>CM067311.1:14727359-15327359 GCA_034231615.1 Meghimatium bilineatum | reverse complement strand
ATGCCAAAATCCCAGCAAGGATCAGCAGACAAGAGATTACTAAGATCTTTACCCGCTATCAAGCGATTATCTAAGAAACATGTTTGTTTGAAACTTGCAGTCTTGACTACCAGAGTAGATATTGAAGAGAACGGGAAAACCTGGTTCCAAAATTCCTTGTACAAAGCGGATATATCCAGATGATTGGTGTAGATTCTATGATTGATGTAGATTATATGACTGGTGTAGATTATATGTTTCATGTAGATTATATGATTGGTGTAGATTATATGTTTCATGTAGATTATATGATTGGTGTAGATTGATTATATGATTGGTGTAGATTATATGACTGGTTTAGATTATATGATTGGTGTAGATTATATGATTGGTGTAGATTATATGACTGGTGTAGATTATATGACTGGTGTGGATTGATTTTATTATTGGTGTAGATTTTATGATTGATGTAGATTATATAACTGGTGTAGATTATGTGATTGGTGTAGATTATATGGTTGGTGTTGATTATGTGGTTGGTGTAGATTATATGGTTGGTGTTGATTATGTGGTTGGTGTAGATTATATGGTTGGTGTTTATTATGTGGTTGGTGTAGATTATATGGTTGGTGTTGATTATAGGATTGGTGTACATTGATTATATGACTGGTGTAGATTACCTGTTTAAAAAATGACAATGAAAGGGAGAAACAAAATAAAATATTATTATATTTCCATCGCCAAATAATGAATCTAATTATTCTACAATAATGTAACAATGAATCTAATTGTTCTACAATAACGTAACAATGAATCTTATTGTTCTACAATAATGTAGTAGCTTACACAAAATATTTATGTTGGCGCATTATTTAAATCTCCGCATGTGTTCATCCTTCCACCTGTGTGTTTCTACCCATCTGCTAGAAACTCATCACCGTGGGCATACTTGTGCTCGAAAGATGGGTACAAAGGTCGCGGAAGAATCGTTATAAGATAAACCACTGTATATATAAGAATAGGATACACCAGGTGTGGAACACACGTCTGGTGCATGCGGTGCATTTACCAATGCCTCGGTAACTTTTCAGATCGAGTGGAAAATAGCGCGCTCCTTATCAATCTGTCTATACACCTGGTAACTTCCATGTTTGATTATTTTAGGACGAAATGCTACAAATGAATTTATAAACAAAACTGAGGTCTAGCGTGTTAAAACAATATTGTGATTGCTGAAGTTGATTAGTCAAACGGATTATTTTGTTCTTTAAATAAAACCGTTGTCACCTAAACTTTACTTTAAGTTTGGTCATAAACTGTTCAATCTTTTTCTTCTTCAGCGTTCTGTCTCAAACGCCCGCTGGGTCTCTTTTGTAGCATGACAATGGCCCTACATTTCCAGCAGGGTGTAATACAGAGAATGGAAATACGTTGTGTTTCCGTTTTATTTGCGCCAATTGCCCGACACATCCGTCTTCGGTGGACTGTTCCGTCTACCTGGCAACCCTGAAGCCAAAAGGTGTGTTTTAACGTAGACGAGAGCATACTTCATCATACTTCAGTGTGTTGTTTTGATTCCTATAAATTACAAGCGATTAGTTTCAATGGGCAATGAGGTGTTTTTTTCCAGAACTTCATTTCATACCAAAGAAAACTCCAACTCTCAAAGATGCTCAATGTTTTAAGGAGTCTCTTCCTCAGAAGGATTAAGTTACAATGTGTAGATGCAGACGTTAGAAAAACCACTGTACAATTAAACATCTATAAAGGCAATGCATTCTCCGAGCTAAGTAAATTTAATAGACCAGTTACAAAACAAGTCATATAAATCTCAAAGGTTACCAGACTGAATCCTGCTAATCAACAGAAATTTCAGAACAGACGTAGAAGTATAACATTCCCTATGCTATAAGACATAGAAATATCATTGATGAGCCGAACAGTGTTCCAATGTTCATACACTGAAATCTGCCTGAGCACTGAATAAAAACAATCGAAATAATGAATGGTTTCATAAATTTTGTGTTAATCTTGTATTGTTCATGAAAAATTATTTTTTTAACTTGTATGAACAAGTCACAGTTGTCAACGGTGTGAGGGTTTTTCTTTCTCTACATCATCGCCCGTGTGACTACTGGTGTCTGGACTTCTAGTTAAGGGTGTGAAGAATATGGTTATTGTCTCATTTCCAGTCATGTCATAAGAAGCGATTATGGAAAGTTGGGAGATATGCTTTGTCACCTGTAAACACACCGTCAATGTGTGTCTTGTCTCAATGTTTTTACTGTTTGTCTACTATTAAACGATCCCCACGGAAGACGACATGTAGTCTAGCGGACACTGCATAGGGGGGCAGAGAACACATTTCGCAGAGATCTGAAATTGGTGGTCCAGAAGTGTATACTACATCAGTGGCAGGATGTTCTGATCCTGTTATAATGCCACATTGGAATGCCTCTTTTCAAGGATTAATTACGCGTCCTTAAGCACCTCTTAAGAGACAACATACCTTGTCTGCACGTCCACGTGTCGCCTCGGTTGATAAACTGAGAGCCTATTTTTGTCAGAGGGGCTACTGACTCTCACTGGCTACCTGCTCACAGCTAAAGGGATAATTTCATCATCATGGCCTTCATCACAAAGTTTTTGCGAAGTGGAAGTGGGATTAAATTTGATTTTGAAAGATAAGGGCATGGGCGCAAAATCTTTGCTAAGTCTAAGGCGTCCGTTAGCGGAAAAAGTTTGGCGACCACTGTTTATAGTGATATGTGTCGTATTTTCAATTTCAAAACAGAAAAAGGGGGAGGGGGGAAACCTTCAACACCTTTAAACTACGGGCTTGCAACATTTCCTAAATCTATGTCTATCGTTTACATATAAGAATTTCCAGCCTTGACTGTGGATTGAACCATGACCACAAGACTTAGAGAACTCAAGCGTTATGTTTAGAACCAGTTAATGTTATCTCATAAGAACCACAGTCGGAGTTAATACAACTAAACCTCGCATTGATATTACGCAGTCTTGCACATTTTTTTTCTCACCATATTTTCTCTCCACCACTTGAAACACAATAGACATTGTTATCTGTTTGCCGTTTCAATGCTCGTCAACAATGAACAAGTTATCACTCTCTATAATTGTTTGTTATTTTATTAGACATGCGAGAGAAGCAGAATTATAAGTGTGTCCTTACGCATGCCATAAACATATGAGTATGTTTACATTGATCACTATAAGAAACAATGTTTACATTGATCACTATAAGAAACAATGTTTACATTGATCACTATAAGAAACAATGTTTACATTGATCACTATAAGAAACAATGTTTACATTGATCACTATAAGAAACAATGTTTACATTGATCACTATAAGAAACAATGTTTACATTGATCACTATAAGAAACAATGTTTACCATTGATCATATTCTAAGAAACAATTGATGCAAGAATACATATGGATTTCTATAACATATTTAATCCTATATTCAATGCGAATCTCGTAACAAGGATTCAAAATGTGTAGACGATTGACTTATTGTAGTCGAGTTTCCCTGTCTTTCTGAACGAATCTTCGCACCATCTGTCGAGGTTATCACACACAGCACTATAGCTTCAACCGATAATCCACAGTGATCTCAGAAAAAAATCCACGTTATTAACAATACGTCACGAGGTGCTGGATTCGAAATCTTTTGAAGACATTGCAAACTGCTTAAAGTACTACTCGTAATAAATGTATGGCCTCAATTTTAGGTGCACTCTGAGATAAACTGGTACATAGAACCAACATTAAATATCTCAAGTATATTATATACAGTACAAAGTGAACGGCACTTTAAGTATTTCCAGGACTTTCCTTTTCTATTTATCAATTGTTTTGAAACTCCTAATGGATCTCTCTTGTAGCAGGACACTGGTCCTACTAGATCAGTGGTCGATGGATCTCACTTCTAGCAGGACACCGTGGTCCTACTAGATCAATTATTCTAGCAGGATGCTGTGGTCCTATTAGATCAATGGTTGATGGATCTCTCTTCTAGCAGAACTTTGCGGTCCTACTAGATCAGTGGTCGATGGATCTCTCTTCTAGCAGAACTTTGCTGTCCTACTAGATAGTGGTCGATGGATCTCTCTTCTAGCAGAACTTTGCTGTCCTACTAGATAGTGGTCGATGGATCTCTCTTCTAGCAGAACTTTGCTGTCCTACTAGATAGTGGTCGATTGATCTCTCTTCTAGATGGACATTGTGGTCCTACTAGTTAAGTAGTAGAGGTGAAGGGGGTAATTTACTCCATCTGTGGTAAGATAATTCTTCTTCTTCTTTCGTTCACTTGAAACATGTCTATATCTGTAATTCTGTCTCCTGAATAAAACACACTGTCTTTTGTAGTTCATACAGTGGCCCTGGTAAGATAATAATCCCAAGAGTAATGATCTTAAAAATTCAAAAAGTATTGCCGAAAGGAAGCGGAAGTGTCGGTTTATTGGCGCCAATAAAACGGCGTCATACAAAGCATTCCAGTTTTCTGGACTACATCATGCTGGCGTGGAGAAACATGATCGCCTACGCCAATCGGCATGGCACTTGATTGATTGATTGATTGCCCTGCTACAAGAGAAAATCAGCGATAGTTTGAGGGCCAAAAAGCTATATTTGTTAAAAACAATTTTTATATCAAAAATGTATGTTGTTTTTCTTGTAATTGAAAATTGATTCTAAAATTGTCCTGATTTTAGAAAAACTAAAATTATGAAACTTTTTATCAAATAAAAAACTAATATTTTTATGTCGATTTTCGTATGGTTATTGGAATCTAGAGTTATTAAAAGATATTGGAGAAATGCATGGATTTTTGTGAGTTTTAAGTGATTGTTTATCTTCGTCTTCTTCATATTCTTCACGTTCGCAGTTTGACACTTCCACACAACACGTCCGTTTTCTTAATAAATGCTGCTGTATTTGAAAGCTCCTCAGTGCTCTCATACAGCATTCTGTGGATATTCATCTCTGTTGGCCAGTGTTCTCCCCCCCCCCCCCCCCCAAACTGGTTTAGGATTTGCAATTAGTGTATTGCAGGGTATGTTCCGCGGTCTGTTCTGCCTGCCCACATGGGTACAGAGGTGATGGGGTCAGTCTTATTCTATTTAAGTGGTTATTTAATCTGTTGTGTCCTGTTCTGAGGCGGTAAATAATAACTTGCTCTGCTCTGTCGATATAGTGATAGTTGTCTATTGGGTGGTCGACTTTCCTGATAACTTTTATGAGGGTCCTCTTTTCTTGGTAGGTGATTCCTTGGTTTTTTTTGTGTGTTCCTGTGTGTTCCTGTGTGACTCTATCCTTTGCCAGCCTGGATCTGCTTCTTCATTTCCTGGTATGCCACAGTGGGATGGTATCCAGGGTAGTACTACCATTATTTGGAGTGCTCACTTCTTGTATGACTTCTTTCAGGTCTAGCAGTTTTCCGCTGTCAATGGCATGTAGGACAGACATTGCGCCAGTAAGAAACACATCGAGGTCAACTCCTTGAAGTGGAGACCGGGCTTAGTCCGGTCAACAGAGGCTGAATACTATGATTGGTCTGGCCAACCCAATATCGAGCAGGACCTGCTTAAGCACGCACAGGTGCTGAAGTCAAAGATACCAGACCGAGAAGCGCACCAGCAACCATGGTATCATTCAACCCGAATAGTTCACATTTCTGTACTGATTATTTATTATGAATAATACAAACGCTGAGTATATTTTTTAAGAAAAATAATTTGTGCGGGGTAATGTACTTTCAAGAAAATACAAATTTGACGTTTATAGCCAGCCAAAAGCTAACCCATACCCCGGTGCTCGATCTCTAGAGGAATAAAGTCCAGAGTACGATGTGTTATATCGCAAGTTTTTTTAGCGACAATAATCCGACTCATCCGACTTCGGCAGTTGTATCTGATACGTTAAATGTTTTTAAACAGCTCTACTGAACTTTAAATGCATACATTTGGGGAAGCAACAATTTTAAGAATTAAAGAAAAACATTTTGAAGTAAACATTGTACATAGGTACTCGAATACCAAGCTATCGTTGTAGGACAGTAACACGGGTACTCGAATACCAAGCTATCATTGTAGGACAGTAACACGGGTACTCGAATACCAAGCTATCATTGTAGGACAGTAACAAGGGTACCCGAATACCAAGCTATTACTTGTATTATCAATGTTCAATTCTGATTTCTTAGTCACACTATGTTATTTTTATTGTGGCTTCGTTCTCAAACGTCTACGCAGAACGGAGTGCCCTGTATTATTGTTACAGCTTAGCTGCAATATCTGCGTCTTTCGAATACCATATCCGTCTTCAGCATGGCTTCTCGGTCACTGACCATATATGGGATGGGGTAGACAATCCCGCCCCAAAACCTCCTTAGTCGCCTCTTACGACATGTTTGCCAGCTAACGTCACTATTCTTTGCTCCCATTGCAGACCCCAGTAGTACAGGGAACTATCTAAAAATTGATACATTTTATGATGTTGTAAGACTCGACTAAGGAGGTTAGGCGTTTGTTTGGCTACCCAAGAATAGTTAATCACTCTAAGATATACTGAAATTGGATGTGTCCAGTTGATATGAATAGATTTGTAGTTGAACTGTAAAACACTACACAATCCATTTTGTTTCTCCGGATTAAATTCTGAAGGAATGTGATGTTAAAATTATCGCTTTCTTAGATAGACCATAATTCCAAAATGGCTCCCATACCTCAGAATTATCATAATTCTAAAATAGCTCTCATATCTCAGAATAACCATAATTCTAAAATAGCTCTCATATCTCAGAATAACCATAATTATAAAATGGTTCCCATATCTCAGAATTATCATAATTCTAAAATGATTCCCATATCTCAGAATTATCATAATTTTAAAATGGCTCCAATATCTCAGAATTATGATAATTCTAAAATGGTTCCCATACCTCAGTATTATCATAATTCTAAAATGGTTCCCATATCTCAGAATTATCATATAAAATGGCCACCATACATCAGAACAGAATGACCATAATTCTAAAATGGTTCCCACACCTCAGAATTACCACAATTATAACGTCACGATCACTTTAACCTCAACCCTAAACCCAAATTTAAACCATGACAGTTATAACGAATTATTAATTGACTTCATAGAAGAATGCATGCATGTAGGAATGTGATTATTATGTTATTCAGAATTCACCGGTAAGGTTGACAAGACAATTATGCAGATTTCATGGTTGTAATTTAGCCCATGAGAAGGAATTATCTCCCATAATTAAAACTTGTCATATCTGGAAACCTATTTACATATCGTTTTTAAAGGCTCTGATAATATTACACGTGGCTGTGTTAATTTTTTTATTAGTTAAGAAAAGAAATTCTGAGTGAGAATATGGCTTAACGGAAGCACTGAATCTGCATAGGGAGAATCCGTATCAATATTATAACAATTGGGAAGAAGACATTTGCAAGTGTTTCAAGGATTATGAAATGGCAAGGATGATTCCGAGGTTTTAATCTGTAACAAGAAAAACACGTTGATGTATGGAATTGATACGATCAGAATAATTAGAAGATGATTATATGCAATCATAACTGTGTGATATATCTCCTAAATGTGTTATTAGTCAGATCAGATCACGTGTCGTCTGCTCAACGAAGATCTTCGAGACTTTTCTTAACATAAAACACCAGTGACGGAGGCAACCCGGTACTTGAAGTGCAAGGACTTGGGCAATACAATGCTAGTATCAAGATAAACAGAAATAGGTGTATGTGTTAATAATATTTATAAGTAAAACATACTAGCAACGAGACACTCTTGATTTGTCTCATAAAAAAAACTAATTTGCTTATTTCTTAAATTTTCCCCTCATATTTATATCTTTATGTCATCCTGTCTGACGCCTTTCAACTTTTCCCTTCCTGAAATGTCTTCAACAACGGGTCATGTCATTTGTATTTTTTGTGTGTCCATGATCGATTTGAAACAATGCAATGTTATGTATGATAACAAGAATGATTTTATAAATATGTCCAAATAGTTGCAGGAGTTGATGTGATAATATGTCTGCGGAGAGAATGAAACATTATCTTTTACATGCACACATAGCGATCAACGATCATTGTAAGCTGCGCCCCTGCACACTTCGTTAGAGAATGCAGCAAACATGGTTGAATACTCTGCTCACAATATCGGCAACTTTAACAAGATAAAGGTAAATTAGTACCATATCAAGAATAATGTGACAATGCGTTTATGCTGCTGGGTGAACTGCAGTTTGATCCACGCATACATGGATTTTTTAAACAGGAGATATAATAGACCTGCCCCCTTTTTTCCTTCTCACCGGGTGTTGTCGGACCCAAAAGAGGAGTAAAGATTACCGATACTGTTATCTGCCATCATCTTCAGACCTCCAACATCCCCTGTCTCTCGTTTTTGCGGTTCACTCTGCTAGACTGTAACCTCGCACAGTTTATGTTTATCAATGTTATCTGCAAGCCAGAGGCAGACCATGTAAAAGATGGATCACAGAAATCAAAGAAGCCACAGGAAGAAGCTTACAAACAGCACACAAGAAGGTCATCTCCAGAGAACTCTTCCACCCCTGACGCCACAAGGCATACAAGGGCCACAGCGTATAGATAGATAGAATGTTATCTGCCAGCATGTTGTAAAAAACGACTGAGGGAGTTTTGAGAGTGAAGTTGACTGTTGCACACTATAGAGGTTCAAAGAGACACATAATCCATGATATCGTCAAATGTGCCATGCAAAAATTATCAGATATCGCAGTAAAGCTGTAAACCATGACACAATGAAATCCGTTCTCATGACCATATTCTACTAATCTGCAAAAGTTTGTGAAAATGAACCAAAAAACCCCAGCCCCCTCCCCATATAGTAAGAGACATGAAAGAAAGCTCTTATTCCTTATTGTACATAGAACACAGATCTCGTTCATTCCTGGTAATCTAACAAATAAACGTTCCTCTGAATAAATAGTAACACATATTTAAAAATTCATCATGGAATTCTGCTAAACTGCTTTGTGAATAGTGTAGTTAGTTATAAGAAATGTTGAAACTCACAGTGACCAAATCATATCACATGAAATTGTCACCTCAGTCTGTGTGTTAAATAGTCTCTGGATTTAATATTCCATCCATGATAAAGTATCCAGAGTTAAGTGGAGCCAATTGTGACTCATCGTTAACGTCCGTTCGTGCTGATTTCAATTATGTAGCGTTCGTGTTCCTAGTACAATTGAAGTCAAAGGTCAGTAGTCAGGCAAGTTCAGTCGGGTCCTTCTGGAAAAAAAATGATCGCAAGCAGCGTCATTTATCTTGGCTGACGCGCCTGGTCATTAGTTACATTTTGTATAATCTGGGTCGCCGACCGCGAAGTGCACGTAAAGCGTATGATCAGTCAGCGAAGATAGTAACACTGTTTGGGTATCAGCCCTTGTGACTACTCTTGTATAACTTCAGTATATTTGCAACTTTTTAGAACACTTTGTCTCTTATTTGTATGACTATTTTGTCACTAACTTTAATGTATGACTATTTTGTCACTAACCTTTATTGTATCACTATTTTCTCACTAAATTATTGAAATCCTATCCCCCACCCCGACCTTCCCGTTTCCTTATTGTGCACAAAAGTCCACAGGAATAGTCCTGCGGAAACAATGTCACTTATTTTGGCTGATAAATTTATGCAGGTATCCAATGATTTGCACAGAAAAAGTCGAATCAGTCAAAATAAGTGCCACTGTTTCGGATCAGTGGAAAAGCACTTGGTTCAACATGTCTCTAATCTAATGTCTTTAAAGATAAGTTGCACATTTTCTTGTGTTTGTCCGTGCTATCTTCTCCATCCTCCATCACTGGGATCAGAGCTAATCACAAGCACTATTTGGTAGTTTTAAACAATGTAACACTCTACTGACTGGTATTATGATCAGCTCTGGTATCAAAAAAATAATACCAGTGACATGTTTTAACATGAGAATTTATGTTTACAGATATTTGGATGTGAATTGTACAAATAGTTTCAGTGTTAAAATAAGACATTCCACAAATATTCTTTCAAAAAAAAAGTTCAAGGTTTTATGTGGTTGACATAATTGCACTCGTGATTTTCGATATGCACTCAACCCCTATCCATACAATCTGCCGCACGTCGCTGGTGAGAGTACCATCAATAACACATAAACACGCAGTTTCAGACAATAAACACAGGAAACCCAGAAAAATCATAACTTTATACACACGTAGTCACGCATCAGATTCAAATCCCCGATATATATGGGGCACAAGCACACGGCTTAACCTCTGCACAAAGGAGATCACAATATAAACGTTTCTAAGTAAACTAGTAACTTGTGTGTTACAGTGTCCCAAAGAAGAGCATATAATAGTAATACTATGACCTGCCATGTATGTAGTAAGAGGCAGCTAGAGAGGTATATTTGGGCGTGGTGATGGTTGTCCTATTCCATGAGTCAAAGTGACACAGAAGTCATGCTGAATTCTGATGTGTCAAACCGAAAGGCGCAAATATTTCAGTCGGGCTGTAAACTATGACACTCCCCTATGTTCTTTAGATTATATTTTGCCAACCTGCAGGAGTTTGAGAACTAATAAAATAAACAAAAACTTCTGACATAGCTTCAGTGTTATTATAATTTGACGTATTCTTTCCAGAACTTAGTCGTCCGTATGGATCTCCTGAAATCACCGCGGTCTCTGGCAAGATGTCCCGCTTCCTCTAGCGACATGTGCATGCATTTCTGAATATCTCTTGTCCGGCGCCGTCTTGGTCGGCCTCTGCCTCTCCCGCCTTCTATCATCCCCTTCAACAACACTATTTCCATGTTATCATGTCTCTTTGCATGGCCGAAGCAACTCAACTTTCTTCTTAATATGGTGTTTAAAAGTCAGCCTTCTTAAACGTTGATTTTTTCAGCAAGTCTTAGTTGTTCTTTCCTGATACTCTCAGAACTCTTCTATAGCACTTCATTACGATAGCCTTTAACCTCTTGACTGCAGTTTTATTTGTTGTCCATGTTTCACAGCTGTAGGTTACCACTTGGAACACACAAATACTTAAACATACGTTAGTTCCCGTGTGTGACTTGTGCCACAGTTTTTTTCAGTTGTTTTAATTTGGACAGTTGTTTTAATATTACTGTTCTCCTCTTGATCTCGACTGCACATTCTCCTGCACTGTTTATGTTCGATCCTAGAAATTCGAAATTTATCACTTCTTCTCAACAAATGGCTTCAGTGTTACATGCCTCAAAAGAATCGATAAATCACATTGATGAATGGATTCAGCCCTCTCTCTAGCAACATAGCAACATCACCAAAGAAACAGTATTACAATGGAGTCCATGTCCCTGAGGTATTACAGGAAATGAAAACCTCGATCTCTTCGTAAGGGATGGTTGATCAATTGAAAACATTGAAATTGGCATCACATATTACGAATACTTATAATCTATAGAATTAGAGTTTAAGTAACGTGGAAAATTGTCGCACTTACCTGTTGAACCTAATGCTCTCGTAGCTTAAACGTCGCCGAAATAACTCATTTCCTGCAGACTACAAATATAATATAACAGACGGACATTTTTGTTGACAGACAAGTAAGTCACATTTATGGATATCTTTGATCATACATATATTTCTGATATTATGATTATATGCGCGCTCTGAAAAGCTCACAGGACATAGATGATTGGCTTCATTGTACTTGAGTTTTCCTCCTTCTACAGAGTATAATGTCGGAAGCCGAGCCTAATACACACAGAACGTATTATTGTAGTTTCAAGCGATGATTCCCCAGGAAATTCCGAACAAAAATGCAATTTAAACACAACTTTGTATCCAACCTGGGATTTTGTGAATGCACAATACATGGTATAACACGGTATAACATACATGATATAACGTTGCGTCACTAAGATACATAAATTGGGTACTATGCTCGCAATCCAACCCCCGTTGTGGCAATTAGTACCTACCTGTGATTTTTCCATGTCTATGTTTATCAGTTATTTTTATCATTGTTTAATTTAAATATAATTATATTTAGGGTTACGGTTAGAATGAGTAATATAAAACATAACTAACCCTTACCCCTAATCCTAACCCTAAAAATGAATATTTCAACTAATTATTGACTATTTATTGATATAATATTTAGATCAGTTAACCACAAAATACGTATGTAGGCACTAATAGGTAGGAGACAAGAACGAAAACGAGAGTTGAACTACAATCATAGTACCATAAATTGTAGCATCACTTAACGTGGGCAGAAAGGAAAGGAAAGAAAAGCAACACTTTACCTTTCACGTATGTCGTTTAGAGGCGACTAAGGGGGTTATGGGGTGAAGTTGGGTGATCCGACACAATAGGGACAGACCCAGAAACCACACAAGAGTCGAATGTGTCAGATCGAAAGGTACATATATCGCAGCTAAGATGTAAACCATGACACAACTCATTCTGCTCTCCGGAATACTTCCTGCTAGTCTACAGGAGTTTGAGAATGAGAGCAGAAGTAGGATCATGTCTTAATATCTAATTATCGACGTCATTATTTGCTGTACGGATTAGTAACGACACGTCCATGTGTTGACGAGTACCGAAAGGGGAGCAAAGAATAGCGACGTTATTACATGTCAAGCATATTGCAGAAGGTGACTAAGGAAGTTGTGGTGCAGTTGACATTTCCGTCCAATGTAGGGTGCAAGTGACCCACATGCTGGTAGGATGTGTCGAGCCGAAATGCCCATATATCGTAGCTAAGCTGTAAACCATGATAAAAAAACTAACTCCGTTCTCCGGACTGCATTCTGCTGATGTGCTGGAGTTTGGGAACAAACACATAATTATAAGAGGTAACTATAGGTAGTTAACACCACCAGTATCTCCCCAAAATGTGTGTATAGGTATGCCAAATATATTTGTAGGATTGCTCCTACGGTTTGTTGTATTATAAAATAGTACCAGGTACAATAAAAAAAACTAATGATACTACTTTTCAATAGTTGTAAAGTAGTACTTATGTAGCGCAATAAAGCACAGTGTAGCCAGTGTGTGTTTTAAAGTAGTACTTATATAGCGCGATCAAGCACAGTGTAGCCAGTGTGTGTTTTAATAACTATCGATGCATTTCGTTTCAGTAAAATAGGACTGTCCACAAATTACGTCGACAATTTGGTTGCGAATGTCGTACCCTCACCTCCTTGTCATGTTGTACCTTCACCTCCTTCTTGTCAAGCTGTACCCTCACCATCTTGTCATGTTGTATCAGCACCTCATTGTCATGTTGTATCATCATCTCCTTGTCATGTTGTACCCTCACCTCCTTGTCATATTGTACCTTCACTTCCTTCTTGTCATGTTGTACCATCACCTCCTTGTCATGTTGTATCAGCACCTCATTGTCATGTTGTATCATCATCTCCTTGTCATGTTGTACCCTCACCTCCTTGTCATGTTGTACCCTCACCTCCTTGTCATGTTGTACCCTCACCTCCTTGTCATGTTGTACCCTCACCTCCTTGTCATGTTGTATCATCACCTCCTTGTCATGTTGTACCCTCACCTCCTTGTCATGTTGACCATCACCTCCTTGTCATGTTGTATCATCACCTCCTTGTCATGTTGTACCCTCACTCCTTGTCATGTTGTACCCTCACCTCCTTGTCATATTGTACCTTCACTTCCTTCTTGTCATGTTGTACCATCACCTCCTTGTCATGTTGTATCATCACCTCCTTGTCATGTTGTACCCTCACCTCCTTGTCATGTTGTACCCTCACCTCCTTGTCATGTTGTACCTTCACTTCCTTCTTGTCAAGCTGTACCCTCACCATCTTGTCATGTTGTATCATCACCTCCTTGTCATGTTGTACCCTCACCTCCTTGTCATGTTGACCATCACCTCCTTGTCATGTTGTACCCTCACTCCTTGTCATGTTGTACCCTCACCTCCTTGTCATATTGTACCTTCACTTCCTTCTTGTCATGTTGTACCATCACCTCCTTGTCATGTTGTATCATCACCTCCTTGTCATGTTGTACCCTCACCTCCTTGTCATGTTGTACCATCACCTCCTTGTCATGTTGTATCATCACCTCCTTGTCATGTTGTACCCTCACCTCCTTGTCATGTTGTACCCTCACCTTCATGTCATGTCGCACCGAATTTCCTTTTCAATAACTGTAAAAAAAAAAAAAAAAGCAGAGATAACTCGCCTTAATTATGTACATAATATTACGCTCACGCACACACCCCATTAATTTCGAAATATTTTCAAATTCAAGCAGTTTAGTCGGTGTATAAAAACAGTATTGCGGATTTCAACTTTTCATACCCCACTCCCTCCTCCCCTAATTATTAACGTAATTTATTTACAGCCCCACACAGTTGTAGAGCATAGTCAAACAGAATTAAGTTAGAACGAAAGAAGGCAACCTTTCTTTAGAGCAGCGGTCACGATTGAACATTATTCGTGTGGGATGTGAAAAAGATTTTAAAAAACAACTTTGAGTAGATTTATTTCTTAGCGATATGTTAGTTTCTCTAAATACGACATGTCAACTCGCCCAGAATCGCGGGGTGTTCATAGAATCCATAAGGAATGACCACGTTCTGGAAAGAATATGTCACATGATTATGTGTTAGTTTATATTGTAAGTTTAAGTCATGCTGGCCGTATGGTTGAGATCTCATAGTCTCACTATTGGCTTATCAAACCAATGTTGTGGAACTTGGCCAATATTGTAAGATTTTCCTCTTGTGAGCACAGAACACATCATTTCACGTTTCTCTTTGTGGTGCAACATTTAGAGAACCCAAAATTGCACATCGCGATTATGCAACCAGTGGGCTTTTTCTGGTTGGTAAAAAAAACATTTTGTTCGTGCCAATCTCCTTTAGTATTTCTTGATTACTTTTTATTGCTGTCCATGAAATTCTAAGCATTCTTCTGAAAAGCCACATCTCTGTGTCTGACCCCCAGCTTTATATATATATATATATATATATATATATATATATATATATATATATATATATATATATATATATATATATATATATATATATATATATATATATATATATATATATATATATATATATATATATATAAAACAACTTTGAGTATATTCAAAGTATATTCAAAGTGTGTGCGTGTGCGTAATATTATGTACATAATATTAATAAATAATAAACAATAAATAAACCCGCGAGATATATATATATATATATATATATATATATATATATATATATATCGCGGATTTATTTATTGTACATGATATAGCAGAAGTTGTTCTTATGTAGCATCTAAAGTCTTCCTTCTTCTTTACTACTATTGATACAGGCCTATTACACAGGGTTTGTTTCATTTTATGAGGCTATGTTTCTACTTGCTTTTATACAGTACATGCTTTAACTATTAATTTTTGCTATAAATATTTATTGCAGATTTTCTGTGTATGTGTTGTACGTGGTAGTGCCCCTACTGTTTTGTACGTCTTTATATATGGAACTTTTTGAAACATGCTCTTAGACAGAACCAAATTGCATCCTAATATTTCAGGGAGAATATCCTATAATGTGCCCACTACATTTACATTCCTCTGACGGATTTGTTTGCCAAAGGCTTTCAATTTGATAGAAGCAAAAAGAAGACAGCCTCGAGGACGACGAAATATTGTTAGTACCAAAGATGGGAAAATGGTGGAAGATGAACGAAGAAAATCAATGAGGGTCACGCAGGTCGGCTTTGTCAGACCGCTAGAAATTTGATTAATTGATAATTATCTAGACTGTCTCGGAATCTGATTTTTTCACAGGGAAAGCCGATGTTTTCTGTTTTCCTGTCCTGTGCTTGTCATCTTCTCTTTTCTGTAAGTGTTGACTTTTTTCTTCAAGGATAGCGGCACATGTCTTTGATACTGATTCATCTGTCTACACTTTACGCTTGAGGTCGTTTACATTCACAAAGAACTTGTCCCTCTCAATTGTATTTTTAATTGACACATACATTTTTCTCCAACATAGATGATTATGAATGAGTGTTTGATCTGAGCTGTAAGGTTGTTCTCATGTAGCACGTTGTCACTATTCATTCTCAGCTTTGTGTTGCCTGGGTTAGAAAGATGAATAAATAATAGCAACTCGATACATGACATGAATGCCATAAGATACGACCAAGGAATTTAGGGTGTAGTTAGGTGTTTTATCACATAGGTTAAAGTAAGCCACAACCCATGCTCAAGTCCAATACGTCTTGACAAAGTTACAGCTATCGCAGCCTGGATTCCTCTGTGCTCGTTCCCAATTTTCTGCAGATTAGCAGGATGTGTCCGGAGAATGAACATTGCACTTTTCTGTCTGACGCATCCGACATCGGCATGGCTCTTGGACCAATTTCTCCCTCTATGGGACGAAACAGCCAACTCCACCCCGAATACCTCCATAGTCGCCTCTTACGACAACAGCGTCGCTATACCTTACTTTTGGGCCATGGTAAGTACAACACACCGGCAACCAAGGTAGCAATTCTACAACTAACAGATTGATAATTTATATAACCTATATAATTGTGTGTTTAAAATGTTATTCTAGGTGTTCTCTGAGCGGACAGGCTCTCCACATTATATTCACAGTACCAAAAGTTACTGATTTAGATATTCTCTGAGCGGAGAGACTCTTCACATTATATTCACAGTACCCAAAGTTACTGATTTAGATATTCTCTGAGCGGACAGGCTATCCACATTATATTCACAGTACCCAAAGTTACAGATTTAGATGTTATCTGAGCGGACAGACTCTTCACATTATATTCACAGTACCAAAAGTTACTGATTTAGATATTCTCTTGAGCGGACAGACTCTTCACATTATATTCACAGTACCAAAAGTTACTGATTTAGATATTCTCTGAGCGGACAGAGTCTTCACATTACATTCACAGTACCCAAGGTTACTGATTTAGATGTTCTCTGAGCTGACAGACTCTCCGCATTATATTCACAGTACCCAAAGTTACTGATTTAGATGTTCTCTGAGCTGACAGACTCTCCACATTATATTCATAGTACGCAAAGTTACTGATTGACGGACTAAGAATAAATACCAAGAATGATTCTATCCTAATATATTAGGAGGGTCATTGCCCCAACGTCGCGTCGAAAAATATACTCGGGGTCACGGAGATCAGAGAAATTTCATTACTTGTTCTGATCTGCTGTCTATGGCAGTAGTGGGGTTTAGAACAGGCTGACACCACTATCGCCTCATTTTGTTACTGTAAACTAAAGTCGGTTAGTGTTTGTTGCTGAGTAGACCAACTTGAGTGACGGCAAATTATGTAAAAGTGGTCAGGCATTTTCAATCAATGAAACACAAAACCGTAGTCCATTTTTTTGTAGTAAGTCACTGCTAAGAGAAAAAACAAGCATGGATTTTACGGTCAAGTCATATGAATAATAAACCTGTCAATATGGAGTCTAGTAATATCTGATCCAGTTGATTGATTTAATTAATGAATTCCAGTTAGCCATTAAATTTACGTCCTCTACATTCTCTAATTTGTCAGATTCCGTAATGTTACTGTAGCTATTGAAGTATCCGGTCTCTACACTTGGACTTGCTACAAGTACACGGGAGTCTGTGCTTTTATCTTGTTTACCTCATCTCATTCTCTTCAATGTTTGAAGTCTCTCCTATTCTCTGCGCGTTTTTCAATCCAGTTACTCTAATAGAATGAGGAGGATGTTCTTCGTTATTCTCAAGAGATGCTGGAAGTCTTATGTGAATGTCTCTCTACCTGACCATATTTTATTAACGTATGCTTTGTATCCAGTTCAGGGATGTCGCAGCGTGTGATATACCACACATCTGTAGACACACAGATTTTTTATTCTGCGTTCGTCTCAAACTCCTGCATATTATCAGGATGTAGTCCAGATAACAGAATGCATTGTGTCTTGGTTTACCATGCAGCTGTGACTTCCGCGCCTGACACATTCAACTTGAGCATTGCTTCTGAGTCCCTGTGCCACTTATAGGAGATAGGACAGCCAACTCCATCACAAAACCTCCTACGTCGCCCATTACAACATGCATGGAAGGTGAACAGTATTGCTATTCTTTGCCCCCCTTTCAGGCCGCGATAACAAGAAAAAGATATGAGATTTGCGACGTGACGGCAAGGGTTTGTTGTAAACGCAAACGTTACTGGTAATTTCATTACAATGCTATGAATGCACTTCTTTTATCTTTGATCTATACTCGCCGTTTTACAACAGGTTCCTGCATGTCTTTGATCTATACTCGCCGTGTTACAACAGGTTCCTCGACGTCTTTGATCTATACTCCCCGTGTTACAACAGGTTCCTGCAGGTCTTTGATCTATACTCGCCGTGTTACAACAGGTTCCTCGACGTCTTTGATCTATACTCGCCGTGTTACAACAGGTTCCTCGACGTCTTTGATCTATACTCGCCTTGTTACAACAGGATCCTGGACGTCTTTGATCTATACTCGCCGTGTTACAACAGGGTTCCTGCATGTCTTTGATCTATACTCGCCGTGTTACAACAGGGTTCCTGCATGTCTTTGATCTATACTCGCCGTTTTACAACAGGGTTCCTGCATGTCTTTGATCTATACTCGCCGTGTTACAACAGGATCCTGGACGTGTTTGATCTATACTCGCCGTTTTACAACAGGGTTCCTGCATGTCTTTGATCTATACTCGCCGTGTTACAACAGGTTACTGGACGTCTTTGATCTATACTCGCCGTGTTACAACAGGTTCCTCGACGTCTTTGATCTATACTCGCCGTGTTACAACAGGTTCCTCGACGTCTTTGATCTATACTCGCCTTGTTACAACAGGTTCCTGGACATCTAATTCAGGGTGAAAAGAATATGACCAATGTCTTGTTTCCGGTCATGTCGTATGATTCCGGTCATGTCGTATGAAACGACTTAGGAAAGTTTGGAGGTATGCGGACAACCTAACGCCTCCGAAAACAGCTGCATACCTTGTCTCAATTTCTTACTGTTGACAATGGAGCAGTCAAGCACATCTTCATATTGAATATTTGGTTATTTTTAAACCGGTCATGAGATTCCATGTTTTCAAGACGTTTCGTGTAGACTTTATCGTAATCTCTGTTTTATCTTTGTTCGAAATATCCTCAAAGTGTAATTTTATGACCACATAGGCACTACTCGTAGTGACAGACCATGCAGAACCTTTGATCCAATCCAGGACGGTGTTTTTACACAAGAGTATTATAAGTGGTCTATAGATACAATTAGATGAGGACCGCTGTGTCAGTCAGAAAGAAAGTGTACCGCACAAAAAACAAACTCATTTTATGTTATGATAGAACACTCCTGATAAGAAAATACTATAAATTTAAATTTCTCTAACCGGATATGTTTTCTAAGTTAATTTTGTTTCTTGTTTTTATTACGTTGTTATAGTTCGTTTTTTAATGTTTTTGTGAAGTTCTTCCCGGGTTAATTTCTCTGCCCATTTTGCTTTGGGAATCTCAAAAGTAATAAATCATCTATGATGTTACCTGAGTGTTTAGAAGTCAGCAGCTGTTTGCCAATTGCATTGTAAGAGTGATAAACTTCAGAAGAAAAGTGTTCTTTAATTACGTTGTTACAATAACAGTTCAGCAAGAATGTCGTAAACTAAAGTAAATTGTTGAGGGTTTAAAAAAAAAAAAAAAAAAAAAAAAAAAAAAAGATTTACTTCTGCGTCAAAAATAAAAGATAGAATAATGAAAGCAGAATTTCAAAATTGCTCAGGTATTTTTTTTTAAATATTATCTTTGAAGACGAAATTGCGTGGGAAATTGTAGTAATAAAATTTACAAATGTTGATCTAACCAGTCACGATTTAGATACAGCTAACACAGTAGCAACACTGAACATTTAAATCTCCGTGTTGCCATGTCCTTCTGTACTATATTTCACAGACATGTATAATTAGTCATTTTGCCGACACTGAGAGTTAAGTGAATTTTTAGTCGCTTTTTTGGAGATAGAGAACAATTTAAACGCAAGCAATTATATCATGACGATGCACAGTTCTAGAACACATAAAATTAGCAGGGATATTTTATTATGTCTGCTATTAAGTTGATACATCTATCTCGGGCTATTCAAAGTAATAACAATATGTATGTACACATCAGAATATCTTTCGTATCAACCATATAGCATCTGTCGACTCGGTGGTAGGGGTACTCCCAACTCGTTAAAAAATAATACAAAATAATACACATTATTTCAGCGTATATATCTGATAGTAAAAAACTGGCCAACGTCATGTAATCGTGAAGTTTATTGAGACAAAATTACAGATGTAGTATTATTTAAGCGAACAAAAAAACGAATTTTATTTGGCTGATGCAATTCTTCATTTGTCACTTTGTCCAAGGCATTAATAAATGTTATGGGCTACTTTACTTCACTATACTTTATGGAGTTCTGCTTGATTCCAAGCGTATCGGCTTTTCCTTTACCTTGAATTCCATCCACGGAACGGAGAAGGGGTTAGTGCAAAATGAGCAAGTCACTTTCTTCCATTATAAAACGCCCGGGCTTGACACAATGTTCTGTTGCTGTGACATGATCGCCGGAAAAGTCGAAATTCTGAGAAACTGTTCACAATGACTGTCTCTTCCTTTTGCTTAATGACCGTCTGCAAGACTCAAGAGGCCATGCGTACGTACATACTTTGTGTCGCTAGGCAATGAAAAGTATGGATCAATGAAAATAAGCACACTGGTGTGACCAGTTGTAAGACACTTGTAATCTGGAGAATGACCAGTTGGAAGGCTCTAAAATACAATATTTTGCCTAACACAACATAGTCTAACATAGGTTGTTCGAAAACCTATCGCCTATAATGATGCTATTGGTTGTATTCATTCATTCATTTTCCTTTTGCGCTGAAGTTAGCGCATAGGACAGATGTCAGATCTCTCCAATTCTGCCTGTTCAAAGCTATTCTGTGCAGTTCTTGAATAGTATGAATATTGGTTGTTTTATTTTCTCTAAGTATTGTTTCTTCTGAGTGTTTCTTTTGGTCTACACTTTGCTCTTTTTGCCTGTAGGTATCCATTCAAGAGATTGGTGGTGTATTCTGTTGGTGTCTGCGCGTAAGACATGCCCGATGTAGGACAAACGCGTTTTCTGATAACATCTGTGGTGAAATTTTGATGTCTCTTCTCTGATTTTATCATTCGATTTGAATTCACCCTAATGGATGTTAGTTATCCTACGAAGACATTTGTTCTCGAAACTCATTATTTTTCTTTTCTGAAGATAAAGAACTTTTCCAGCTCTCACATTCATATGCTAGCACCGGAATAACGCATTTATAATTGGTTGTAAAGTGATAAAGTGATCCGAATCCACATTTGGCCTGTCCCATCCTAAAGAGTGTCAAAGTGATCCGAATCCATGCTGAAGTCGGATGTATCAGATCGAAAGACGAAGATGTCTCAACCAATATATTACATAGACAACACGCAGTTTGTTCTCTGGACTTACATCGTGCCAATGTGCAGGAGATTGTGTTTTCAAATGCACAAGAAGAATAAGAGCATATCGGTGATGATTTGATATATTAAACTCGTCTCAATTACTCGTCGTGCTCTTATTTCTAAAATTGAATAATTCATCTACATGTAAGAGATTATTGTCTCATTCATTTACATGTAAGAGATTATTGTCTCATTCAATTACATGTAAGAGCTTTTGTTTTCATTCAGTTACATGTAAGAGCTTTGCTTTTCATTCAGTTACATGTAAGAGCTTTGTTTTCATTCAGTTACATGTAAGAGCTTTTGTTTTCATTCAGTTACATGTAAGAGCTTTTGTTTTCATTCAGTTACATGTAAGAGCTTTTGTTTTCATTCAGTTACATGTAAGAGCTTTTGTTTTCATTCAGTTACATGTAAGAGCTGTTTGTTTTCATTCAGTTACATGTAAGAGCTTTTGTTTTCATTCAGTTACATGTAAGAGCTTTTGTTTTCATTCAGTTACATGTAAGAGCTTTGTTTTCATTCAGTTACATGTAAGAGCTTTTGTTTTCATTCAGTTACATGTAAGAGCTTTTGTTTTCATTCAGTTACATGTAAGAGCTTTTGTTTTCATTCAGTTACATATACAAGATTATTGACAAGTAAAAGTTTCATTCCTGTTGGTTTTCTCCAATAGTAAATATGTTCAACAAAACAATACTATCTTCATTTTCAGAGCTACAAGTACCTGGCATAGATTTTTATATGGAAGAATCGTGTAAGCTTAATGCTACTTTCCTGTATAGTATAGCTAAATCAATGTGTACCGTACCAGCCAGCAACAGGCTACGGGAAAGCACCAGAATATTTATGATGTTGAATTAAAGATATATATATATATATATATATATATATATATATATATATATAAACTGGTGTGTTTATCTTATATTAGTATTATGTATGAGTATTATATTATTATTATTATTAGTTTTATGATTTTACAAAGTACCTGATAGGGTGAGGTAGTTTCTTTCAACCGCACTCGAATGTCCAATTTAGTTTTATCAGAGCCGTGACCATATAAAACATAATGACGGTTGAGATTCAGGCAAACCCACAACCTCCGATGTGTTCAGAACTATAACCTCCGATGGCTTCAGGCAAACTAGAATCTCCGATGTGTTCAGGAAAACTATAACCTTCGATGGCTTCAGACCAACCACAACCTCCGATGTGTACAGCAAACCACAATCTCCGATGTGTCACCATAACTGTTTATCAAACCTACTGTTTACATCGTACTATCTCAATCTGCTGTTTATCAAACCTACTGTTTATATCGTACTATTTCAATCTGCTGTTTATCAAACCTACTGTTTATATCGTACTATCTCAGTCTGCTGTTTATCAAACTTACTGTTTACATTATATTATCTCAGTCTGCTGTTTATCAAACTTACTGTTTACATTGTATTATCGCAGTCTGCTGTTTATGAAACCGTTGTACATAGTTCTATCTCATTCAGGTGTTTATAAAAACCTACATAAAATAAACATCGTACTATTTCAACTTGTTGTTTATAAAATACACCCTACTCCAGCCAGATTGTTGTGATTACTTTAACTAAGGATGGGGATAGATCCTATAAGATGGGGCAGCGAATGTACTATTTCCAAAAGCACAAACCATCTCAAATTTTAAGTTCAAATAAAGCGCAACCTATTGCAAAAATGCGTGAACTATTGAATTGTAGAATTTGTTCATGCTTAACTAGTACATGCAGATGTTTCGCCTTTTACAAAGCGAATGATCGCCTTTCGAAGCACGAGTTAATTCGAGGAGTTGGCCTTGCGAGTCAAGTTCTTTATCAAAGCTGCTGCTACCGAACCGACAAGTTCGAATAGATAAAATCACAAAGGTAAATCTAAGTACTTATGTTTGATTTAACGCAAACAACCACCGTTTATGCGTAACACTACGTTATTTCTTGAATAGAACAAACTGTCCTTTATTTTAGTTAGATACTGATAAGGAGGATACTTATAGTTAGTTTAGTTTGTTCTTTTTGTGCCGCAGCCAGCACATAGGGCAGAGGTTTTGATTCTTCATGTGTTGCGGTCCGCTGAATGCAGTTTTAGTTCTTGTATGGTTTTGCAAGCCTATGATACTTAAAGTGTGGTAGTTTTCATGTACGCTTTACAATTGGCAGTACCAACATTCCCCATGGGCAGCTCTCACTAACTGTATTATTTTTGGATATGTTTTATTATCTTAACGCCCGAATGCTCACAGCATTCCAACAACTGAAAGTGTTTTTGTATATGATCGCTTAGTTGAAAAAGGTGAATCAGCAACCTTAACGACAACCTCTCTTTATCATTTGTTTCGCTGCAGTGTTGCCAATGCGAATAATTAAAAGCAAACTTTATATCTACTAGATCTACCACAGCATGTTGGTTACAAAAACGTTGTTGTATATGATGTTTTGAAAATATTTTATTGAGTCTATCTATCTATACGCTGTGTCCCTTGTTTGCCTTGCAGCGTCAGGGGGTGGAAGAGTTCTCTGGAGATGGCCTTCTTGTGCGCTGTTTGTAAGCTTGTTCCTGTGGCTTCTTTGATTTCTGTGATCCATCTTTTACATGGTCTGCCTCTGGCTTTATTACCGTTATGTCTATGTGTCATGGCCATTTGTGGCATGCTATATGTCGGTAGTCTGGAAGTGTGTGAAAACCACTTGATCTGCTGTCTTTTGATGTGTTCCAATACTGGTATTGTTTTGGTTATCTGTCTGATGTTATCGTTCCTAATTCTATCTCTTAATGACACTCCGAGTATTCTTCGTAGACATGTCATTTCTGTTGTCACTATTTTTCTTTTGTCTTGTGCTGTCATTGTCCAGGTTTGGCTCTGGTAGCATAGTGATGGAATAATTATAGTCTTGTATAATGCAACTTTAGTGTCTATGTTTACTTTTTTGTTCTTGAAAAAGTGAGTGTGCCAAATTGAATTTGTATATATATATAGTTACGTCAGTGCAAAGCCGTAGGCACAACTTCGATAAGGGAGAGGTCATAAAATCTAAAATATACATCTTAAATTTTCAAGGTCTTTCATTGGATAAATTATAATATTTCCTAGTTGTACCATTGCTGTATGTTTGTCCAGGAGGCGGGACGGGGGAATTGGTTGATATGACATTGCTCGCTTTACCCAATGTGCCAAAAAATATTTCCGAAAGGGATTGAATTCCTCAATTCAACTTTCCTCCACCCCAAAATTATAGTCTTGGGGAAGTGTTAAATGTTATTTTTTCCCCCTTTAAACCTAAATGAAGTTGACCTGTGTTCATCAATGAATCAAAATATAAATGGAAAAAAAAATCTTTCTATGGGCTGACTTCTGGAATCTCAAAACTAAATTTTGCATGATATAAACTAACGAACGCCACCTTTGATGTTGGATAAAGATGACATTCTTGCTTGTATAAAAGATACAGGCATAGCTTGCAGTATCACCATAGCTCTTTATTCCAGGTAATACATGAAATTCTTATTAAATAATTCTGATTTATCTTGTGCTTACCGTAGAGTCTTAATGGGAAGAAATACTTTGATTGTTTTACTGTTTTTCACGTGGGATAACGCAAGTAGATTCTGACAGGTGTGATAAAGGAGGGCAGGTACGTGATGGAAAAGTTTACTCATGGTTTAGTAATAAGATTTTCTAAGCTGGGCCATGTTATCAGTGCAGGCACACAATTAAGAATTCATTGGGGGATTGTGGTTCACATTGGGAGATTGTGGTTCACATTGGGAGATTGTGGTTCACATTGGGAGATTGTGGTTCACATACAAAACAATTTTTGATCTCTTACTTTTGCTATTTCAGATTTAAATATATCAACATTTTTTATTGTCAATGTGTTTTTTTTACATGTTCAATGTTTTTTATTGTTAATGTATCTTCCTTATTGATCTGTCTACAAGAAAGAATTATAGATCGTGCACTTTCATAAACGTTTTGTGTAAGGATGAACATTTCCTGCTGTTGATTTTGGTTGTCTCTTTGTCGTGACATTCCACGCTGACAATTATCCGTTAACAGTAGTTATCGAGATAACCAATTTGTCTGTATCGAAAATAGGTAGATCGCAAATCGTTAGAGGTTGAAATAATTTATGTGCCTCCTGAGATTGAATAAGAAGAAAAATCACCGATCATACGGGATGAGAACTAATTCGCTAAACGGGCATCCAACTCATAAATCGGTGGGAGGCATACACAGCTAGGACAAAACACTGGCCTCACATAACGATGTGATTTAGTGAGACTGTATATGTCTTTACATCATGAGTGTTCTTCTGGGTATGCAATTCTTCTTCAGCGTTCATTCTCAAACTCCCGCTCGATCTATCTTGTAGCAGGACCATGGTCCTATTAGATTTCCTGCAGGATGTTGTCCAGAGAATGTAAATACGGTGTGTCGCCGTTTTATTTGCACCAATGGCCCGACACATCCGTCTTCTGAGGTATGAAATAAAACTGGAGAACAGATTCCATTACACATATGAAGTTAGAGCTAATGGTTGCTCATTTCTGGAGCTCGCAACAGCTATATATATATATATACACACATATACATACGCACGCAATCACGTGCGCTCGCATACAACAATTATATTGAAGTCATACTTTGTTACTTGTTTATTCGCTATTTACCATGTCAGATGCATTCATTGTTTTCATGTGAAACTATGTCTCAAGGCATATCTTCATCTCTTCTTATGCACGTGTGTCCGTTATCAATTCAGAATTTCTCCGCTCTTATCTTTTAACATGCACATGTCTAACTATTCAACATGTTATACTTTATGTTGAATGTCAAGGACATTAAACGTAACCAACGGCGGAATAGGAGACCAGTAAACTAAAACGTATACATGAACTAGTTTCCGATTTGCGTGATATCTATTGGTTGGCCTTGGCTATTTTTTGGCATGCGACTCCACGTATATAAATAGAGATAAATAAAAAACCCAACAATAATCAAAAACGTAAAATATTGGGCCCAAATTAATTAATTAGAAGACCTGTAGTACAGTCGATAGCCACGCATGAATCAACCATCGATAACACGGTACTTCTGATGCTAACGCAGCACAGAAACAAAAGCACATGAATACATACGTATCTGTGTGCCATTACGCATGCGTGTTTGTGTGTGCCTTTACGCATGTGTGTATATGTGTATGTATATAACGTTGCACCGAGTGTATTTCTAATATCTTCTTCTTCTTCTGCGTTTGTTATAAAACTCATGCAGATCAGCAGGATGTAGTCCGGAGAACGGAATGCGTTGTGTCATGTTTTAACGCATTGCTGCGATATCTGCGCCTTTCGGCCTGCCACATCTGACTTCAGCATGGCTTTGGGTCACTGACCATATATGGGATGGGACAGCCAACTCTATCACATAACCTCCTTAGTCGCCTCGTACGATATGCATGAAAGGTAAACAGTGTTGCTATTCTTTGCTCCCCTGTCAGGCCCTAACAACACACGGGCGATTTGTAATATTATGTATGCACGTATGTGTGCGTATGTGTGCGTATGTGCACATGTAAAAACTTCCACTAAGTATTACCAGAATACTAATGAACAAAAAAGAAACTGTTTTACATTTAAAAAGGCAACAAAAGCAAAAAATATGTCCTTAACTGTCTGTCTATTTTATAATTTTTTAACCCCCCCCCCCCCCTCCCAACAAATTTTTTTCCAGATTTTATGTGTCTCTCTTTCTTGCTTAATAGAACCAGCAAATTTTTCCCCACCTTACAAAAAATGCTTCACAAGAATTACGAATAAACTACATTTGTTCCATATTTTTTAGAACAATGTTTAAATATTAAACAGTTAAATTGTATTTGTTTAAAAACCCAGTATTGTTGACGTCAATTTTATTAAACTCCTCCCTCTTATCAACTATTGTCAAACGTTTTCAGACACTTCCAATAATTATTGAAATAATGTATGGGCATACTCTTAAGTAGATACACAACTAAATCCATTGAGTTTATTCTAATTAACTGGGGAGGGGGGAATCGTATGTCGATAACAAACAAAGAGCCGATGATGATGTTTTGAAATTGTTCTGGCATCTTAAGGATAGACAGATAAGTTTGACATTTACT
The DNA here is from genome assembly GCA_034231615.1 of Meghimatium bilineatum. NCBI lineage: Eukaryota > Metazoa > Mollusca > Gastropoda > Stylommatophora > Philomycidae > Meghimatium > Meghimatium bilineatum. Next base: position 15,299,555 of record CM067311.1, on the reverse strand, counting down.
GGAGGGAGTTGAGATAAGACTGAAGGATGGCTCACGTACTATCGATTGATCTGTTTTCTTTACATTGATCTTAGATCAACAGTGAGTAATGCAGTATTATCAGTTGGCAGACAAGGTAATAACACCAATCTGTGTACACTGCCAGTTGAATGGTGTAGGGCCAATGGCGCAAATAAAACAGAGACAAAACGCATTTCCATCCTCTGGACTACATCATGCCTTGAATCCCAGCAGGACAATTGTCCTGCAATAAAATATATCCAGTGGGAGCTTGAGGACGAAAAGATACAAATAAATATGTGAACAGCGAGCTAGGTTTTACCTGCTGTATAAGGGCAATGAGGAGGAGCGCGGTAGACTAGTAGATAAATAGTGAGCTTGCTTGCTACATCGTGCCGGGTTCGAAACCACGTCTAAAAAAAATAATTTGGGGTCGTGATTTCACACTTGACACGACCACTCCTCCAGTCAACCTAGCTGTAAATGAGTTAGGGGAGGTAAAGACAATAAGAAAGGGAACTGGCCTCCCCCACCTAATAGTTGCTGCGGCTAGTACATTAAGAGTTATCTTCATACCAAGTGGCAGATTGCTGGCCACGAGACCTACCTTTACCTTTATAAGGGCAATAGCTATTCGTACTCGGTAGACAGCAGGGGCATTTTGTCAGTCATTGGACGATTGACAGCAGGATTTTTGTCAATAATTACACGGTAGACAGCAGGTTTTTGTCAGTCATTGGACGATAGACAGCAGGTTGTTGTCAGTCATTGGGCGGTAGACAGCTGGTTTTTGTCAGTCATTGGGCAGTAAACATCAGGTTTTTGACAGTCAGTATGCATATCCTATTCAGATCGTAGGGATCATCCCAGCTTTTTGTAGGCTGTAATTTTGACAGTGGGTTGCTAGTGTTTTCTGAACGGCACAATTCCAGCGATTGACTTTGAACCTGGTACCTTGTCCGCCCAAGACCCGCTTTCCACCGCCACAGAGCCGGGTGTATTATATGTACGTGGCTAATATATTTTCTTATCTCGGTGTATGACAGCCTTATCCGTTGGATAACGTTAAGGCGTATCATGCTGACTATAGGCGATAAGTCGTGTGTGCTAGCGCAAACGGCGCAGATATCGAAGTCAAGCTATGAATAATCCATTTCTTTCTCCTGACTACATTCTACTAACCGGCAGAACTTTGAAAACAAGCGCAGAAGATGATATAATTGAAGGGGGAAAACCTAGATACAGAAATATTGCGCACAGCCACGACAAGCAATTACGCAAGTGCAAATATGTGAATGTACACACACACACACTTCTCTATCTCTCGCTTTCATATACACACAATCGCACACCCTCACACAAGTTGTACAGTTGAAACGAAGTCAGAGCTGCTTTGAACACATTCGATCGCATTCTGCCGTGATGACGCTCTTAAAGGAAATCTCTGAATCTCTACTGAGAAACTATAACCATTTTACGATTTCAAATGGATCCCGAAGCTAAAGCCAAAAACTGACTAGCAGTGAATCAATACGAGTGTGGTATCATTGAACCAGTTCCAGATATTTTCCAGCGATTGAGGAAGCCGATCTGGGCTAAGTGCGTGCACGACAACTTGTTTGGTTTTTGGAGCAGCAATTAATTAGGAATTAACAGAACTAAAAAACACTATGCATGAATTCATACGTTGTAGGGAAGTTAAAACAAATAATAAATACAGTTAAATACCATTATATATAAAATGTGGTCCTGATCGACGAAATATGTATGTAATAACAGAAATTCGTTATAACAGTACATACAGTAAAAAAAGATACAGTTGAGTATTTTGCAAAGTGTTGCTAAATAGTGAAATTTGTTATAAAAAATATGCGTTATAGAGGGATTCCACTGTAGATATATTCTATTTTTTTTTAAACACACTCTTCTTCTACATCGTTCATTCTCAAACTCCCGCTGGATCTCTCTTGTGGCAAGACCATGGTCCTATTAGATTTCCAGCAGGATGTAGTCCAGAGAAAGAAAATGCGTTGTGTCGCCGTTTTATTTGCGCCAATATCCCGACACATCCGTTTTCGGTAGAAACGCACTCTAATTTTAAGTCCATAAATAAGAAAGGTGGGGTTTGAATGGAAACACCCTCTCCAGGTTGGTTTTGAATGGGTTCAAACACCCTCTCCAGGTTGGTTTTGAATGGGTTCAAACACCCTCTCCATGTTGGTTTTGAATGGATTCAAACACCCTCTCCCTTTAGGAAACTAGAACATGATATTCAGTAAACGAAGGCAAGCAAAAAAATCGAATGACTTCCTACGTATGTACTTAGTGCATGCATGTATGGATATGTGTTTGTATGTATATACTCCTTTCGCAAAGATGACAGCGATGTTCCCATGTTATATTGTCTACTTACCCAGCTTTCCACAAAGACACATGCCTGCTTGCCCAAGTTTCAGCTTGTTGTGTCTGATAACAGTTATTTCAACAGAAAATTCCGCAGACTGTCAAATCACAAATCTCTAAAATAAACACTTCAACCAAATACAAAAAGATCGACTCATTATGGAATATTATACTTAAGAAGGATGTCATTGTTCTCTTTTTTTCCTTTTCACAAAGAAAGTGACCATATCCAGGTCAATAGGTCACAGTAAGATTACATTTCCTCCACATTTCTATGTTTCTATATACAGCTGAATATGAGAGTGTTTACTTGGAAGTGACGGTAATATTCTGTTAGCAATGATAGTTAGTGGATATGAGGACAATGACATGTAGTAATAACTGAATATGAGAAAGAGTGTTTACTTGGAAGTGACGGTAATATTCTGTTAGCAATGATAGTGGAGATGAGGACAATGACATGTAGTAATAACTGAATATGAGAAAGAGTGTTTAATTGGAAGTGACGGTAATATTCTGTTAGCAATGATAGTGGAGATGAGGACAATGACATGTAGTAATAACTGAATATGAGAAAGAGTGTTTACAAGGAAGTGTCGGTAATATTCTGTTAGCAATGATAGTGGAGATGAGGACAATGACATGTAGTAATAACTGAATATGAGAAAGAGTGTTTACTTGGAAGTGACGGTAATATTCTGTTAGCAATGATAGTTAGTGGAGATGAGGACAATGACATGTAGTAATAACTGAATATGAGAAAGAGTGTTTACTTGGAAGTGACGGTAATATTCTGTTAGCAATGATAGTTAGTGGAGATGAGGACAATGACATGTAGTAATAACTGAATATGAGAAAGAGTGTTTACTTGGAAGTGACGGTAATATTCTGTTAGCAATGATAGTTAGTGGAGATGAGGACAATGACATGTAGTAATAACTGAATATGAGAAAGAGTGTTTACTTGGAAGTGACGGTAATATTCTGTTAGCAATGATAGTTAGGGGAGATGAGGACAATGACATGTAGTAATAACTGAATATGAGAAAGAGTGTTTACTTGGAAGTGACGGTAATATTCTGTTAGCAATGATAGTTAGTGGAGATGAGGACAATGACATGTAGTAATAACTGAATATGAGAAAGAGTGTTTACTTGGAAGTGACGGTAATATTCTGTTAGCAATGATAGTTAGTGGAGATGAGGACAATGACATGTAGTAATAACTGAATATGAGAAAGAGTGTTTACTTGGAAGTGACGGTAATATTCTGTTAGCATTGATAGTTAGTGGAGATGAGGACAATGACATGTAGTAATAACGGAATATGAGAAAGAGTGTTTACTTGGAAGTGACGGTAATATTCTGTTAGCAATGATAGTTAGGGGAGATGAGGACAATGACATGTAGTAATAACTGAATATGAGAAAGAGTGTTTACTTGGAAGTGACGGTAATATTCTGTTAGCAATGATAGTTAGTGGAGATGAGGACAATGACATGTAGTAATAACAGAATATGAGAAAGAGTGTTTACATGGAAGTGACGGTAATATTCTGTTAGCAATGATAGTTAGTGGAGATGAGGACAATGACATGTAGTAATAACTGAATATGAGAAAGAGTGTTTACAATTTTCTTATATACCATTGATCTACTTCTTCTTCTCGCAAGCACTTCTCTTTGTTTATCTAATCGGGTTGAATACCATGGTGGCCGGTGTGTGCCGCTGGGTCTGGTATCTCCGACTTCAGCGCATGCGTTTACTTGGGTAGGACTGTCGTCCTACTCGATGTAGGGGATGACGCGACCAATACTAGTTTCCAGCCTCTGTTTGCTGGACTAACCATCTCCACTTCAAGGAGTTGTCTTCGATGGGGTACACCGTTGATTTGTGCTGCAATCTTCTATTTTTCCAAGACATAACATTGTTTTATGAGCATTTTGTTTTGTCTCAAAGTACAGCTGTATCTCTCTTGTAGCAAATTAAAAGTACAGAGGATTGACTTAATTGTATTCTAGTTATCTCCTATGTACCCCTTTTCTTTCAACGAAGTGCTACACTGCCTGCCATGAGTACCATTCATAACACGTAACTCCGTAGCTTCAAGAGCTAATCTCAGTGATCTCTGAAATAATCCACTTTGTGAACAAGAGGTCGCAACATCTTGCACACAAAGAGAACGGCCTAATCACTGAAACAAGGAATCCCCAAAAAATGGCAATGATTATACATGATTTTCAGCGATGTGTAGTCCAGAGAACGGAGACGAGCTGTGTCACTGTTTATTTGCGCGAATAACATGTAACACATCCGAGTTCGGCGTTAAACGTGTACTATATTATTACTATAATGCTAGACATTTCGACGTGAATGGTTACAGTTCTAGAAAACGGCAACTACATTCCTACTGTACATCATGAAGTAGAAGTATGTCCTACTGTACATCATGAAGTAGACTGTCGTCCTACTGTACATCATGAAGTAGACGTATGTACTACTGTACATCATAAAGTGGACTTATGTCCTACTGTACATCATGAAGTAGACGTATGTACTACTGTACATCATGAAGTAGACGTATGTACTACTGTACATCATGAAGTAGACTGTCGTCCTACTGTACATCATGAAGTAGACGTATGTACTACTGTACATCATAAAGTGGACTTATGTCCTACTGTACATCATGAAGTAGACGTATGTACTACTGTACATCATGAAGTAGACGTATGTACTACTGTACATCATGAAGTAGACTGTCGTCCTACTGTACATCATGAAGTAGACGTATGTACTACTGTACATCATAAAGTGGACGTATGTCCTACTGTACATCATAAAGTAGACGTATGTACTACTGTACATCATGAAGTAGACGTATATCCTACTGTACATCATGAAGTAGACTGTCGTCCTACTGTACATCATGAAGTAGACTGTCGTCCTACTGTACATCATGAAGTAGACTGTCGTCCTACTGTACATCATGAAGTAGACGTATGTACTACTGTACATCATGAAGTAGACGTATGTACTACTGTACATAATTAAGTAGACTTATGTCCTACTGTACATCATAAAGTAGAAGTATGTCCTACTGTACATCATAAAGTAGACTGTCGTCCTACTGTACATCATGATTTAGACGTATGTCCTACTGTACATCATGATTTAGACGTATGTCCTACTGTACATCATGATTTAGACGTATGTCCTACTGTACATCATGATTTAGACGTATGTCCTACCGTACATCATGATTTAGACGTATGTCCTACTGTACATAATTAAGTAGACTTAAGTCCTACTGTACATCATGATTTAGACGTATGTCCTACTGTACATATTTAAGTAGACTCAAGTCCTACTGTACATCATGAAGTAGACGTATGTCCTACTGTACATCATGAAGTAGACGTATGTCCTACTGTGCATCTCAAAATCTGAAGCATCGAGAAGGCATGAAGAATGAAATACATAACCGGAAACAGCTAGATTTTGTTGTACTGTAGATGGATTATGTTGTAGTGTAGATTAATGGACTTTGTATTATTAGCAATAATAATGTTTCTAGCTGAAGTAGTGTGTCTTCTTCTGCGTTCGTTCTCTTATCCCTGCTAGTTAGTTCTATGATATAAGTGCGCCTCTGTCAGTTTACAGCTTGGCTATGATACAAAAGCTGTTAGGCCATACACTATGATTTTTGTGTGTGGTCACTTTCACCTATCTAGTTAGTCACTTTGTGTGGTCACTTTGATGTATCTATAATACAAATTATACCTCCAAACTTCATTATTGGCCTTTTAAAGAAGCGTGGTAGACTAGTTGATAGTGAGCTTGCTTACCATCACCGGAATACAGCGTGTCAGGTTCGAAACCATGTCCGGGCAAAAAAAATTGTCCAGGTCGTGATTTCTCATCTTACATGACCGCTACTCCAGTCGGACCCCACTGTAAATTGGTATCTGACGCATATGTATGTTAAGGGTGGCAAAGGCAGGAAACTGCCCACCTCACATAATAGTTGTTGCGGCTTAGTATAAGAAGAATTATCTTCATCCCCGACGGCAGGTTTCTGCCATTGATACCATTTTACTATATAAATGTCGAGTCATGCTATTCTTTGTATGGTCACGAATCAAATGAATACCCAACTCATCTCTGCTCTCTGGACTATATTCTGTTGGAAATCTAGTAGGATCATGATCCCACTTCAAGAAATACAACGGGAGTTTGAGAACGAATGCTGAAAATAGAATAATGATAACAATCGTAATTGTGTTCTTGGGCTCGAAAGGGGAGTAAAGAATAACAATAAATAATTTCTTTTTTTGCGTGTCGCAAGAGGCGTCTAAGAAGGTTTTGGGATAGAGTTGGCGGTCTTAATCCATATAGTATTAAAGAGACATAGAAGCCATGCTAAAGACGAATGTGTCGAGTCGAAATGCGCAGATATCGCAGCTAAGTCATACGCCCTTATATTACGCATTCCGTTCTTCTGACTACATCCTGCTAAATTGCAGGAGTTTGAGAACCAATGAAGAAGATTTCCGATAATAATAGTACGAGTAGCAATAATAATAATCATAGTAATAATAGTATTAATAATATTAATAGTAATAGTAATAATAATAATCATAATAAGAAAACTACTTGATTCATCATAGTTGCAATAACGGAATAAGAAGAATTGGAAGATGCGTACAAATTAGTGTGCTAAACTACCGTTACATCTTCAGAGCTGGCAAGGGAAACATTTATTGCTTTGACTTCTATTCATTGATCAGTGAAAGCTTTCTTATTCCAGGTCGTCTATTCATTAAGTCTGATCATCGATTTGTTCCTTTTCAACTTCAGGGGCTAAAAGTAGGAAATAGTGACCTCAATTACAGAAAATCTAGCCTTAGGTAACGCCTGGGTATTCCGGTGCGCATTCTTCTGTGACGTTAACCCTGGTTTACCGGTGTCACGTATGGGAAGGCCAAATCTTTTGTATTGCACAGAGATGTAAAGATAAGCGTTGCATTGTCCTCGTCACGTTTCCAGAATGTAATAAATATTCAAGAGAGCCAGCCCTAACTAGTACAGCCCTAACACAACCACCTGTAACATACCTAACACAACCACCTGTAACATACCTAACACAACCACCTGAAACAAACCTAATACAATCATCAGAAACAAACCTACTACAATCATCAGAAACAAAAACCTAATACAACCATCAGAAACAAAAACCCAATGCAACCATCTAAAACAATAAACTAACACAGCCATTTGAAATAAAAAGCCTAAAAACCATCTGAAGCACAAAACTTAAAGCAACCAACTGAAACAAAAATCTAACGCAACTGTCAGAAAAACATAACGCAACAATCCGAAACAAAAACGTAAAGGAACCATCAGAAACTACAAACCTCATATAGAAAATGTGAAATTAATAAAAGAAGTTAAAGTATCCACGAGAAATTGTGATGAATATATAGTTATTCTTGTGTCTATTTTCATATTGATTATTTTAGTACAGACATAAAAAGAAACAGTACTGCAGTGGATCCCTGGTCACTGTGGCATACCTGGAAATGAAAAAGCTGATCTCCTAGCTATGAAAGGGGGATCATTGGAACAAATAGAAAGTGAGAATACGTACTATGAATGTAAGACATTCTTTTTATTGTGGCTATAAACATTAAAGAAATGTAATCGCAGGTTCATTCTTGTTTTTAAAATTATCTGTCCTTGACGCCAAAACTGATTCGGCGTAAGATTTCTTTTACATCAGCAATGTTCATTCGGTGCTGAGGATCTGACTTTTGATCATTTAATAACGATTCACTTGTTCTTTCAGACGCTGGTTTCAGAGAAATCACGCGCTTATAAATAACTTATGATGATTAGTTCTCAGAACTAGAAAGTCCCTATCTGTTGCAATGTGACGCCATCATGACACCATGGCGCTGTATTTTTTCTGTGGTGTCGGGAATTGTGTTATTTAGTGACTAATAGTGCGTTACTCAACAAACCAATGTGTTCTGGATAATATCGTGAAGGTTTTCTGTGTGTTCTGGATAATATTCTGAATATTTTCTGTAAACGGATTCAACGATATTACAATATTATATAAGGTATGTTAAAAAAAACTAGTTAATATTTATATAGCTCCGTAAATGCTTGTTTCTGTTAGGGGAAAAGGAGGGAAGGCGAGAGCTATCTACCTTCTAAAAAACAGGTCTTTCGGGATTCTGACTTATAGATATGTCACATCAGCCAAAATTAGTGACGTTGTGTAAGATGAACACGTAGAACCACTCTAGAGAAGGCCTTGATAAATACTGTTCGTCAAATCCCGACTATATTTTGTTAATTTTCCATTATATTGGTAACAATTATTGTCTCTATGACGCCCGTACCTCGATGTACCCCGTATCTAGATGTCATTGTCTGTGCACATCATATTATCCTGCGGTCCCTCCAGTTTCTGCTCTTTTCTGCGTAGGCACCAAAATTTTCCAGAACGTTCATTCAAAAATTCGTGTATCCATTTTTGGCAGGGTAGATTAAAGGCAAAACAGCATTCATAAAAAAAAAGAATTTCTTGATTCTTGATTAGAAACTGGCATCATAGCACGTCACGTGGGCCTTTCCCATAAGTGCTCCGCCTTCTGTTCCAGCAGCCATTCGACTCGATGGTGTTTCGAGTCCCATGTTGCCGAAACAGACGTCGACATTAAGGCACAACTCTGGCCCTTGCGACAGGTTTCTTTGTTGTTCCGCCCACCCACGCTGTGCCTGTAACTAGTTCAAGCACAACGTTGGCCTGTCGGAACAACATGGAAGGTTACGACTACGAAAAAAAAAGGAGAAGAATATACGGTGCAATATGTCCTTGTCAATAGAGCTGGAGAATAGAGTATTTTATAGCTACATAACACCGATTCTGAAATGACACGACACCGACTCTGAGTCTTTGACAATGAATAAACAGTATTGTGAAAAATTACAGGCAACAGAGATGTGGTTCTATAGAAGAATAATGACAGTAACATGGACAACAGAGATGTGGTTCTATAGAAGAATAATGACAGTAACATGGACAACAGAGATGTGGTTCTATAGAAGAATAATGACAGTAACATGGACAACCGAGATGTGGTTCTATAGAAGAATGCTGACAGTAACATGGACAACCGAGATGTGGTTCTATAGAAGAATGCTGACAGTAACATGGACAACCGAGATGTGGTTCTATAGAAGAATAATGACAGTAACATGGACAACAGAGATGTGGTTCTATAGAAGAATGATGACAGTAACATGGACAACCGAGATGTGGTTCTATAGAAGAATGATGACAGTAACATGGACAACAGAGATGTGGTTCTATAGAAGAATGATGACAGTAACATGGACAACAGAGATGTGGTTCTATAGAAGAATGCTGACAGTAACATGGGCAAATATACTAACGAAGAGGTAATGAAAGACTCAAATGCGATACGAGGGTTACTTAATAATATTAGAGAGAGACAATCTTAATGTTTTGGGCATGTTTTAAGACAGGGATGTCTGTAGAGCATAGTTGCAACATCAAAATAGAAGGCAAGAGAGGGCGACAATGTAAGAAAATATTAGATAGATTCACATCGTGGCATAGCACAGAGTCAACAACGATCCTGATAAAAAAAATACTGGAAATAAAGCATTTTCATCCATGATCGCATACGCTAGTTGTCACGGCACCTGATGATGAGATTAAAGAATCGATTTACCAGAAACCAAACACTACTTTTTGTGCGCAAGTCTAGCTTACTGCAACAGAACTGCCCCACTGAACGACACTGAAATTCTTAAAATATACACAACTATTTTGCAATGGTAATTGATACTGAACGTCGCTACGCATGAATGGGCAGGTCTGGTATATCTTATATTCCTCTATTCACCTCACTCGCTATTTACCTGGGATGGCAGTCGTGCGCTCCACAGTCATGCGCAACTTCAGACAAGATGAAAATCTGACGCTATGAGGCAATCCTAAATAAACATGATGTCACAAAAATTTCCTGTCGCTCATTTCGATCCAGTTACAGAGCTACAAGAATAACTTGTCAATTTTTCCCAATCGCTAGTTTTATACACACACACACACACACACACACGGTGCAGGTATTGCCTACCTGGTGCTTGCCTACCTGGTGCATACTTGAAGAATAGACTAATATTTACCACTAAACTGCTGATTCATCAGTGAATCATCCACTAAGGGTCTAATCAATAAACCCCCACCCCAAATCAACAAGTGGCACGAATTCTTTGACACCCCCCCCCATTGCTTAATATATCCCCCCAAAAATCCCCAACAAAGAAAAGTTTACATTGTTCTACAGATAACGTACTAATAACGTTATTTTTTTATCTATCAGATTTTGTATTTTGACATTTTTTTATTCAAACAATTTACAATTTAATTGGTGTATAACAAACACTATTGTTGACGTTAGCTTTTATCAACTCCCAGCCTTCTTGTCAACTACTGTCGATTTTTTAATGACCCCCCCCCCCAAATTAGTGACGTTATTAATGACAGTCCCTAGAAATAATATACACACTAGTGAGTGGGTGTTACTTTTATGATAATTTGTGAGAACCACTGTTACTTGAGCAGTTCATTTTGATTTAGACCGGGTATACATAATAGCCGTTGATCTATCTACACACTCTCCAGCTGTGCACGTAACCTTGGATCTCTCAACTAGGGATCAATGAGTGACGCTTGATATATTAATAATATCAGGTTATTCCGTTATTTCTCTGTTTGTTTCGTTTTCATATTTGTTTGGGTTTCTTTTTGTATAATTACTATTTTTGTACATTTTTTGTTTGTGTCACCTCTGATCTATTTCTATCCTTCCAGCCACCCCCACATCTCGCTTGACGTGTGGACGCCAGTTATGTCGCCCCTGCTCGTCGGTTTTAGATTATGTGTGTATGTAACCTAGATTAAAGGCCCATTGGTCGAAACGTCAATTTGTGTGTGTCTATTTATTAGTAATACGTCATTACCCCGTTTCATGATTTCCTGTTCAACTAGGAAGCCACTGATACATGATACACACTTTCTAGTTGAACTGTGCACGTAAACTTGAATCTCTCAACTAGGAAGATACTGATACACCGCAAGCAGCAAGTTAATTCATTTAAACTAATAGGAAAGTCAAGCCCTTCTCCAGAATTGTTCTGTGCGCAGAAAAAAACCTGATTTCTTTCATAATTTGACCGTGTCTTTCATTGGCTGAATACGCAACTCAATATACAAAGTGACCATCAATCATACACATCAGCCAAGACAAGTGATGCTGTTTGGGGGTCTACACTCATGATATTCTGGGGATGGAATTGGAGAAAAAGGTGCCATATGCCAGTAAAGAAAACAGTAAAGGGTTAAAAGAATGAAAGAAAATTGTTTATTAAGGAAGCCTTCCAGTAAATGAATTTCAAACTGTGTGATGCAACACAATTATTGAAACTTCTTTCCCTTTCTTAATCATACCATCATATTAAACACAAAATAGCAACGGGTAATTTTTATATTTGTCAATATTTTAATATTCTGAAAATAGACTACACAATATTGGAAAAATTATATAAATTTAAAAGGCTGGAACAGAAAATAATCATATTATAGGCTTTCCATAAATTGAATCAACAATTTGTTGCCCCTTCCCGCCTTCTTTCCCCTCAACAACTGTCGATAATTCAGGGATACCATAGCAAAATGATGTCAGAAAAATATAACCCTCCCCCAGCTCTCTTAAAAATATCTGCAGAAAATGTACCATAAAATTACATTTGTTTCAGATTTTTAGAAAAATATTTAAAATTCAAACAATATATAATAAAAAAAAACAGCATAAAAATGATTTTGTTGACGTCAATTCCACTTTCCCAAATAATGCTGTATTGCACTGTTTCCTCTAACTCAGAGGTCGGGAACCTATGGCTCACAGGCCAGATGTGGCTCTATTCATGGCTGCATCTGGCTCGCAGACAAATGTTCGATTATTTTAAAAAAATGTTCCTCCTTTGATCTACATATTAATTGCATATCAATATTTCATTCTACAAGTGAGCTAAAGTCTACTGCAGCTCAGGAGCTAAAGTCTACTGCAGCTCAGGAGCTAAAGTCTACTGCAGCTCAGGAGCTAAAATCTAATGCAGCTCAGGAGCTAAAGTCTACTGCAGCTCAGGAGCTAAAGTCTACTGCAGCTCAGGAGCTAAAGTCTACTGCAGCTCAGCATCAGAAGTGGTAAAGGAGATACACTCTGCTGACCTAAAAGACAGAAAAATAGCAACCCTGCATTCATTGTAAACAGTTTTAGACATAATGTATGGCTCTCACAGAATTACTTTTCAAAATATGTGGTGTCTATGGCTCTCTCAGACAAAAAGGTTCCCGACCCCTGCTCTAACTGGTGTCCTCGCAAACAAATAAGCAGAATGCAGAGACAGGAGTCCACATGACACAGTTTTGGCGAGGGACTCGGCTAGAGGCGCGAATTTCGAGTAAACTAGAAAAAGTAGACAGACGAAGTGAAAAAAAAATGAATGCACACGGAGAAGTAGTAATGAATTACCCAAGGGTTTATCGTCTGTAACGTAATCAGAATGCTTGAGTTTTGTGAACTCCTTTAAGGTAGGAGTAAAGATGATGACAGTGTCTAGCGTGGGATGTTACGTTCAGATAATGTCTCTTGATTATTTCTTGATTGGTTTTGTTGATTAATGTATGGAATGATAAACTAACTCCCCGAGAAAGAGGTGAATGCAAAGATTCATAATTCATGTCCTGATATATCAATTGGTGACTTTTGATAAAATAAACTGGAATGCTAACCCATTTTCCGTTACTGCGTAAGTCAATCCGAATATTGCTGTGATTTTTATTTAGAAAAATAAAGTATAAATAAATTACCATTTAAACTATATATTTATATATCTATGCGCTGTGTCCCTTGTTTGCCTTGCGGCATCGGGGGTAGAAGAGTTCTCCGGAGATGGCCTTCCTGTGTGTTTGTAAACTTGTTCCTGTGTCTTCTTCGATTTCTGTGATCCATCTTTTACATGGTCATCCTCTAGCTTTATAGCCGTGTCTTATGTGCCATGGTCAACAATGGTATGCTGTATGTTGGTAGTCTGGAAGGATGTGAAATATCACTTGATCTGTGTCGTTGATGTGTTTCAATACTGGTATTGTTTTAGTGAAACGCATGGCAATAAATGAAGTGGCCTAACGCAGTGACGCTACAATCAGGTTCTCTAATCAGAGGTCACGGTTAGGCTGTCATTTTATGGTACCATCAGAAAGACTGCATACCATTCTAACCCCTGGGTTGTGAAGTACCACATGAGATAAACAGACCGAGGAACTTTTTTCTTCATTTACCACAATAAGAATTGCAATGTTTAACAAAAAAGTTTCCATTTATTTACGCCATGAAGATGGTGTTATGTCTGCATTTTTTCTATTGATCAACTACAGATCAACGGATGATGTGGTAAGTATCACGCCCACCGCCTTTACTTTCCCAGAAGATCTGGTATCAATTGCTTTAGACTTGGTCGACCTTTGGTGAACAGACAAACGTCGCCATTCCTTCGGTGATTAAAAAATATTTCCAGTTGAACTGCGAAAGTATTACATTGAATAGAACTATTTTGAAAGGGCAAATTTCCAGGTAAATCTGAATTATTTTAAAATTTTTTAATTTAATGTGTTATTTAGTATCTCTTCATTCCGTCTTCTTGTTTATATGGTTAGTTTATCGTTTGGTGTTAGGTGTGGTGAAGAGGTTAGATCGTTGGTCTCACACATGTGAAGTCCAGGGTTCGACTCTCGGTAAGGGCTGGTATTTTTTTCTTTTGGATGGTAAATTGTTTTTTAAAATGCACTCTGTACATACTGTGATGACAGCGATGGCATACATCCTTTATCACACAAGACACTCGCAAACTCCCTACAACTCACTGGAGAAATACAGTATTGACATGCACTGATGTTGTTGTTGTTGTTTTGACAGTAATGTGACATGTCGTTGATGTTCTGTGCATCTGATCTAATGGTATAATCAAATCTGCTTTTATAATAGTTTTCGGCGCAGATCATTTAAACGTTATTATATGCCGGTGTGTTGACAGTGCCCGACAGGGGAGCAAAGAATAGCGACATAGTTGCCTGCCAAGCATGTTGTAATAGGTGACTAGTGAGGTTTTGGGGTATAGTTGGCTGACCCATCCCGTATGGAGTCAATGACCCAGAAGCCATGCTGTAGTAGGATGTATAGGCCGAAATACACATATGTCGCAGCTAAGTTGTGAACTATGGCATCACGCATTTCATTCTCCGGACTAGCTCCTGTCGAAGTTTCAGAACGAACACAAAAGAAGAAGAAGAATTTAAGCGTTATAAAACAAAATATACACAAAAGTAACATACATGTAGGCAATCACGTATCAATAAAGATAGCAACTGTTTAACTGCCGATGAGACGTGACAGACATTTAGATACATGACCAGTTTTGTGTTCTTTTAGATTGTAGATACACTAAAGATGAACTTGTCATTTGTGTTTTCTAATTGTGATTAAAACAAAAATACCGAACAGTTAAAGATTTAATGTGAGGTAGAAAGTGACATACAAACAAGTTTTGACTTGAGAAACAAGAACCAGCTGACTTTTTTTGTTTACCTGACGGTACGTGCACTGCAGGTGTTTATCTGATATCAATCTATAAACATTGTTGATATATTAGAGGTATAACTGGTTGAAGATAGTTTAGAACTTTAGCAGGTTGAAGATAGATTAGATCTTTAGCAGGTAGAAGATAGACAAGATATTTCACGTGGTGAAAAGCAATTACATTTTTTGTAATGACAAAAGAGACTGCGATTTCAAGACTTGCTACACGATAACTCAATGCGCCACAGCTTTTTCGCGCAGTCGCAACACTCCGCGTGTTTTTCTCCAGAATTCCGCTGCACCTCAAAAGTAAAAATATACTGTGTGTATATATATATATATATATATACATACAGACTTTAACATTAAAGTTAGTATTTGAATTTTCAATAAGGGCTCAAAAGCCGTAGAGGATTGACTTCATTGTGTTCATTCTACATGAAATACCACTCATGGCAGGAAACTTCATAGTTCCAAGCTATGATAATCCCCAAGGATCTCTGAAAAAATGTCCAGGATTAGAACTCTCGATACCTTGAGCGCAAAGTGAATACCGTAACCACTACACTAGGGAGATCAATATTTGATACATTGACCAGAATATACACAACATAGGGAGCCGCGTTAGCGCAGTGGTTAGCGCACTGGCTTCGCATATGAATGGTCAATTCCCCAGTTGAGGCGGAAATGTTTTCAGATCGCAACGGCTCCCATGTCGACCCAGCCTTAAATGGGTACCGGATTAATCCGGGAAGTAAAGACTGCGAGGGAGAGGAGATGGCTACCGCCCTCATTTGCAGAGCCTGTGAAATGTGAGATCGCTAACATCTCGCACCCCTACGGCAACCCATAAATGCTATGGGTTACTTTACTTACTTACACAACATAAGAAATAAACCCATAAAGTTATTTATAACTAAATCTTATATAATTAATGCACGTATTTAGTTATTTATGGTTGATTGCTGATCCAACGGTCCATGGGCTCATGCCCTTTGACCCAATGCCATTGTGTGATATATGCATGTGTTTGTGAGCTGTTGTTTTGTTCCATATAATGAGTTCCATTTATCTGGCCCTGGAGGGAGAAACATTTTCCTGACACCATCCAGTGCTGGACATTCAAAAAGGTGGTGGTCAACAGTTTCATAGAGATGAGTGCACAGCCGGCACCCTGGAGTGTGTTGTGGTTATATTCTGTTCAGATAATTGTTAAGCTGTACATGTGTGCGAAGTCGGAATATGATACTCTGGTCTTTTCTTCCCAGGAGATATTTAGTTATTTATCAATTTCATATTAATCGTCAGGTTCCTCTCCGCATATCAGGTTGGCTGCAACAGACCTCCAACATTGTTTATTACCTTGGTGATGCACTCTGCTAGACTATTCTGTCCATCTAAATTATGTGGACCCCCATATAACATATACGTCGATAAGTATAAAATCATCATTAAGTGCCGCCTCCGCAGCGAAAGTTGGCTGCAACAGACCTCAAACATCCCCTGACTCTTGGTGGTATGCTCTGCTAGACTGTAATCTGTCTCATGATGTTATGCTCCCACCTGTGTCTCTGCCTACCTCGTGCTCGCGTCCCCTTCAACTTTACCCTCAAATAAGGTCTTCAATAAGGTGTCATGTCTTTTAATGTGTCCAGAATATTGTATTTGCTTGATCTTTATTTCCTTCAATAATTCGTTCTTCATATTAAGTGTTGTTAGAACCTCTTTGTTTTCTTCCCGTTCTATGACGCTCTCCCTATTCTTCTATATACCCACATCTCAAAGGCATCAATTCTGTCTTCTAATTGTTTGTTTAGTGTCCATGTTTCTGAGCCATACATTAATATAAAATAGATGTAGCATTTTAAAGTTTTCATTTTTAACTTGTTTATAATTTTAGATTTTAATAATTTCCTCATATCATTGAAGGTACTTTTAGCCATTCATATTCTCCTTTTAACTTCTGTTTCACATCTGCCATCATTTGTGACTATGTGTCCAAGATATTGATACTGTTTCACTTGTTGTAGGTTCTCTCCATGTATGTTTATGTTTACCTCCTGTTTTTCTGTGACTCTGCTGATTATCATGTTTTTTTCTGTGGATATTTATATCCAGTCCATATTCATTACATGATTTATTGACTTGATCTATTAGTCTTTGTAGTTCATGTTCACTTTCTGCCAAAAGAACAGTGTCATCTGCATATCTAATTTTGTGTATTATTTTCTCATTGATCTTGAATGCTGACATTCCTTCCATATGTTTAAAGATATTCTCTGTGTAGATATTAAATATGCTGGGTGATAAAATACATCCTTGTCTTACTCTATTCTTGTTTCAATCTATGGTGACTGGCTGTTTTCCCACCTTATTGATGTAATCTGTTCCCAATATATATTTCTAGTCAGTCTGATGTCTTTTCTTCCATCTACGACTATTTCTTGAAAACATTTGATTAATTTTTCATGTTGGACTGTCAAAAGCCTCTATGTAGCAAAGATAGATAGTTTTTGGATTTGCACTACTGTAAATTTTCCCTTTTTTTATTCTATCAGTAGTCGGATACTAAATATAGCTTCTCTGGTTCCTATGCTTTTCCTTAAACTGAATTGCTCTTCACCGACCTCAGTGTCAATCTTGTTTTCAATTATTTAATGTTTTATCTTGAGTAGTGTTTTAGTTATATGACTCATTAGACTTATTGTTCTATATTCTGTACAGTCCACAGCCATGGGCTTCTTGGGTAGTGGTATGAATATTGATGATGTCAGGTCTTTAGGTATGTGTCCTGTTTCATATAGGTCATTGCAAAGTTCCGTGATAGTTTCCACACCAAATTCATTTAGTTTTTATTATGCCTGCTGTTGTGTACCATAATATCTGGTGGTTGTGTTAACAGAGCATGAGCCTTGGTACCTTTCTTTCTGGTGGTTGAGTTAACAGAGCATGATAGTTGGTACCTTACTTTCTGGTGGTTGAGTTAACAGAACATGATAGTTGGTACCTTACTTTCTGGTGGTTGAGTTAACAGAGCATGATAGTTGGTACCTTACTTTCTGGTGGTTGAGTTAACAGAGCATGATAGTTGGTACCTTACTTTCTGGTGGTTCAGTTAACAGAGCATGATAGTTGGTACCCATCTTTCTGGTTGTTGAGTTAACCACAAGGCTAATTTTTATTTCAAACTATAAATATTCTATCATATGGGTGCAAAAGTTGGAAAGCCACAAAAGCCACAGATAAAAGACTCGACTCCTTTGAAAACAAATGCCTACGTACCATTCTGAACGTTAAGTGGAGTGACTTTAAATCTAACACTACTATAAGAGAGGAAAGCAAACAAACCTATATATCTTCCTTCATTAGACAAAGGCGTTGGACTTACATCGGCCATGTTCTTAGAATGAACAGCCTAAGAATTCCCAAGCAATCACTATATTGGGTGCCACCTGGAGTAAGAAGAAGAGGGAGACCTAGAGAAACTCTACGAAGAACCATTAATAGAGAAGGCATGTCAATGAACCTAAACAACACGCAACAATTGAAAGACCTGGCAACACAAAGACAGAAATGGAAAGCTATGGTTTCTGCCCTATGCGCCGCCTATGGCCCTGGAGGAACATAACATAACATAAATAACGAGTGGATTCGAAATCCGGGTTTTGCTGGTTAGCGAGCGAATGCATTATTTTTACATTATCACGTGTAGCAAGCGTCCGGTATTTAACAGTTTGATGATAGGATGTGACACATGGCCGGATGGTTAGAGCTTTGGTCTCACACCAGTGAGTTCCAGATTTCGATCACCGGTAAGGACTAGGTTTTTTCCCTCTGTTGGAGTATAAATTTAAAAACAAAAACCCCCGGAACATGAAATGGCGTAATAAGTGGGTATGTGGCCTTTATTACACAAGCCACTACCAGACAGACGACTGGCAAAAATCTGTAATATACCATTATGGAATAACAAGGGTAGTAAGAGAGAATGTGAATCATATAGACATCTCCTTATTAAGTAATTCATGAAAAAGTCTATACAAAAATAATAGAACAGAGAATACGATACATTGTAGAACCACAGCTGAATCCTACTCAATTTGGCTTCAGAAGAGGGGCAAGCTGTACAGACGTACTATTCACACTGAGACAACTAAGTGAAAAAGCAATCAAATACAATCAAGATCTAAACACAGCATTTGTAGACCCAGAAAAGGCATTTGACAGAGTAGATAGGAACATTCTCTGGGAGACATTAGAAATGTATAACATCAGATGACAGCTGTTAGATAATATAGAAGCGATATATCAAAGATGCCATAGCTCAGTAAGATCAACATATGGAATGACTGAACCTTTCGAAATAAGATCTGGAGTAAGACAAGGCTGCGTGCTTTCACCGGTACTGTTCAACATATACATGGACAGAATAATAATAAAAAAGCTCACATTAACAAAGAGAAAAAACATTGCAAATAGACCTGATGAGGTACTTAATAATGAAATCAATGAACTATTATTTGCCGACGATCAAAGTCTAATATACAAAGATGAAAAGAAATTTGCAAAACCACATCAATCTATTGCTATTAGCATGTAAGAAGTACAACATGAAAATTAACGTACAAAAAAAACCCCGAAGTTATGAAAATTAGCAAGTCTTAAACACCAATGGATATATAACAATAGATAACACCAAAGAGAAACAAGTCAAAGAATTGAAATATCTAGGCAGCAAAATGGTAGACTAGACAGAGAAATAGAAACAAGCTGCCAGAAAGTAAACACAGTTACGTACCAACTTTCACCATTATCTCTTAACCCAAAGATCAAGATGGAAATCAAAAGACAGATAGTATCTACAACTTTTATGCGAACATTTTGCTACCACTGTCAAATATGGTCCTTTGCCTCGCAGCAGAGAAAAATTATTACATGTTAAATAAAGTGTTTGAGAAAAGCTGCAATGGTTGCTAAACTAGATAAAATAAGAAATGCAGAAATTAGGAAAAGAGTTGGTATGATATTATGTAATGAACATATCGAAAGTAAAATAGTAAAATAATTAAGATAGTTCGGTCATCTTATGAGAATTCTACCAAACCAAATACCAATAAGATCATATAACTTGAATATCCGAACATAAGGCCAAAGATAGACAAAGAAAACGGTGGATAGAAAACATCAAGATAGCCTTGAACAAACATGCAACCAAGGCGACTCAACGACAGCTGAAGCTCCCACACCTACGCTTAACAGCAACTATGAATACGATCAACCATCGTTCACATTGGAAAAGACAGACCATAGACTTGAAATTTCCCTTCAAATTCCAAACAGGGTAATTTTAGTATTGACAGTTTGACAGATATTAGAGTTCTAAATTAGCAATTGTATGATGGTCAGACATTTAGTGCGATTGTGAAACATTTGTAACTGATCTTGTTTGGTAATCCCTTTGCAATATAGTTCTGAAGAATGAGGACCAGCTGAGGGTAGGAGAAGAATTTGGAGAAAAAAAGGAAAGTATGGTTATTATATAAAAACTGAACAGGATTAAGATTTTTCACACTCAAACAAGGCGCTTAGAACAGAGACATGGCAGAATTTTTTTTAATAAATCTCCCAAATTGGCACCCCTGAAGGGTTGTGGCTTTGTAATGATGTGATATTTAGATGTTTAATATAGAGTTAGACATTTATCATGTTTACGATAGGATCAGGCATTTATCAGTATAGTCCTTGGTAGACCTTATCTAACACTGCACAACAAGGCCGTTAGGGAGTCCACGCGTAGACTTGAAAATAAATGATAATATGGCACATGTTAACGCCTTCTGTATATCTTTACCCCCTGATGCGTTTAAACTCTCCAACATCCTGGCCCTAATTTGGTTGCTGCAGGTTTTACTGTAGTCCCTTATCTTATGTTTTAGGTTTTATCTAATTCACTTGGGGGAGGGGGGTGTGGCGCGTCTTCTGAAGAAGGGATTCCATCTGGTAAATCTCAGCCGCTAGTTGTGGAATAGATAACCACCGGGCTACGTGATAACATGTTTTATTTTTCTGTAAGATCAGGTAGTGTTTTGTGATGTGTTGCAGCTGTTGCTACTACAGTAATACTCCAATCGCCTTATTGCTACTACTATAACTACTACCACTACTATTACAGTATTACTTCAATCACCTCACTACTACTACTACTACTACTTCTACTACTACTTCTACTACTACTTCTACTACTACTTCTACTACTACTACTACTACTACTTCTACTACCACTACTACTACTACTACTACTACTACTACTACTTCTACTACTACTACTACTACTTCTACTACTACTACTATTACTATTACTACTACTACTACTACTACTTCTACTACTACTTCTACTACTACTTCTACTACTACTACTACTACTTCTACTACTACTACCACTACTACTACTATTACTATTACTACTACTACTACTACTACTACTACTACTACTACTACTACTACTTCTACTACTACTACTACTACCAATACTACTACTACTACTACTACTACCACTACTACTACTACCACTACTTCTACTACTACTACTACTACTACTACTACTACTACTACTACCACTACTACTACTACCACTACTTCTACTACTACTACTACTACTAGTACTACTACTACTACCAATACTACTACTACTACCAATACTACTACTACTATCAATACTACTACTACTTCTACTACTACTACTTCTATTAATACTAATACTACTACTTCTACTACTACTTCTATTAATACTAATACTACTACTTCTACTACTACTACTACTTCTACTACTACTATTACTACTACTTCTACTACTACTACTACTACTTCTACTACTACTACTACCAATACTACTACTACTACTACCACTACTTCTACTACTACTTCTACTACTACTACTACCAATACTACTACTACTACTACTACTACTACTACTACTACCAATACTACTACTACTATCAATACTACTACTACTTCTACTACTACTACTACTTCTATTAATACTACTACTACTACTTCTACTACTACTACTACTACCACCACCACTACTACTACTACTACTACTTCTACTACTACTACCACTACTACTACTACTACTTCTACTACTACTACTACTACTACTACTACTTCTACTACTGCTTCTACTACCACTACCACCACTACTACTACTACCACCACTACTACTACTACTACTTCTACTATTACTACTACTACTACTACCACTGCTGTCCCAACTAGAGTTATTGTTAGAACTACTGATAAAACTATTGATACTACTACTACCATCACTACTACTACTACTACTTCTACTACTATTGCTGCTACTAGAACTATAAACAAGTACTTCAACGGCTACAGCTACTACTACTATCAAATCACAACTAATTTTACTACGAATAATACTATTACTTCAACAACTATTACTACTATTACTATTGTTACTATTGCTACTGCTACTACTATTACCACTACCACTACTACTACTACTACTGTCTTGCTGTTACTATTATTACTTCTGTTACTGCTTCCCTGCTGATACCAATACTACTAATACTGCTGCTGCTGTACTGTTACTACTACTACTACTACTATTACTACTACTACTACTATTGCTACCACTATTACTACGGCTACTACTATTATTACCACAACCACCACCACACCTACTACTACAACCACTACTGCTACTACTGTACTACTACTATTATTACCACCACCACCACCACCACTACTACTACTATTTCAACCAGTAGTGTTATTTTTGTTACTATACTCGTGACTGTCATTACTACAATTACTGCTGCATTTCAAAGCGTAAAACTGCGCAGTCAAATTATTCCTGCCTCAATTAGTTTTATCCTGAACTTAAATTACCTGAGAGGTATATATCTCTATATCAGTGTTTCCCAACGTGGGGCCCGCGCCCCAAAGGGGGGCAATTTCACTGTTCGGGGGGGTTAGAATGTTTTAAGTAAGTTTCATTTAGGGAATAATTAAGTTTTTTAATACTAAAAAATGTATGTATATTGCAGAAGGGGGCGTCAGAATTTTAGAAAGACTTAGGTGGGGAATGGTACAAAAAAAGGTTGGGAAGCACTGGTCTATATGATACAGAGCGTTGGAATGCAGAAAATATCTTCGCTAGGTCGACACGTCATGTTTAAAATTTTCCTAATATTAAAAAATATTATTTTTTTAAAAAAGGCAGATGTCACATTTTCAAATTATAGTTTGAAAATGTGCGTGTTATGGAGGATGTTATGTTGTGCTGGTGTTTGCACCACGAAACGATGCTATGTAGACTTCATCATTCTTCAGTAAGCTTCATTATTCTTCAGTCAGCTTCATTATTCTTCAGTCAGCTTCATTATTCTTCAGTCAGCTTCATCATTCTTCATTCAGCTATCATGTTACAGCTGATCATACTATCAGACAAGTTTTGTCTGACGGGCTGTTCTAAAACTCCTACAGGTTATCAGGTATAGTCCAGACAAGAGAGATATTCAGGAATGCATGTACATGTCGCTAGAGGAGGCGGGACAACTGGCCAGTGAGTGAGGGAAAATCAGGAGACTACGTTCTGGAAAGAATATGACACATGGCACGCATATTCCAGAAAACGGGATTCCATGTGTCATGGTTTACAGCTTGATATCCGCTCCCATCGGTCTGACATATCCGACTTCAGAATATCTTCTGAGACAGTTTGACTCAATGGGATAGGACATCCAACTCCAACCCAGAATCTTCTTAGTTGCCTCTGATGGCGTACGAAGTAACAATGTTGCTATTCCTCTCTCCCTTTCTTTATCCGGCCAACACATGGACTCACTTGAAAACAATAATTGGATATTCAAGAAAATATCTTAATTATTGGCTACAGCAGTTTCCTTATTAATATGATAAGTCTCTGGAAGTCGTGATAATTGGATTACCAGAAACGCGACCTCCACTAATTTTCATGGTAAAGACTATATAACCAATTTGGACGAACGTTCGCGATTGAATAATGTACGTCTCCATTGGCGTACGCCAACCTTGATTGAACCAATCTTGCCTTCTGATTTACTGGATAGAATGCACATGTATCATTAATTTGTCACAAATTAATCATAAATTAACATAAATCATTATAGCATTGTTTTCCAACGTGTGGCCCACGCTTAAAAGTGTGGGGGTGGGGGTGATTTTGGTTGTTCAACGGTGCAGACAATGTATGTTATGTTTTAATTCGGATTTTATATATATATATATATGAAATATCTGAAAGTAATTCCGTACTTTTTCTGCTAATATTTTTAAGATTAATAAAAAAAAGGGGGGGGGGGGAAGGTTCTATTTTTGACATTAAACTGGTCGGGGAGGAGGATCACTGAATACTTGACAGTCTTTTGACAAGGCAAAGCGGTGGAGGCGGTGGAAATTTGGCAAAAGAACGCTGACGTAATTGTATGTGCAGTCTTCTAAGTTCTTCAGACTAGCCTTGAGTGCTGATTGTACACAATGTCAGTCATGTTGGCTGATGTGATATGTCGCTTTGGACCGCCTCTTCTCCTTCCATCCTTCAATATTCCTGACAAGATAGTTTAAGAAAGTTGGTCGTGTTTCTTTCCATGACAAACTAGTGGTGTTTATGCCGTTTCATCACTGCCAGAATGGATTCTTCACAATCTGCAAGTTTAGCTACTGCCAAAAGAATAGATTTCTCTTATGTTCTTCATAACTTGTTTTTCAAGTGCGCACGTAGAACGTCAAGCTTATAAGATTGCCCAACATTTCCAGACAAGTGATATAAATCTAATACACATTAGCAACCTTACAGGACTATTTAAAACAGAGGTGAGCGACCTGTTTGGATCGGTGGGTCAGGTTTGAATTTGTTTCGTGCGGAATAGAGGTAGACAGCTTTAAAAAAAAATAATTTCGTGCTCCAAGTAGGCGCTATAAGCGCATATAAAACTTTTAGGTCACTCTGTTGAGGTAGAATTACCCCTCGGGCACGATTTTCCCCACCACAGATTTAAAATCTCAGACTAGCCATCCTTGGTTCTAAGCAGTGTCGGGATAGAAATGAATAACCCAGATTGATAGTTGAAGATAATTGGTGCGTAATAGCGTACAAATTATAGTAAATTATTTTAACGATAGAATAATTTAACTCTATGGTCAATTACGTTAATATCCATATGTAACTCTACTAATGCATCAGTGTGTAATTTTTTCTGCAAGATATAGATTAATGGCATGAATATGGTTGGTGCACTATGAACGTCTTTCAATTCAAGTTATGCTTGTAATCTTGTGATGGAGGTTATATGCATTATATATATATCTTGAGATATATATATATATATATATATATATATATATATATATATATATATATATATATATATATATATATATATATATATATATATATATATATATATATATATATATATATATATTTATATATATAATTATATATAATTATATATACTTCTACTTTTGTACACAAACTCCTACTGGTTGGCAGAATATAGTTGGGAGAAACGAGTTTGTTGCATCGTGGTTTTCAGCAGCAGTTTTGTCCATGTCGGTCCGATATAACCACGTTATTTTTGGCTCTCATTCTGAGGTAACCAACACCACACTAAAATAATCTCCTTAGTGTGATGATCTGAATTGCTACAAGATGATTGGCAGGATTTCGTTTCTTACCTTTGGCGCTCACCAATGCATGAGTTATAAATATATCTATATGTATTATATTCTATGCAGGTTATATATATATAGTTTGGTAAGTTGCTACTGAAACGTATTGCATTTGCCTAACAGAAAATTTATATCCGGCCAGTGTGTCATTAATACTATAAGAAATGTTGTCATTTGTTATTGGTAGTGATTCCGTCGGACTCATTATTATATATATATTTATTTGGACGTTTCACTTGTGGTAATTCATATATGTTCTTTTCATATTTTAACTCGTTTTAGAGGACAGATCTTCAACAAGCATCTTCCATATTTTCCTGTCTTAGCTAATCCTTCCAGATTTTTCCCCACGTTTTACCCATCCCCGGTACATGGTTGTAGTCATAGTTTGTTCTGTTCATCAGTTATTTTGACGCTCCCTAACCTTTATTCTCTCTCTCTCTCTCTCTCTCTCTCTCTCTCTCTCGGAACTAGTTTTTAGTTTTTGTATGTGTTGATGTACGTGTAATTGACCAAGAAACGATATTTGTTGTCGTTAGGATGTCGATGTAGCGGATACTCCTGTCTCCTCCTGCCGGTTTGTCAGAACTCAATAGAGGCCAGATGTAGAATGAGTTATCTGCGCGCACCTTCTCGTTGTCAGAGAAAAGACGGGAAACGAGTAATGTCAAGAACAAACATGACGCCACCTAACGGATGCATTTCTGTTTGTTTTCCTGCTTGCACTTGCCGTTCCCAATCTGCTGGGAGAAGGCGGATAGTTAGCTGAGTTATTTACTTAAGTGACAGTTAAAATAAACAATGCGTAGCTAAAGACTAATCAACTTAATTATCTTTGGTAACGCATGTATGGACCGAAAGATGTGAAACGCATTATTAGGAGAGTATCACTCTTATGAACAGTGGCGGTGATTAACGAGCGCTGTACGAGGTCTATAAATCGCTGCATGTTTAACATATTGCTAGACGAACCGCTGGTGCAAGGGTTCATGAAGTGCATTTACAGTCTTATAGTTAGTGTTCCGTTCAGATTTAAAGATGGCAAGATATTGGTTATACTTTGAAATTGGAGGCATGTTCCTAAAGAGTAACTTGACGCATAGTTTGAAGAAAACGTTCTGTAATGATTAGAGAAATAACGTTTCGATTTTGTTTCCTTTTTCATTAGGTGATGTAATTTGAAGAAGTACGTAAAAAAAAAGAAATTATTAGTTAATTAACTAATTAA
Organism: Meghimatium bilineatum; assembly: GCA_034231615.1. Classification (NCBI taxonomy): domain Eukaryota; kingdom Metazoa; phylum Mollusca; class Gastropoda; order Stylommatophora; family Philomycidae; genus Meghimatium; species Meghimatium bilineatum. The sequence continues at coordinate 15,272,453 of CM067311.1, read as the reverse complement.
GGTCATCAGTAAAGTCGATCAATCATATTTCGTTATATCAAAGTTTTAACACTATGGATCTAACTACTCTCCCACAACCCCTCCAAAATGTAATAATTAGAAAGTACTAAAATATACCATGCAGCTGCGGAGAAAGGGCCTATGTGAAGTTGATCACCATGTATAGTTATGTTAAACACTAAGTTTAACACCGTATATAGTTGCAAGTTAAACACTAAGTTTAACACCGTATATAGGTACAAATTAAACACTAAGTTTAACACCGTATATAGTTACAAGTTGAACGCTACTTTAATTTAGCTCTTTATCCCATTAGGAAGTTTCCTACTGTTCCGTAATGTTTTTTAAAGTAACTATAGCATAGTGGTTTTACTGGCTTATCTTGCAGAAGTCTACTTAGTTCACACTGGTATAAGGTTACCTTGCAGTAGGGATCTGCTTTACATAATAAAATATGGCTTTTTATCGACCTACCTGCAGAAGAGGTCTGCTTAACTGGCTGTTTTATCAGCTTACTTGCAGAAGAGGTCTGATTAACTGGCTGTTTTATCAGCTTACTTGCAGAAGAGGTCTGATTAACTGGCTGTTTTATCGGGTTTACCTGCAGAAGAGATCTGTTTAATTGACTGTTTTATCGGTCTACCTGCAGAAGACGTCTGCTTAACTGACTGTTTTATTGGCTTACTTACAGAAGAGGTCTGCTTTACTGACTGTTTTATCGGCTTACTTACAGAAGAGGTCTGCTTTACTGACTGTCTGGTTTATCGGCTTACTTACAGAAGAGGTCTGCTTAACTGACTGTTTTATCGGCTTACTTACAGAACAGGTCTGCTTAACTGACTGTTTTATCGGCTTACTTACAGAAGAGGTCTGCTTTACTGGCTGGATTATTGGTTTACCTGCACCTAATTGGTGACGCAATTTACGGACAACCCCAAGAGGCTTAAACTATTCGTACCAGTTCGCTGACTGTGATGAATGCGTGCTAGTTCATGTCTTATTTCGAATTAATCACACATTATCTTGTACCTTCCACGCTATTAGTTCATTCATTATTTCTAATTCATTCCACATATCAATTTCCTTAACCCCTCTATTTCATTCCTCATTTCTAATTCATTCACTCAATTCAAATCTTTCAAAACTTTAACGAGGAAATGATCGAGTCCTGAGTTTGTTATTTAAAACTTCTGAACAATAATTTTTCGAGAATTTCGTTCTAATACAAAATTATTCTACATAATTTCTCTAATAGAACATCATCTGTTAAATTAGATCACACATCACTTAATAAATGACATAGAAATGAAGAAAATCCGAGTCTTAGGATTGATAATGCATCAACGAAAGGAACTGTATTATCATTTTGACGGTACCAGACCAAGTAGGGTATACAGTGTGAGGAGACTATAAGAATCAATATTGAGCAAATTCTGACCAAATCATTTTATTTTGGCCTGTCATCCTCGTTTAAAAATACTGTGTGCACTCGGAGCTCGAAAACACTACTTGGAGCTACAAAGACCTTAACAAATGTATTTCGGCCCATGTCATTTCTAGAAAAGCTAAATCTGGCCAGCCGACATATCAAATGTTGTCCAGGTCTGATTTAGATTAAACACAAATATAAAAAAACATTAAATGTTTCTTGTACTTGTGTTCTCAAACTCCTGCAGATTAGCAGAAAGTATTCCAGATAACATTCTCAAACTCCTGCAAATTAGCAGAAAGTATTCCAGATAACATTCTCAAACTCCTGCAAATTAGCAGAAAGTATTCCAGAGAACATTCGCAAACTCCTGCAGATTAGCAGGATGTAATCCAGAGAACGGGTGCGTTGTATCTTGATTTACAGCTTAGATATTTGCAATATATGTTATATATCTGTGCCCGACAAAGCTCTAAACGATGATACAACATAATCCGTTCTCCATACTACATCCTGCTAATTTGCAGGAGTTTGAGAATGTTCTCTGGATGGACTACATCTTGCTAATTTGCAGGAGTTTGAGAATGAATGCAGTAAAAGAACTAAAAGGTCGCCCATGTGTTACCGGGGACCAAAACAAGGAGCAGAGAGGATAGCACTGTGATCTGCCATGCATGTCGGTGAAAAAGAAAAGGAGGTTTGGGGATGCTTGATCTCAAAGAAGGAGATGATGATGATGAAATAATCCATGTAGCTTTGAGCAGATAACTCTTGACACATGATGATGATGAAATAATCTCTATCGCCGTGAGCAGATGATAGCTTTTGACAGTCCGTAGTTTTTCGAACATATTCTGAGGCAACTCATTGTCTTACAGGTATACAGGTATAGATGTGTAAAAGGGGGGGGGTGTTATGGATGCATGTTTAATTCCCGTAGATGGTTTGTTGGTTGTTTGCTGATCCAGTGGTCCATGGGCTCATGCCCTTTGACCTAATGCCATTAAATGGCATTATATTGTTGGGAAGTATGTGGATTTTCGGCCGACCCCGGTCCAGAGCCAGATAATAACTATCACACCACCAGGAAGGTAGGTTTCAACCTATGCACTGCTCCTAGCCACTGTAGCCAAGATGGGGTTCACTGTGCTCATTCCCCGCCACCAATTGACTACTGGTTATGCCGAACTTCTCTATTGCTCCAGGTATGCAACCAAATGTTCAAGTGAAAAGCATTGTCACGTACTGAGTCACTGTGCCTCTGTGATGGGCCTCAGCTATAGGAAAAACAGTGATGTCAATTTCCTCCTCCGCAGTGCTGTACAGTACATCCCTGCTTCCCTTCCAACTACAGAGGTGATGAATTCGTGCGGGTAAATATGGAACACATTTCAACAACAAAATAAAAGCATAATTGTATAGATGACATGCCATGAAGCTTCCATAAGAAGATAACCGTAATATAACGGCATGTCACCAATAAGATTTTCTGTTTCATGGGTGGTATGTCTTGTGGGCCATTGGTGAGACCCACAGACGCAACCACATGCGTAATTCCCGTAGATATGCAGTCCAGTCGCACCTGTATCCCAGGATTATCACGTCCTGCCAGGAGCACCTGTATCCCAGGATTATCACATCCTGCCAGGAGCACCTGTATCCCAGGATTATCACACCCTGCCAGGACCACCTGTATCCCAGGATTATCACGCCTTGTCAGGAGCACAGCACACACTGATGGGCAAACAATCTCATTATTCTGCCACAAAAGGACAAAGGTACAATATCCGCTAGTCTGCATCTCTTTGTCATCCATGGGACTTATTTGATAGAAGAAAAATGTAAGAAGTTGAGACATGATGTTACAATGATGATTTTTTGTCAACCTATCCCACAACTTTATTGTAGTTGCCTCCGATTACATGACTGGAAAGAAGACAATATCACCTTAACTAGAAATCCAAGCGCTGGTTGCCACACGGGAGTCATAGAAGATAAAAGTAATACAATACAATGCTCAAACCAGTTGTGTTAGGCCGAAAGTTACAAACAACGCATCCAAGTTGTAAACTACGGCGCATTATCTGAACTTCATCCTTGTAACCAGCGAGAGTTAATGGAGAAAATATAATTCTGCCATGTGAACGTTAATAGTGCCGTTCTTACTCGTTGTTTCTGGTTGTACATGTAGTCGTGATAAAGGCTATTTGGTAGAAACGTCCATTTGTGTGTGTGTGTGTGTTGTATTATATGTGTTTCCAGTGATTAGAAAACTCCTTTATCCTGTTCCAAACTGTGCCTAATGGAGAAAATCAAGAACACAAAACCGAAACCATATAGAGACAAAAATAGAAGTGGAACTGTAACGAAAATTAGTCCAGAACATCAAATATTTTTAGTTACAGAAAAATACACGGTATATCATCATCATCTGCCGTCTCCGCAACGAAGGTTGACTGCAACGTATCTCCAACATCTCCTGTCTCTTGTCTTGGTGGTGCACTCTGCTAGACTGTAACCTGTCAATCGTGCGATGATACTCACCCACTTGTATCTCTGCCTACCTCTTGCTCGCTTCCCTTTGACTTTACCCTCAAGTAAGGTCTTCAGTAAGGCATCATGCCTTTTAATGTGTCCAAAGTATTTTATATACTACGATAGATATAAACTATCAATATAAATGGTATAAATATAAGCTTTTTCCTTTTCTTTCGATTTCCTGGGATGTGCCTCTCACCAGTTTTAATTCTTCTACATAAATTACTCAATATAAATGGTATAAATATAAGCTTTTTCCTTTTCTTTCGATTTCCTGGGATGTGCCTCTCACCAGTTTTAATTCTTCTACATAAATTACTTCTAAATATTTTTAATGGATTCTAAATAATACGCCGTTTCGGATGTCATCGATCATTAATCTTATACGCCTATGTGTGTCCTTTTCTGACAGAACCTTAAAACAGGCTTATTCTGGTTTCATTTCACCCGTTCTTAGTGTAATCCGTTGTAGCTCATTCCGTCAGTGGATCGTGGTGTTCACAAGTGAATTGCCAGTCACATTTCTCGCCTGTTTGGCTTCTCGGCGCAGGAAAAATTAGAACAGAAGCAGGGGATGAGTCACTTGTTACTTGTGCAACTGAGCTGACGTCGTCTGTACAGATCAGACGGTACTTTCTTCATTCTTTGAATGCCCATGTTAAAGCAGCCCTTTCGTTTCTAACTTTCAAGGTTTTTTTTCTGAATTCTTTTTCTTTTTTTCTTTTTTAGACTAGTTAAGACTGCAGGTTTTTTTTATCGTTGCTGTCTATTTATTTAGTATTTTTTGTGTATATCTTAGATCAGTTGTTTTCAAAGTGGGCCACATGGTCCCCTTAGGGTAAAAAAACTAACAAAGGAACCCCGCAAAAATGTTGGGAATTTGTTTGGGTGGGGGCATTTTTGGGGGTGTGTGATTTTGACAAAAATATCGCTACGTGAGTGATAAACAAGATTTTGGACAATAATACATATTTAAAGCATTGACATACAACGGGAGCTAATGACGTTTTTAAAGCACCACTGGGACCACAGAAGATAGTTACTCCACACACAAAAAATGTGGTCCCCCCAAAAAAAAGTTGAGAACCACTGCCGATACACTAGCCGGACTGATTAGTCTTGTTTTTCAAAAATATTGTTGATTGTCTATGTATAAATTTAACACTTAATTCCTTTCGAGATCCCTGGAGATTATCGCTTTGTTGAAGATACGGATTTACGTGCTGTGAGTGACACTCTTGGCAGGCGATGTGCCACTTAGTTGAGAGGTACAGCACATATGAGAAACCAAAGTACAATGAATTCAATCCTCTACCCGTTGTGTGCATGTTCTGTCCATCTAGTTTGTAGTGTTTTTTTTAAACAGAAATATCGTAGACGGTCTGTTTAGTCTGTTTTCATATTGTTCCTGGTTATCTATTTACTTCTAGTAAATAGTTACATTTATTGTAGACTATTTAGCTCACAGTTTTGTACATATCGTAGATTATCCATTTTTAGAATATCTAGTTAGCGTTGTGGAACGCATGGCCGTGTGGTGAGAACGTCGTTCTCAGAATCTTGAGGTCACTGGTTCAATTCACGGTTGCGACAGGATTTTTCTTTTGGAAGTATGATCAAAATCCTTCCTGTACATGGCGCGGTCACTCTATACCGATGACAAATCTACGGCACAACATCTGATGAAAATGCACGTTATTTACTACTCTTACTTTCTATTCCCATTTGTCATTTCTTTTCCTTCATCATGTGATCAGATGTGCGAGGCTTTATTTTCTCTTCACCTGTGCTCATTACTTCCCCTGTTCTATTCTCCGGTGTCCAGTCCTTCCCCTGTTCTATTTTCTCCGGTGTCCAATACTTTCCTTGTTTTCGTCCCAACTGCCTAGTCCCTTCCTTTATTCCGCGTGTCCAGTTCTTCCCTTGTTCTCTTACCCTGCGTCCAGACCTTCCCCTGTTTTATTGCTGTATCTAGTTTGTCCTTTGTACTCTTCACATGTGTCCAGTCCTCACTTGTTTCTCTTTCAGTGTTCAGTCCTCCTCTTGTTATATCCCGTGCCCAGCGCTTCCCTTAATGTATCCCCCTGTGTCCGGTCCTTCCCTTGTGCGCATCCAATTGTCCATGTTGTAAGTTCAACTCGTTGCATAAGACCACTTTGTCATTACACCTACACCCGGTGGCTTCCATGTCCGGCCAGGCAGATCGAGATAATATCTTATGAATAGAGTAGATCCCTACCAACCTTCAGAGATTAAGCCTGACAAACCCCGTGGAGTGTATGAAAGTCAAATCTAGACGATCAAAGCATATGGGAAAGATCTACTTCTCGAAATAATTACAAAAGGATTGTCTGGTTTCAGTATTTGAAGAATAGGCCAGGTTATTTACAGTCAAAAACTCGTCAAATCTAATACCAGCACTTACATATTGTTAATATAGGGATTATGAATCGCGGGGGTTGCTACGTGCATATTACTGGGGAGCGTCTATCCAGGAGTGCAAATATCCTGTGTGCATGGATTATCGCCGATGTCGTCTATAAATTTAGTGATAACAGCTATTGTATATTCGTATATCTATGTACACGTTTGTATGTGGTCTTTTCAGATGTAACAGTACAGGACAAACATAAGTCTTTTCAGATCTAACAGTACAGGACAAACATAAGTCGTTTCATGGCTAGAACCAGTTCAGGGCTAAACACCTCTAGACAAGATAAACACCAGAACAGATACCACATCAGAAAATACCGAACAACTGTCACAACGCGTTACCATTTACATATTAATTTCATACACAATAACAGTTAAAACTAGTCCCTGACCATAGGATGATAATTAGACAAAATAACCCAACACCCTCTGATATATCCACAAGAGTCCACCCACGGTCTTATGAGTTTGCTTCGGCGTTACTAGATTCAGACGATTTATTCTTATATATGTTGAAATATATATATGTTACGTCTGCTGTATGAGATCATTTGTTTTGCTAAATCTTCGTAATGCTAAACCTCTGGCCTGCGTGATCATTTGTCTTGCTAAATCTTCATAATGGTAAATCTAGCCTGCGGGATCATTTGTCTTGCTAAATTTTCGTAATGCTAAACCTCTGGCCTGCGGGATCATTTGATTTGACCCGCCGAAGACAACATAGGCTGGACTAAAAGTGCAGTATAACGACGACCTTGCTTCATAGCACTATACATTTATAAAGCAGCAGACATCAACCATACCAGCTAACAGTACACTCATCACCAAAGAGAATCAGTTCCAGCCTTTACATTCAATATGCGACCAAATATTGCAGGCTAATTTTTTAGTTGAAAAACTACTCAACTAGTAGTAATTTGAAAAGATTACTTTCAAATACCTCGGATCAAGTATATGAAGTGATGGAAAATGCAAAGCAGAATGAAAAATAAGGCTGAGATTGCTTTAGCATCTACGTCAAGGCTAACGGTGATTTGGAAAAGCACCATCAGGGTTGGAGTGAAGGTCAAACTGTATGTCACTGGTGCTTTCTGTTGTGCTGTATGGTTGTGAGAGTTGGGTAACTCTTGTGGACATGGATAGACGATTACAGGTTTTCAAGTACAAATGTTACAGACGAATTCTACGAATTTCTTATAGAGAGCGTAAGACAAATTTATACGCAAGAAATACAATAGGGATGTTTGTAGGTGTACAAGAACCATTGCTTTCAATAGTGAAACGACGAAAACTAGCATGGTTTGGACATGTATGCAGACATGATTCCTTGTCAAAAACCCTACCGCAAAGAACCACCTAACGAAAGATCGGGAAGAGGGAGAAGCAGAGGAGGGCAAATAAAGAAATGGACAGGACATGATTTGTCCTCACTCATCCGCGTCGTTGAAGATAGAAATTGCTGAAGGACTCTGTGTGCTGAAGCATCCAATGTGGTACCCCACGCCCGCGATTCTATGTGCTGAAGCATCCAATGTGGTACCATTTGATCCTTACTCTGTGTACTGAAGCATCCAATGTGGTACACCTACGCCCCTGTCGGGTTTATAGATAGATAGGTAACCCGCGAATAATGTAGTACAAAAAAGTTTCCCGCCGCTGTTATAAACGTTATCAGGAAATTCTTCACTCTTCAATTAACATTACATCTAAGACCAGGTTTCGATTCCGACTAAATGTAGTTAATAGCAGTATCAAAATAGCAATACTAAGTTAATAGCAATATCGAGATAGCGATAATAAGTTAATAGCAATATCGAGATAGCGATAATAAGTTAATAGCAATATCGAGATAGCGATACTGTTTATCTTATATTTGCACATGTGCAGTGATCTATTCTTGTATCTGCGCCTTAGCTTACTATACCTTTCACCACTTATTTTCTTCTCAAGAGCACTCTGCGCTTTCTGAATTTTGTTATAACATTTTTATCTCTTTATTTGATTGAAAGGAAACTGCTTTGTTTGCTTAACGAGGATCTCTTCCTTGTGGCTATAGCTTACAGTGACCCTTGATCCCCTGATGTTTCCTTAATTAGACATCAGGAGTATTTAATTGGGAGCATGCAATCGTGTATTGCCTCATTCCATTCAGCTGGGAAATATCGACATATGGTCAACATTGGCGTGTTCTCCCAGTGTGAAATTTATGTATCTCAGCTAGCACTCAATTGTCAAGCTCGTCCTACTACACGTAACGAGTAGACGTTATATCATACTCTTTCAGCTGATGGGAGCCGCGAGTGTTGTGTTAGTTATGAGTCACAATTCACTCAACCGTTGATCATCAGGCCCAGGTATCCAGTTCGCTCGCCGCTTTTGTGATGATGAGACACGAAGGAGAAGCACATAATAGCGACGATGTTACCAAAATAATCTAAGAGGCGACCAGCGAAATTTTGAAGGTAGCGCTGTGTGTCTTGTCCCAAAGGGACTCATAGACCGTACAATTTAGATGCGCCAGTCCAAATCGTGCAGACATCACAGATAAGCTGTAAACCACGGCACAGCACATCCGTTTTCTGAAATACATTCTATTTAATTTGGAGGAATTTGTGAAAATAAAATCCAAAATGTTCACTCGTTATTTGTTGTTTGGCATAAAAAAATTACACATGCGGTTCACCCAGCCACAAGGAAGTTTGCTACAAGGTGCAATATGCTATACCCGAGCAATAGTATGGATGATGTATCAGAGTGCTGAAGTATTCTGTTTTCTTACCGATTCTGCTTGTAAAGATTCAATCAAGCCTTTTACGCCGTTAATAGTTGTAGTCGTTGATGAAGTCTGTGCTGAAGAAAACTACCTTCATTGTTGTACCTGGGCACGTGGATGTTAGGGCAAATGAAAGAGCAAACAGACTTGCAAGTGTGGTAGTCTAGTGAACCTTGCTGATAGTTTAATGCAATAAATGTGTTAGACATGTTGGATAAAGTGAGGGTGTATTTAGTCTTTCGTGCATATGCCTAGAAAGAGGGACCTGGAAGTGACCAGTGGGAGTTGCATGGAGCGAACGGCATATAGGAATCAAAATAAGAGTCATCAACCAGAACAGAACCTGAGTAGTAACCTACCATATGCCAAGGAGATACTGAATATGAGATCGGAACAGTCAAGTTACCATTTGCAAAGGGCATACTGAATATGAGATCGGAACAGTCAAGTTACCATATGCAAAGGGCATACTGAATATGAGATCGGAACAGTCAAGTTACCATATGCCAAGGAGATACTGAATATGAGATCGGAACAGTCAAGTTACCATATGCAAAGGGCATACTAAAGTTGAGATCGGGGCACCTATGGGCGTTTCCGGAGTGCCATGATAATGATGATCTCGCGATTAACTAGATGTGCTGTGGAAAGGTCGAAGAACGACGCCGTCACTATTCAGGAACTGCGGTAGGCTACGGTCACGCATTTTCTACTGCAACACTGACTAGGTAACTGTTGACTTCTGTGAAGAAACAGTGTTATGACCGCGAGGAAACAGTGTTTTGAAAGTAAGGAAACAGGTATGACAGTGATGAAACAGTTTTATGACAGTGAGAAAACATTGTATTCATAATGTGGAAGCAGTGTTATGATAGTGAGAAAACAGTATAATGACAGTGTGGAAGCAGTGAGAAAAGAGTGTTATGACAGAGAGAAAACAGTATTGCTGCAGTGAGGACACAGTGTTGTGACAGTGAGAAAACAGTGTATTGGCAGTGTGGAAGCAGTGTTATCGCAGTGAGAAAACAGTGTATTGGCAGTGTGGAAGCAGTGTTATGGCAGTGAGAAAACAGTGTATTGGCAGTGTGGAAGCAGTGTTATGACAATGCTGAAAATGTATTGAAAGTAAGGAAACATGTATAACAGTGAGGAAACAGTGTATTGACCGTGTGGAAGCAGTGTTATGACAGTGAGAAAACAGTGTCATGACAGTGAGAAAACAGTAATGACAGTGAGAAAACAGTGTCATGACAGTGAGAAAACAGTAATGACAGTGAGAAAACAGTGTCATGACAGTGAGAAAACAGTTATGACAGTGAGAAAACAGTGTTATGAAGGTGGTTTAGAGCGAAAATTACCTTTATAACTGTATCAAGTTAGTAGATGAGGGGAGACTAAGAAATTCACAACTCCCTACCCCTCCTTTCTTAAGGAATCAGAACATGACCTTTAGTACTCAATACCCAATACTTATCCACAAAACTGGAAACACTCTCCCCCTCCCTTCCTCCGCCGTTTCCTGTTTTAACGATTTTTCTAAATAAATAGGACACCAAAAATCTCATGGAAAGAAGGAATTATACGCGAAAGATTATATCGAGGGCGATTGGGCTATATTTCTACAGCTTCTTTCACTGAAGTATTTACTGTCCTGTTTTGTTTGATAATACACACAAAGTTTTGTTTGGTAATACACACAAAGTTTTGTTTGGTAATACACACAAAGTTTTGTTTGGTAATACATACAAAGTTTTGTTTGGTAATACACACAACGTTTTGTTTGGTAATACGCACACAGTTTTGTTTGGCAATACACACAAAGTTTTGTTTGGTAATGTATTCAGAGAAGTTTGGTTTGTTAATGCGCCAAGAAAGTTTTGTTTGGTAATGTATTCAGAGAGTTTGGTTTGTTAATGCGCCCAGAAAGTTTGGTTTGGTAATGCACTCAGAGAGATTTGTTTGGTAATGTACTAATTTTTTGGGTTGGAAATGCACCCAGAGAGTTCATGATATAGAGCTTATCTTTTCATTCTTTGAACTCTGCTTTGATTTCAACTGGACCGGAAGGCTCTATTGTACGGATTTCAGAAGTCAGGGGAAACAAAATTACGCACTTCTGTATGTGCGATGTTTAAACAAAGATTGATCCAATGTACTGTATCTTGAAAGATAAGCTTCACGCTAGGTCACACCTGGACTTTCCAAAATAATGACCTAGATTGTTATGCAGGTGTTAAGGTGCAGTTTTTACACATAAACAAACAAACACACACACACACACGCAGGTGCATGCTGTGGGCCCTCATATTTCATAGTCAGATTACCAATCCTGAACTGTTTTTACTCGTGTCATCCTCTTTTAAATAATACTCCTGTTTCTGACATTGTTTTGATATTTCTGTCTGTCCCTTACTCCATATTTAAGTTATTATTAATGTATACGCGATACACGTGATTTTAAGGACAATAGACTGGACAGTTGACATAAGAAACGCTTTAAAGATTCAAAGTGTCTATAATTTGATGTCACCTCCTGAGAATCGGTAGTTCAAAATATTCCGTTATGGCGTATCTCTCAGATGCATCAATTTGCAGAAATACACAGATTACGTGCTGCCCAAATGAACAGAGAAGAAAACACACATATGTTTAGCTTAGACTGTACGCTTCACACAGAAGTGACTGATTCTATGCCAGAATTCGACTGTTTAGTCATCACCGCATATAATAGAGCTATGCAACAGGTCTCAGAAGACTGCTGTCATCGTGGCTCCAATGGGTGGAAATTATATGATTATAGGTCGCGTAGAGCTGTTCCACGGATTCGGTTGCCAGTTTGTCAGGATGCGTCGTGTGTAGGCGCTTTAGAGCTGTGGCTAGTCATATAAACCTATAGAAGAGAACAATGTGCATCTTAGTATTCTAACTCCGGGTATCACGAGAGAGATATTCTAACCCCATGTATCACTAGAGAAATGCTCTAACCCCGGGTATCACGAGAGAGATATTCTAACCCCAGGTATCACTAGAGAAATGCTCTAACCCTGGGTATCACGGGAGAGATGTTCTAATCTCAGATATTACGAGAGAGATGTTATAATTCCGGGTATCACGAAAGAAATGTTCTAACTCCGGGTAATGCGAAATATGTGTAATTCCCCCTGTTATCACGAGATAGGCGTTCTAACCCTGGATATCACTAGAGAGGTTTTCTAACCCTGGATATCACTATAGAGGTTTTCTAAACCTGGATATCACTAGAGAGGTTTTCTAACCCTGGATATCACTAGAGAGATTTTCTAACCTGGATATCACTAGAGAGTTTTTCTAACCCTGGATATCACTAGAGAGGTTTTCTAACCTGGATATCACTAGAGAGTTTTTCTAACCTGGATATCACTAGAGAGTTTTTCTAACCCTGGATATCACGAGAGAGGTTTTCTAACCCTGGATATCACTAGAGAGGTTTTCTAACCCTGGATATCACTAAAGAGGTTTACTAACCCTGGATATCACTAGAGAGTTTTTCTAACCCTGGATAATACTAGAGAGGTTTTATAACCCTGGATATCACTAGAGAGGTTCTCTAACCCAGGTTATCACGAGATAGGTGTTCTACCCCTTGGTATCATGAGTCAATGCATATCTCAAGATATACAAAAATAGGTAGGTATGTTATCAAAATAAAACATAAAACAACTTAACAACAAGATACAGGGACAGACGACGTTTTGAATATAAAGCCTTCATCAGCACAAACAAACGACCACAATAAAACAAATCTTACATGGAGATAAATAGGGTTATAATTAAGGAGGAGAGGAGGAAAAAAGCAGATAGGTAATTGTCTATTGTCTTTCCCCTGGTGAATGATTGTTGATCGCATTCATACTTGCGGTTAAGCGTAGGGGTGGTAGCTTAAGCTGTCGTTTCAAGGCCAGATGTGTCGCCGAGGTTGCATTTAGTCCATGTTTGTTCAAGGTTATCTTGATGTTTTCTATCCACCGATTTCTTGGTCTACATTTGGCTTTACGCCCGGATATTCTTTTGTTATATGCTCTTATTGTTATTTGGTGTGGGTTCATTCTCATAAGGTGACCGAACCATTTTACTTGCTGTCTCTCAATATGTTCGATACATGATATTATACCAACCCTTTTCCTAATTTCTTCATTTCTTATTTTATCTAGTTTGGTAACCATTGCAGCTTTTCTCAGACACATCATTTCACATGTGACGATTTTTCTTTGCTGCGAAGCTGTTAAAGACCATGTTTGACACTGGTAGCACAGTTTTGGTTAAAAATTGTAGATATTATTTGTTTTTTAATTTCCATCTTGATCTTTGAATGGTGAAAGTTGGTAAGTCACTGTGTTTGCTTTCTGGCACCTTGTTTCTATTTCTCTGTCTAGTCTTCCATCTTCGGAAAAAATGCTGCCTAGATATTTAAATTCTTTGTCTTGTTTACTTTGCACTTATTGTTATCTATTGTTATATTCATTGGTATTGAAGACTTGCTAATTTCCATATAGGTAATGGAGGAAGCAAGGGCCTTCAGTTTTACAATTGTCAGTATTTTCTATTCAGCCAATCTTCTTATGAATATAATACAAAATAGGACAAACGTGAGTGTGTTTAAACACTGGAACGTGTGTGGGTACTTATGCGTGTTAATTTTGAAGTAAAGTCATCACTACAAAAAGTTACAGTCGTTTTGGCAGATTGCAAATTCTGTCAACAAAGTTAGTTGTTAGTTGTTCAGTTTTCGTTACAATCAAAATCCTAGTCTACCCAACTAAGAAATGAGTGCGTATTGTATGATTCAAGATCGTCGTCTGACTAATGTAAATAAGTGATATAGATAGCTGACATATTCAGTAGTCTTGAGTAGTGAAAACTAGCATGTTTCGGACATTTATGCAGGCACGATTCCTTCTCAGAAACAATACTGCGGGGAACTTTCGAGGGTGGACGATGCAGAGGAGGACAAATAAAAGCATGGACATACAAAATCAATAATGGACAGGGCAAGATATTTCTACACTCATCCGCATCGCTGAGGATAGAATTCGCTGGAGGACTCTGTGTGCTGAAGCATCCAATGTGGTACCCCTACGACCCTGAAGGGTTACGGGTTTATTGATTGATTGATTGAAGTTACAATAGGAACCTCATGAATTAGTAGACATTCATTCCTACCAATTACATATTTAAAAAAAATATTATTTTCTAATATTATTTATATGAAATTTATATCCGGTAGTTAAAATTCTTATCAATCAGTTTTTAACGTGTCTATTCAAGAGATGGGTAACATTTTGTTAGTCGGTGGGCTAAATTTAAACATTTTTGTGCGTGATGTAGTCAATAAGCTTTATTACCATTATTGAGTCACTTGTAGTTTGAAGTAGTATTTTCAGAGCTCGGGTGATAGTGCGAGTTGTACTTTTAAATCTTTCTAGTGGGCCAGTAATACTGGGTTGTCAGCAGGATTTGTCCCGTGGGTTATTGTTGTAACCATCTCCATGAATTACAAGCGATTATTTCTTACTTCCTAGTTACAATTGGGTAGTTTCTCCAGAGCTTTGTTTCGTACCTAGAAGACTAACCTACCTATCAGCGATGTACAATTATTTGAGAAGTCTCCGACTCAGTGGGTGCAAATTCTAGTGGTATTGTGGCTTTCTACCTTTCCGAAACATACAGAGATGAAGTCATGCCCGTCAGCTCCCCTCCCAAGCAGCTTTTGCTATCAGTAGTTCACGGCAACCCGGCTCTAGACCATGGTCACTGGTGAGTGGAGCAGCCAGCTATGCATTCCACACAATTCAATTATGCATGGCTAACATCTTTGCCTGATTCTAGGTTCTTCCATGGAATTGTCTCTCACGTTCTGCAAAGAGGTGCTTCTCACCACACCTCACGTGCGACCTGTTCATAGCCCGGACACCATGTACACATTGGCAGCTTGGACAATGTCCATGACCGGACACCATGTAAACATTGGCAGCTTGGACAATGTCCAGGGTTGGAGCGCATCTGATCACACCAGTGCGATGTGTAATGTGTTTCCTGAAAGTTGAACCACAAAGGGAAACGTTATTGCACAGATGAAATGGCATGGTGCTCCCACATTGGTGGTCTCACTATACTAGCATGACATCTACTTAGAGTTTAATGTAGCACAATCCGATAGTTCAACAGTGAGATCTTCAGATCTTACGCATGAAAGGGTTGTATTTCGTCCATGTGTGTATCACGTTTTATTCATTTGATGAACCATGTTTTTGTTGTTATAATTTATGTTTGCTATTTACCTGTCGAAAATTCTCAATTATAAAATTGTATATGCCCTTGATAATGTGCCCTGAGCCGTGACAGTCGGTAGTATAAGCCCTGTTGGCTAGCGGGAAATCACACCTTATAAAATTACTCATTTGACTATTCCCTTGATTTTCATTGGCTGTCACACAAAGTATATTCCTAGTGACGAATTAAAAACGGAAGTAGTCAAATAAGTCATTAAGAAGGCTTGATTTCCCATTATAAAGTAGGTCTTAAATTTTAGTCGGTCATGTCTACACCATATTTTGAAAAACTTCCCATCACTATTCGTATTTTTATCTGATATTTAGTTTTGTCTACAGTTCCGTGAGTACGTGTTCCGTCTTGTTTTTACGTAAGTCCCCGGGGACAATGAACGCCACATGCAGTCATTTATCGTTACGATAATTCTATACCGACATCTAGTTCAGCACATGTAAGATTATCCCCAGTCATTCCATGACACAATACCAACTCCCATTCCATCGCTTGTAAATGTATCCTCAACAATTCCAAGGTATGGGGTGCACATAAAAGACACAAAATATTTAGGTTTCATTGTTGAACCTGTGCGAGACAAATGTGCAGTTAGAAACCAGTGAAGGATGTTGGATTTAGAACGATAATCTTTTTTCCCTTTTTTTTTGGTTCTTTTTAAAGGTTTTGTTCATTTTTTAAAACAGAGTGGTGCCCTTCTCAATTCAAATTTTACTTTTGAGTTATTTTTGTTTTTAGTTATTTTTGTTTTTAGTTATTTTTGTTATTAGTTATGAACATTATTTTCTGTACATTCTGTACGTCCGTCGAAGTCGACGATTACCATTCAGCTTAACTGAGATGATGATGTCAGCAGTGTGCCTTTCTGGACATTAGTATATAAATAGAGTGGATTTATGAAGATATGCACAGTCACATTATGGAGATATGCTCAGATGCAGTCACATTATGATATATGCACAGTCACATTATGATATATGAACAGTCACATTATGATATATGAACAGTCACATTATGATATATGAACATTCACATTATGATATATGAACATTCACATTATGATATATGAACAGTCACATTATGATATATGAACAGTCACATTATGGAGATATGCTCAGATGCAGTCACATTATAATATATGCACAGACACATTATGATATATGCACAGTCACATTATGATATATGCACAGTCACATTATGATATATGAACAGTTACATTATGATATATGAACAGTCAATTATGATATATGCACAGTCACATTATGATATATGAACAGTCACATTATGATATATGAACAGTCACATTATGATATATGCACAGTCACATTATGATATATGAACAGTCACATTATGATATATGAACAGTCACATTATGATATATGAACAGTCACATTATGATATATGAACAGTCACATTATGATATATGAACAGTCACATTATGATATATGAACAGTCACATTATGATATATGAACAGTCACATTATGATATATGAACAGTCACATTATGATATATGAACAGTCACATTATGATATATGAACAGTCACATTATGATATATGAACAGTCACATTATGATATATGCACAGTCACATTATGATATATGCACAGTCACATTATAATATATGCACAGTCACATTATAATATATGCACAGTCACATTATGATATATGAACAGTCACATTATGATATATGAACAGTCACATTATGATATATGCACAGTCACATTATGATATATGAACAGTCACATTATGATATATGCACAGTCACATTATGATATATGAACAGTCACATTATGATATATGAACAGTCACATTATGATATATGAACAGTCACATTATGATATATGAACAGTCACATTATGATATATGAACAGTCACATTATGATATATGCACAGTCACATTATGATATATGAACAGTCACATTATGATATATGAACAGTCACATTATGATATATGCACAGTCACATTATGATATATGCACAGTCACATTATGATATATGAACAGTCACATTATGATATATGAACAGTCACATTATGATATATGAACAGTCACATTATGATATATGAACAGTCACATTATGATATATGAACAGTCACATTATGATATATGCACAGTCACATTATGATATATGAACAGTCACATTATAATATATGGAGTCACATTATGATATATGCACAATCGAGTTATGGAGATATGCACAATCACATTATCTCTCAAATGAGCATATATGTCAGTTGTGGGCAAAATAGGACCCAGGGATCAAATTCAGTCATCCAGGCTGATTTAAAAGTACTATACATTTTGAACCAGAGATTAGAAAACACTAGTTGGGAGCTACAAAGAGCTTAAAAATGGTTTTTTACTAGCAGTCTCCCAATAAACATGGACGTTGTCCATTTTCGGGGTAATTGATTTCTACATAACCCCTAAAAGGGAGTTAATCCACTAATACTTCTGACACTAAACCTTGTTTCCTTTTAAATAGTTAACTTCCTTTTATGATTTATATTGATACCCATCACCCCTAAAATTGGGTCAAATCCATGTTTACCGGAAGACTACTACAAGAGAAACTAAAAACCCTTTTTTGGCGAAATAATCATAGTCCGGCCCGCCGACACATAGACGTTTCACACTTAAGATATATGCAGAATCTGTAACGAGAACATCAACAATTGCCAAACTAAATTTGTATCTGCAATTCTATTCACAATTTGTGGAATAGAGATTTCAGGAACTCAGACGGCACAGTTGCCCTCACAAACAATGTCCGGTACCAGAGCCAATATATACAACAGAGCGAACTAAAAACAAAGTTGGAACTCTATTTTTTTGGGTTTAATCGGTATTATTCTTCTTCTTGAATTAGTTTCCAGTTCTCAACTGTCTGTACAGGTAGATGGGTTGCCTACACGAAGTCAGTTGTCAGCAGAAGGTTCTCGCGGGTGCCCAACACCTTCACTTCTAGTTTTGTATCTTGGGCTCGTGTTTTAGTCCTCTGATCGCTAAACCGCGGACATGTCTGTAGAGAGTGTTCTAGAGTCTGGGGAATCCTTAGACATGAGGATTGATTAGTTTGGACAACCGTTATTATTTAGAGATGTGATTGTAGTCTATGTTTTTGTAGTAACTTGTATGGACCTGAAATTAGTAGTTAACTGTGATATGTCCATCTTTTATTGCCAGGTTGGATTTCAATAATTAATGCGACCAAAGTAAATAAAATAGTTATACTTTCAAATAACATAAGTTCGCTCGAAAATAATTTTAAAAATATAAGAAAAATCGCGTCACATGCCACACATGTTCAAAGCCGATCACTTAATTACAAAATAGATATCATAAAACATTAAAATCATGTCAGAAGTAATGTGGACATTGAGAATGCAATTGTGTGGAACGATTATGATTACTCTCTGACTCAATGTGTGTTTGTTATTGTCTTTATATGTTTTTTGTATCAATGATATTCTGTGATATACATTTGTTTCCTGTATTATGGTTACTATTGCCAGTATGTCGGCTATTCCAGGACAATGTTACCAGTGTCTGACATATTTCCACCACCACACATGCATGAAGGTACACAACTTCCACCACCACACATGCACGCAGATACACATCTTTTACCATCACACACACGCAGGTACACATCTTCCACCACCACACACGCACGCAAGTACACATCTTCCACCACCACCCACGCACGCAGGTACATATCGTTCACCACCATGCACCCACGCAGGTATACATCTTCTACCACCACATACCCACGCTGGTAATCATCCTCCACGACCATACACCCACTCGGGTACACATTGTACAGAAATATTATGAGATAGACAAAATAGTATCTGATAGTACACTTTTTTATGCTGTGTTCATTCTCACACTCTTGCAGATAGGCAGGATGTATTCCGGAGAATTGAGTAGATTGTCCCATGATTTTCAGCTTAACTGATATCTGCGACGTCAGCATGGTTTCTGGATCACTTTGATCCTTTATGGGATGGGACATTCAACTCTTCCCCAAAACCTCCTTAGGCGCTTCTTACGATATGTGTGACAGGTAATATTGTTGTTATTCTTTGCTTTCCTTTCGGGCACCGCCAACACATGGATGCAAAATAAATCAAGACAGAAGATATAGGTATATTTCAGCCTCTTCGACGTGACTGTGGCTCATGATGATGATAACGTGACCGTGCTGTGTTCAATCCTGATGTCATCTCAGATAGCAAAATATATTGTGTTTCGTCCTGATATATGCCATCTTAGAATGTATTATTAAAACGAAACATTTCTACAAAACTGAATGCACGCAAACAAAGGCATGCGAGAGTGAGTTTCAGAGAACGCATAGTATTAGCGACAGAGAAACATAGATAGGAATATGCCCGACACTTTAAGATACAACTCACATTGACAAGTAGATGGGATTGCAAACTCTACTTGCCTTTTATAGATTGAAATCAGCGACTGCGCCCGGCAATGGCATCTCGTCAACGGAAGGAAGTCATTTAATTCATTCGGTCTCCAGACGCCTCTTTACATACACACGCGCATTATGGTGGATGTGGGGGGGGGGGATGATAGGAGAGAGAGAGAGAGAGAGAATAGGGTTCCAAGAATTTAGTCATTGCATGGCGAAACGTCACAAATTTTTTTTTCAAACGCCACTGACCATGAAAATGTATTTGATCATTTTTGTATTTGTTTTCGTTTTTAAATCATATATAAAAGGTTAGGAGTTTGGCAATATTTTAGTAGAACCATTGTCATGCAACGAGAGAGACTCAGCGGGAGTTTGAGAATGAAATTTGAAGAAAAAGAAGAGCCTAATCAGTTTCTGATATCTGGCAACCTTGAGAAATATAAGATGTAAATCTTCTTCTTATGGTCCATGTTTTCGGCTGTTTGTTATCATGTCCTTCCACATTCTTGGTTTCGTATCCTGTCAATCATTTCCGATGTTCTCCCATGCCACAATGCCAGGTTGTCAGCATCTACTCTCTTGGTAATCTCCTACCCTTTTTTTATCTTCTTCTTGCCTGTTGTCATGATGTGCTCCATCTTTCCTCATCTCATGGTGTGTCCAAAAAATATGGACTGTCTATTTCTGATGCTCTCCCTTTGATGATGCGATTAAGTTTTCTTGTTCATGACTGTATACTGCTGAAGCCGCGTATATGGAAGCCGCGTAGCGCAGTGGTTTGCGCACTAGCTTCGCATATGAGTGGTCCTGGGTTCATTCCCCTGTTGAGACGGAAATGTTTTTCGCAACGGCTCCCAGGTCAACCCAGGCTTAAATAGGTGCCGGATTAATCCGGAAAGTAAAGACTGCGAGGGAGAGGAGATGGCTACCGCCCTCATTTGCAAAGCCTCTGATGAAATGTGAGATCGCTAACATCGTACACCCCTTCGGCATTAATAAATGCTATGGGTTACTTTACTTTACTACTGCTGAAGCACAACTCGCGATATATGTAAGCCTGTTCTGATTTACTTGTATTTTGTATGTGATTTTTGTTTTTAGATTATATTGTAATCTCGGTCTCAAGCTATTGCATGCTCAGACCTCTTCTTCTGCATATATTGTTATGTTGGTCTAAAGCTATTGCATGCTCATACCTCTTCTTCTGCATATATTGTTATGTTGGTCTAAAGCTATTGCATGCTCAGACCTCTTCTTATGCACAGTTTCAACTAGAGATCTGAACCCTAACCGTCGATATATATATATAAGTTATGTTTGTTAATGTGAAAATAACTTTCTAAAAATGACTCATTTTAGTTATCCCTAACACTCACTAAGTAACTCCGAAGTAATATTAACTTCATCTAGTTTCCATGTCTTCTTCTCTTCTTCAGGATCTCGTGGTCTGTGGCAGTAGTCTAACAGCGCTGGCCATGCGGTTTGCCGAAGAATTACAGACTCACTTCATAGACGTTCTCGAGAGATTGGAAGAACTCTGGTTGGTAGCAAGAAACAACGACGTCTGCTCGGTATGATTGTGTCTTGTTGTTGTTGTTGTGTGTATATTTTGACAATATAAATAGTATTAAACGTATTAATTATATATATTAAGTAGCATATTCGTACCAGAACGTTGCCTTCGTCGTGGATACCCTGAACACATCACAACCCGGATAAACACGCCAGCATTGACCAGAGACATGCTCATATATTTTTCCATGTCGCTAGTTCATCGTCTTCTTGGTCTTCCTCTTCTTCTCTCGTGCGACACTGTCCTTCAGAATCAGCCTTTTGATGTCATCTAAACTCCTTAAGTGTCCAAAATACTGTAGTTTTCCTCTTATGCTGGTATTTAGAAGCCGCCCTTCATTTAGTTTCAGTGATT
Organism: Meghimatium bilineatum; assembly: GCA_034231615.1. Classification (NCBI taxonomy): domain Eukaryota; kingdom Metazoa; phylum Mollusca; class Gastropoda; order Stylommatophora; family Philomycidae; genus Meghimatium; species Meghimatium bilineatum. The sequence goes on along the minus strand of CM067311.1, from coordinate 15,250,598 downwards.
TCAGAATTCCTATGTTCTCCTTTCTCTCTGCTCATGACATTGATATAATGTATTAATTTCATGAATTAATTTACGAACATTAGTTATTAAAATTTATTATTTAAATTAGCTATTAATAAATCAAGTATATTATATGATATTTTCGTCTTCTTCTTCAGCGTTCATTCTCAAACTCCCACTGGATCTCCCTTACAGCAGGACCATGGTCCTACTAGATTTTCCAGCAGGATGTAGTCCAGAGAATGAAAATGCGTTGTGTCGCCGTTTTATTTGCGCCAAATGACCCAACACATTCGTCTTCGGCGGGGGATATTTTCAATACCAAAGACATAAACGTGTTCTAATCTGTATATTCTTCTTCTTTGAGAAACTGTTGCTGGATAGCAGGATGTGATCCAGAATAAGGAACGAAACGTATCAAGGTTTGCAGTATTTGTCGGCCATATATAGCATATATAAGAATGACTGAGTCATTTTGACGTTTCATGGGATTTGACAAGCCAATTTTCATATCATAACCTTCTTAGTCACATCTTACTACATGCATGGAAGGTATTACTATTCTTTCAAATCCCTTCTAACTACAGCAGTACACGGACATGAATCGGCATCATTATCATCATTTGTTTTGAAGTAGGTGTTCAGTTCTGAATTTGGCTGAATATATGAGTATCACAATTACTATTACACAATAAATAATCTACAGCTTCGATCGTTTATCCAGTTCACAAGATAATGATGTTTTATTACAGCATATACAAGCTATGGGATTACACAGACATGATGGACAACAGATCCAACAGAATCTGGGAATACCGTTATAACAGTGGTTCCCAACTTTTTTTTAACCATGCCCCACCCAAGTCTCTAAAATTCACCCCCTTTCTAAAATTCAAATATAAAAATATGCTTATTTACCAATATGTATATTTACCCTGAAGGGGGGGGGCCTTCAGGGTAAATATACATATTGGTAAATAAGCATATTTTTATATTCAAAAATTGAATTATTCCTTAAATGAATCCTAGTGCATAGTGTAATATACACATGTAGAATTAAATTTAAAACTAATGTAGAATCTGACGCTGGGAGCTCATAACTGGAAAAAAGAAGACTAGGACAGAAACCGGTGGATCCATTTTGAGTAAGAAAAGTTTGCATACCACCACCACTGTGTTGCGCTGCTTACGGAGCATGGTGTATGATGAGTAACACCAGATAGTAACGTGACCTCGAATCTCTTCATTGGCTGCGTTATCTATACATAGGATGTAATCGTTAAAAATTATGGAGAAGAGAAAATGTGTGACATAGTGCATAAAGACTAAATGTACCTGAGTGGGTGTATGGTGAATGATGTGTGCATTCGTTGGTGTGTGGTGGCGCAAGACGTGTGCCTGTGTGGGTGTGTGGTGGTGGTGGAAGACGTGTGCCTGCGTGGGTGTGTGGTGGTGGTGGAAGACGTGTTCCTGCGTGGGTGTGTGGTGGGAGATGTGTTCCTGCGTGAGTGGGTGGTGGTGGAAGACTTGTACCTATATGTGTGTGTGTGTGTGTTTAAAGATCTGTGCCTGCGTGGGTGTGTGGTGGTGGTGGAAGATGAGAACCTACGTGTTTTTCCTATTTTAAAAATATGTGTGTCTATGGGTATCTCTCACTGATGTTTTCACCAGTAATTAGAACATCTATTCATACACAACGTGACATAGGAGCTGGTGTATTCAACATTATGCTGTTCTTTGGAATCTCGAAGTGTAATGTTAAGTCACCGGCTCGCCGACCAGCAGACTCCAATTTCGAGTTAACTTATTATTCGTTGTTCCAAATAAAAATTATTTACGTGTTCAACCAGTTACCAAGATGTAGTGGTGTACCAGGGCTTTCACTATGGGAATGGCGAGAATAACGACATCGCTACTGACCAAGTACCGGAAGACGATAGTCAGGTTTCTAGTTATGAGGTTTCTAACTAGAAAGTTTCTAATCAGGAGTTTTCTAGTCAGCTGAAGACTAGGCATCTGAGCACTTAAAACAATCGTGCGCTATAACCCTGGTTCATAATACAGTCATGAGTTAGCGCATTTTTGTGTGTTGTTTTTGTTTTTTGTTTGTTTGTGGGTTGTATTACATTCTACTAAATCGCAGAAGTGTGAGAGATTGAATCGATGATTGATTAAAACTACATGTACAAACTAACACACACAAAATATCAGCTCTGAGAAAGGTATAAAGGGAGTGTTAAACTATATCGGTAATACAATATCGGTGCTAAAGCAGAACGCAGCAGATTACCTTCAGTGGAAAATTTTCACGATGAAAACAAACATTTCCAGCATTCAGACTGGGCATACGTCGATGTAAATATAACGTGTCTGATAGCATCGTTCTTAAAATTGATCCAGTCTAGTGATTGATTGTTTTACATCGACCATCTTCTACTCGTTTGTGTTACGAACGACCGAGGGATGAAAGAGTTCGTTTTACAACCGGAGATCCAGGGTTCGACTCCCGGTAAGGACTGGTTTTTTTTTTCTAGATGAGGATACATTTTAAAAAACCAACTCATATTGTACATGATGTGGCGATACCGAGGGCATGTTGCCTTTATCCTACAATAGACATCCGGTCAACTCTCTAACAAGAAACATGCAGTACTGAACAGATTTTTTCTTCTTTTATAGTGTATCTAAGTGGCAAATTTCACACATATAGGTCGCGGGTTCGATTCTTGCTCGTTACGCCGTGTTTACAAAGTGATTTTATTGTGGATTATCACGTGCAGCTACCGAGTTACTTACTATGAGTGATATTCTGGGTACACAGCGTGACGCCATGTTGAGAGAGACGGGAGTACATATGGGAAAGCTCGAGTACGATGTAGTCAATCCACTACAATGAATCTTTTATTTGGACAAATATGGGTTGGTATTTTTATTATCATTTGCTAGATATACGATAGAGGCATGTTCTATTGAGGATTCATGTTCAAATGCAGCGACCAGCTCAGCATTTTTTATCTGTAGTGATTCTTTAGGCAATATAAATACGTTTAGTAGGTTGCTATTGTTTACTGAACTATCCGGATTCATAATTGTCTGCGGCGGCATTTAACCTTGTACATAGGCAGTCCATCAATGCATTTTCCCTTACCTCCAAGGAACGGACTAACACAATTTTTTCGTCTTTTTTAATACGTTGAAGTGTCCATCAGTGACCACCCACTATAATAGTATATCATCACATTACGATATTCAGTTACGGACATATAAATATATTAACACGGAATAACTAAACCTCACAGTAAGGGGCGGTTGTCTAGAAACTGTGACATTACCCGTCCTTGAACCAATTTTCACCAGTATATTACCCGCCGAAGACGGATGTGTCGTGCCATTGGCGCAAATAAAACGGCAACACAACGCATTTCCATTGTCTGTACTACATCCTCTGGAAATCTAATATGACCATGGTCCTGCTACAAGAGATATCCAGTGGGAGTTTGAGAATGAACGCTGAAGAAGAAGAAGTATATTAGAAAAATTTACGAGCCTCGTCTATACCAAATGCTTTTTCATAATATTCCGGCTGCGAATTCCAGACCATCAATTAAAAGTGACCAGCTGGATAATTGGAAAAAGTCTTCTAAAATGACTCATTTCGCTTTCCCCATTTTTTTGATTAGTTACAAATTATACTTTGTGTCTACAGCCAATAAAATCATAGGAAAAATCAAATGTGCCATTTTGGAAGTCTGTTTTTTATTTAGTCAACATGTCTCTATACCGACAGTCACAGCTGATCTCAGCAACGTCATTTATCTTTTCCTCGCAAGTGCACGCAGAACTATCAATAGTTAATCACATCAGCCAAGATCAATGACGCTGTGTGAAATCAGCACGCATTACTATTCTAGACATGGATTTGATCAATATTATACAGAAGATTATGATAATTTTTTGTAACAATCAACTCTTTTTTGACGTCGCAGTTGGACCTTTCTGTAATCTTGATGTTTGTGGTTCCGCTTTCTGCCAAAGCAACATTAAAAAAAAATTGGTTCCTTATCCTATTTAGGACGTAGCTATCAACCAGCATTTTTTTGGCTGTAGTGATTTTCTAGGCAACATAAATACGTTCAGAAGTTTGTCATTGCTTTCTGAATGGTCCGGATGCATAACTGCCTGTGGTAAGGATCGAACTCGGTACCTTGGCCGTCGCACACGCGCTTTGTAACACACCGTCACAGAGCCAGAAAAGGGCAACATAACCTACACTAAATTGACGATTTCTTTTTTTTTACATTTATTGGCTTATAAACATGCTGCTATTTTTAGACTACGGAGTGCTGCCATCTCTAAGTACTTCTGTATCGATTCAAGCTGTCACATACATCAGGTTTCATATGTAGAACTTTTCCCAAGTTTCATGTCGTTAAGAAATCTACTCTCTATATCTCGATTCTCCATAACTGTTCTTGTCACAAGTAAACCACACTAAAAAATAAATAAACTCTGTAGAACAAAACATTATTTCAAATGGACAAGTAAAAATGGACTTGAAATTAATTTTGGAAGTCTGAGACGAGACCATGAAACGCAGAACATGAAGGAAGCATTTACACGAAAATCACAATTTAAAAAGAAAAGAAAACGCACCACCAAAAAGCGATAGTTTTGTAATGAATCTGTTACAACGTCGATATTCCATCTCACGTGCCCTGTATTTCTGTATGTTAATCTTTTGTTGACTGATAATCGCATGTCTTAGCTAATATTGATCGACCTTCTTGGTCTTGAACTCCATTTTCCCAGTTTCAGATCTCCTGTTTGTTTATGCCTGGGTGAATAATCAACTGAACGCTGTATACACAATCTTGTATCTTTTTTATTATTTATTTCTGATTATGCACATCCTTTGCGTCGATCGAAGTTCGTTATAATTAATTGTCGGTAGTGCCTGAGCACAAAAGGGGAGCACAGATTATCTACACTGTTACCTGCCATGCATGTCGTACAAGGCGACTAAGGAGGTTTCGGTATGGAGTTTTATGTAATTGTATAGAAGATCAAAGTTATCTAGAATCTATGCTACAATCGGGTTTTATTATTCCGAAAGGCGCAGTATCGCAAACATAAGAAATCACATTCCGTTGTCCAGACTGCATCCTGCTAACCTGTAGGAGTTTGAGAACGAACGCAGAAGAAGAAAATTACAATTAATCTCTAAAACCGTCTATTTCGTACTCTGACAACTCTCTCTGGTATAATGTGACAGGCTGCTGCTCTCCGTTCTGGTATGCTCTAACAGCAAGTTTATTTTTGTTCTGATATGCTCTGACAGGAAGTTTCTTCTCGTTCAGATATGCTCTGACAGGAAGTTTCTTCCCGTTCAGATATGCTCTGACAGGAAGTTTCTTCCCGTTCAGATATGCTCTGACATGATGTTTCTTCCCCTTCAGATATGCTCTGACCTGATGTTTCTTCCCGTTCAGATATGCTCTGACATGATGTTTCTTCCCGTTCAGATATGCTCTGACATAATGTTTCTTCCCGTTCAGATAAGCTGTGACATGATGGTTGAATATCTCTTGATATTACCTAATTAAAATCTTATCGCTGTCCGAATGTGTACGGTCAACACTTTGACATTGCTTACTAGCATCTGTTCAATGTAGACACTTCGATAGATGTTTAACATGTAATTGGAAGAATTTGGTATTAAGTGGAACGAGAGTAGGAATGGTCACTTGAATGAAAGAAGAATGTAAACAACATGAACCATCAGTATACATACTCTTCGCCATTTCCTAGGGAAGAATGATCTCCTCTGTGTTTTCTATGAGTGCAGTAATATCGGCTCGTAACCAGTAACTAATTTAGAAACAACAAATATAAAAATAATGAGGGTTAAAATTTCAGTAAAAATAATGAGGGCTAAAATTGCAGTAAAAATAATGAGGGCTAAAATTGCAGTACAAATAATGAGGGTTAAAATTGCAGTAAAAATAATGAGGGCCAAAATTGCAGTAAAAATAATGAGGGTTAAAATTGCAGTAAAAATAATGAGGATTAAAATTGCAGTAAAAATAATGAGGGTTAAAATTGCAGTAAAAATAATGAGGGTTAAAATTGCAGTACAAATAATGAGGGTTAAAATTGCAGTAAAAATGCGATCCAATAATTGAAAATGTGTGCTTTTGGTTAGTACCTTTTTCAGCTTGCCGTGTATTTTGCATTTTCTTTGATATGGTGTTTTAGTAGAAACGTCAGTTTTGTGTGTGTCTGTGTGTGCGTGTGTAAAACTGCATTGCCTCGTTTTTTACTTGTGGCTATTTGTATTATATTACCTTATCGACCACCTTAATTAATTTTGTTTTCACTCTAGGCAAATACATAAAAAATCCAACTTGTTCAGACGAAAACAACTGATGTTCATAATGATACTTTCTTCCACACCCACAACTTCTATAATGCTACACTTTACCACTGTTCCTTATTCTACTCTTCATTCAAGTGGTGCCTAGCATTAAAAACACAATTTCATCGACTAGTGTCGCGCAAATTATCGACTGTCATGTCATAGTTTTATGGAAGATTATTTAATTAACTTCAATATTCATGCGAAGTGGTACAGAGAGCGTCTGTGACGGCAAAGGTAGAGAGTTCGATCCTCACCACAGGCAATTGTGCATCCTGACCGTTCAGAAAGCAATGGCAACCTACTGAACGTATTTATATAGCCTAGAAAATCACCACAGCCAACAAATGCTGGGTTGATAGCTACGTCCTGGATAGGAAATGCTACCAATTAAAGAATATGAGTTGTCAAAGACATCTTGTCTATATTTGCGTTCATGGTTTGTGATAAATTTCTCATCTCTGAAATATTTGAGTGGACGATGAAGAATGCTGCGTTCGTTCTCAAACTCCTGCAGATTGGCAAAATGGGGTCCAGAGAATGGAATGCGTTCTCGTGGTTTACAACTGTGTTACGATATCTGCGCTTTCCGGCCTGACACTTCCGAATTCAGTATGTATTCCGTGTCACTTTAACGCTACATGGAATGAGATAGTCAACTTCACCCCATAACCTCCTTAGTCGCGTATGACGACATGCGTGAGAGATAAATAGTGTTGCCATTCTTTGCGCATCTATCGGGTCATAGGAATTGCGTGTTTCTAATGTACTGGCCTACATATCGATGACCACAATAACATTTGTGCTTTGAAAATATTGATAATAATGATAATAATAGAGTGGAGCGCGTTGCCGTATGGCTAGAACGCCAGCCTCAGGAACCTGAGGTCCCGGTTTCAATCCGCGGGTGGACAAGGATTTTTGTCTTTCGGAGGTGCAAAAAAAGTTCTTCCTGTACACGTCGCGGCGACAGCTTTGGCAAAGCGACTTTTATTTCCACAGTCTTAAATTCTCCCTGCACGCCTTAACAGGAAAACATGCAGTATCGAATTTTTAAAAATAGAAGAAAATATTTGAGAGCGAAGGATATAGACATAAGTAGTAGTTATGTGCAGTTGGAGGCGTGGAGTTGCTGCTCGTTCCTACCTCCGAATGCACATAACATACTACCGATATAGAGACATTAAACTCAGTATATTTAATGAAAATGTAAAGGTCTGCTTTACATGCTTTACAAAGGTCTGTAAAGATATAGATCAGAACTCTGGAAAATGACAAAAACTACATCATAAAGTACAAACATTTGTGAAATAAAGCTTAAAAATAATTCTGCATTAGGTGGAAGGACAAAATAATGAATGAAGAGAGATAAGGGGGAAGAGCATACCATGATCTCATGGGCATACATAACATGCACATATAATAGATTTAGATTGTGCACACGCTGAGAAAACCGTAAAAGTGATATACCTAGAGCATCAATAACATGGAACCCGAATGGGAAAAAGAAGTCATGGATGTCATATAAGAAGACGTGAAGAAGAGAGACCATGAAGGATTTTACAAAAAAAGAATCATTAAATGAAGCTGACAACATATTTAAGGATAGAAACAAATAGAAAATCCTTGTCCGTGTCGTATGCTAAGATGTGTAAGCAATCTATAGAGCTCATGATCATGATTAATTGGATGCGTTGACTGCATCTCTGCCTAATATTGTATTTTTTTTGTGGTCTAATTATTTCAGTCGCTTCTCTTTAATGTTGATTTCCAGTGGAAATTATCTCGCTAATGTTTGCTTTCTAACACGTTAATGTGATCTCCCAAGTTGTGCAGTTATTGCCTTGATAAGTTGCATTAAGCACAACTGACATTAAGAAAGACGTGCGACAAAAAATTATTTGATGATATATGGAATTTTGTTGTTTTTTAAAATTATTTTGGTTTCTTCTTCTGAGTTCGTTCCGAAACTCCTGCAGATTGGAATGATGTTGTCTAGATAACTAAATGCGTTTGCATAGTTTACAGCTTAGCTGCGGTATTTGCGACGATTGCCCCCATCACTTTGACCCCATATGAAATGGAACATCCATCTCCACCCTATTAACTACCTTAGTCGCCTCTTGTGAAATACATGGAAGGTAAACATGGTACAGTACAAGTAGACACGACCACATTTTTAACGGAACAATATATAGCGGAACGAAGCATTCCCGTAACTAGGGTACAAAGGGACATAAAACATAATAATACAAGGGACACAATAAAAATAATGGAACACTATTTATTGAGACAAGTAATCTTTTATAACAACGAGAATAGCGTCAAATGCGGTGTCTGTTCCTGTTAGCCTTGATGTCCACATAAATTCTGCATGATAGCTTTCAAGATGATACAGAGATGTTTCACTGTGTTTCTTATTTCTCTATCTCACGCTACCTCAAAGTCGTTTAATGTTAAGAGCGTCATTGATTCCATTGTAACGTGTAGATAAACAAACACCAATAAATGCTTCTTTGTGCTATGCATTGAAGATCCCCACTTTCCCCCTTTAAGTGCGTAGCACTGCGAAAAAATGTAGACTACAGATTTTCTCAACTTGTAGGTAGCATTGTACTGCTTTGTAGAAAAGCGGCCGATTTTGCGCGTATTATGGAAGACTCATGGTGTCAGCAGTCATGTTTGTGTTAGTAACAGCCATGTTTGTTATTATAACAACGAATATCAGTGAACGTTCATGCCAAGTGACTATATAAAAATTGGGATTAAAAAACTGAACAATGAGGAGGCGTCTACTTGTACCGTAAACATTATTGTCATTATTTTCTCCCCTTTCAGACCTTGACAACACAAGGTTGCACATCTTAGTTTGATTTTACATGTGAATAAAATAAAATTTTAATTGCTTGCACAATATAAAATAAGTGTACAGATAAGAATTTGTTTTCCTTTTGACCCGGGGGAGGGGATTCACCATTTAAAAATCAGATTAGTTTCTATCAGTGTGGAATGACGGATCTCAACACCCTTATCAGATCAGATACCATCTCAGCGTGGAATGGCGCATCTCAACACCCTTATCAGATACCATCTCAGCGTGGAATGACGGATCTCAACACCCTTATCAGTTCAGATACCATCTCAGCGTGGAATGGCGTATCTCAACACCCTTATCAGTTCAGATACCATCTCAGCGTGGAATGGCGTATCTCAACACCCTTATCAGATCAGATACCATCTCAGCGTGGAATGGCGCATCTCAACACCCTTATCAGATCAGATACTATCTCAGCGTGGAATGGCGTATCTCAACACCCTTATCAGATCAGATACCATCTCAGCGTGGAATGGCGCATCTCAATACCCTTATCAGATCAGATACCATCTCAGCGTGGAATGGCGTATCTCAACACCCTTATCAGATCAGATACCATCTCAGCGTGGAATGGCGCATCTCAACACCCTTATCAGATCAGATACCATCTCAGCGTGGAATGACGGATCTCAACACCCTTATCAGATCAGATACCATCTCAGCGTGGAATGACGGATCTCAACACCCTTATCAGATCAGATACCATCTCAGCGTGGAATGACGGATCTCAACACCCTTATCAGAACAGATACCATCTCAGCGTGGAATGGCGTATCTCAACACCCTTATCATATCAGATACCATCTCAGCGTGGAATGGTGCATCTCAACACCCTTATCAGATCAGATACCATCTTGTCCTCATAGTGCACGGATAGATAATAATATGTTCATATCAAGAGGTTTTCTTTTCTGTTGTCTTTTACGAATTGTCCTTCTTTCTTCCTATCTTCATCAATATTAATTATTGAAAATTAAAACAGTACCTCTTATGGTAAGGCACGCCTGTATAGCACGCTGGCTTCAATTCACTACAACTGTGTCAGAGTTTTTAACATAAAAATATGTGAGATTGTGATTCTGACAACTACAACGCTCAGTATATTATAGGGAAAATGGCATCATTCCACGGGCCGCTGTATCAGCAACCAATTAGCCACCTGCAATATTATTTGCCTTGATATTGAAATCATGTTCCTGTTTTCCCCCTATTATTAGTGTTTTTTCCACTTATTTTTGGGAAATTATGTGGTAATTTCTATTTTCAAGAAATAAGTGTCTCAAAGTTATAGTTTCTTTTCTTCTACGTTCCTGCTCATTGTCCTTGTGTCCGAACGATATCTCCGCACATACTCAGAAGTGATAGCACCATTCCTCGACTTTTTCAGATCAAGAGCCACGGTACTCGGTGGCTGTATGAACCATGGGTACTGGTACCCCACTTTCTGGTGGCTGTATGAACCATGAGTACTGGTACCCTACTTCCTGGTGGCTGTATGAACCATGAGTACTGGTACCCTACTTCCTGGTGGCTGTATGAACCATGAGAACTGGTACCCTACTTCCTGGTGGCTGTATGAACCATGAGCCCTGGTACCCTACTTCCTGGTGGCTGTATGAACTATGAGTACTGGTACCCTACTTCCTGGTGGCTGTATGAACCATGAGCCCTGGTACCCTACTTCCTGGTGGCTGTATGAACCATGAGCCCTGGTACCCTACTTCCTGGTGGCGGTGTGAACCATGATCCCTTGTCTCCTACTTTCTGGTGGCTGTATGAACCATGAGTACTGGTACCCTACTTCCTAGTAGCTGTGTGAAACATGAGCCCTGGTACCCTACTTCCTGGTGGCTGTGTGAACCATGATCCCTTGTCCCCTACTTCGTGTTGGCTGTGTGAACTACGGAAGTAGTTAATGAATTCTATTATGAATGAATTTATTGCACCACTAAATACATCAAATTATATCGCTAGTACAGGAAGAATAATCGGTTTTCGAAACACGAGCTAATTTTGTACAGGTTTGCTAGGTTTGTACGAGCTCACAAGCAAGTATACACAATTGAATAAAAATGGAAACAAAATATAAATAGGAACCATTTTTGTGTTTATTCCCTGGCTAGGTCATGTGTAAAAGTCCATCTCGTATTGTGTATAGCGAGGATCAGACCATGCACTACGGATATCCTCATCATTTTCATTACCAAGGAAGTCCACGCAATCAGCCACCTCCATTGCCATCATGCCCACCTGTAAGTCTTGCTAGTCTTATGTATTTTATGTATTATGTAGTGTTATGTATTTTATGTATTATGTAGTGTTATGTATTTTATAAGCTTATTATATAAATGAAAAAGAAAAAAAAACAAATGTATGCATTGTGTAGCGGCGAGGTACAGACGGCCAGATTCAAATTCCGTACTGGCTTCACATCCCTTCGCAGGAAATTGTGCATCCAGACCGTCCAGAAAGCAATGACAAACTACTGAAAGAATGTACATTGCCAAGAAAATTACTACAGATAAAATATCCTGTATTGTTGGCGACATCCTGTATAGGATATGCTACCAATGGTTTTTTTGGGTTTTTTTTTTTTACATAAATGTCATATAAAATTGTTGTTATATTTTCTTTGCTAAAATATTTCTTCTATTTGTGTGTTACTCGGTTTGTGAGGATACGTGTGTAACCTGATTGCACCAGGCCACAAAAGCTGGTATATATCAAACCTCGGTGGAATTAACAGCTCCTTTTTGGGAAGTGGTGTCCTACCCATAGATGGGTTGCTTTTTTGGGCTAGAATGTTAATATACACTTGACCTCGACCAACCGAATCATTTGATATCAAAATATGCGATCTTTGTAGCATCCATCGGTATTTCATGTGCAGCGTCATTAACTTAGGTCACATCGATTATTGCCATGATTTGCATTGGTCGTATATTTATACTTTGCTTTTTATACTTTCAAGAGTCACCAGTTTTGTATACCTTGGTTCTCTTATCAACAGTAACGGAGATTGCTATGAAGAAGTCAGAAGGAGGTTGGCTATCGTGTCAAATAAGCTGATAAAAATGAAAAATATATGGATGTGCTGCTGCAAAACATCAAAATTAAAATTCTCAAGAGCTTGCATATTCCCAGTAACAATATATTGGTGTGAATCCTGGATAGTGACTAAAAAATGAAAACAAAAATGAAAAATAAAATAGCAGAATTTGAAACAATATGTTACAGAAAAATCCTCAAAATAGCATGGACCAAAAAAAACACCAATATAGCCGCCCTGAGTGAAATTAATATAAAAGAAAACTGGCTAAACAGCATGGTTCTTTCCAGAAAACTTCAATATTTTGGTTATATCAAACACCATGACAGCCTAGAGAAGACCGTAATGGAGGGTATGCTGCCGGGAAGACGAACAAGAAGTAGACCAAGAAGAAAATGGACGCAAGACATCAAAGACCACATGAACATGACAATAATAGAAACCGAAAGACTGGCTCAAGATAGACAGAAGTTTCGAGAGGCTGTGATGACTGATACATCCTGTTCAGGATATGCCACCTGATGATTATTTATACTTTCGTCAGTTAAAGTAAAGCACAACAATACTCCGATTGGCCTTACGCAGTGACGTAAAATGGATTAGCATACAGGCCACTTTATCGTGTGTTATGTCTATACATACACTGGTCTATTGTTAGGCTACCCGCTGATAGTTTTGGATATGACAGTTGTCTATTGAGCAACATTGCCTCAATGCACACACCCTCAATGTAACGGTGGGAGTAGGGTGGACACACTGAGAATGGGAAGCTTGATTCTTGATTAGGACCAGCATCATGGCACTGCGGACCTTCCCATAAATATGACTCGCTTGTTTAGCGTGAGAATCAGACGAACTTCGCTATGTAGGGATTAATTACTGTATTGTAATTGGTGCTAGCTGTTCTAGTCTACTCAGTTCACCTTCAACAATTTCAGATGTGTCTTTACTCCCAGATTGTTCCCCAAGAAGTATTGTTATACCTACTAGTGTTTAACAGTAACAAGATTTGTATCACTCAGTTTAGTGAATCTTCTGGTGCCTATGCCATGATGGCTAACTGAAGAACTTATAAAAAGATATTCTATTGTGATGTCTTACAGTAATTGTCAAAATTGTTTTCAACTGCGATACCAGGGGAGAGGGGAATTTCCCTGACACCTTTGGAACCCAAAAGAAAAAAAGTTTATTGATTTTCTGTAAGATTGAATAACTTCGTAATGTGTCTAAATAATTACCTTTCTGTAAGATTGAATACCTTCGTAATGTGTCTAAATAATTACCTTTCTGTAAGATTGAATACCTTCGTAATGTGTCTAAATAATTACCTTTCTGTAAGATTGAATACCTTCGTAATGTGTCTAAATAATTACCTTTCTGTAAGATTGAATACCTTCGTAATGTGTCTAAATAATTACCTTTCTGTTGCTTCTCTAAACGAGTCCACACATTTTCTAATTACTTCTTCGCCCCACCCCCGGAAAACACAGTGGCACATTTTGAGAACTATTAATTTATAGCACTCTTCGTTGTTTTCTGTATTGTCACTTTTGTTACATGTTTTCTGTATTGACACTTTTGTTACATGTTTTCTGTATTGTCACTTTTGTTACATGTTTTCTGTATTGTCACTTTTGTTACATGTTTTATGGTTGAAATTGTAAACACATGAAAACATATACAAATGGTATGGTTGAAATTGGAAACATAAGAAAACATATACAAATGGTATGGTTGAAATTGTAAACACATGAAAACATACACAAATGGCATGGTTCAAATTGGAAACACATGAAAACATACACAAATGGCATGGTTCAAATTGGAAACACATGAAAACATACACAAATAGCATGGTTGAAATTTGAAACACATGAAAACATACACAAATGGCACGGTTGAAATTGGAAACACATGAAAACATACACAAATGGCATGGTTGAAATTGGAAACACATACAAACATACACAAATGGCATGGTTGAAACTGGAAACACATAAAAACATATACAAATGGCATGGTTGAAATTGGAAACATAGGAAACATACACAAATGGCATGGTTGGTTACTTAACTAGTTAGTCGCTGGATCATCATTAATATACTCCAGGCACACGTCTATATGTGCTCTGATCGCCTGTTTAGTGTATGTACTATTCCACGATGACTGACAGTTCCAGTTGGTTGAGTCCAGAATCAGCAGGTCTTATGAAACTTTGGGTCGACAACTGAGTACTTGAGAGGGTGGCACAGCACTCACTGTAGGGCAGCGCCACGTGCAAGAGAGGCGAGAAAATAGAATCCATAACGAAAGCAATGTTCACACCCGAGTACAACCTTTCTGCTGTCATCTGACAGCAGGTTTCGTGGAAAGGTAAAGCTATGATAACCATGCTGATCCGGTACAAAGAAAATCTGCGTATAAGCTCGGTCATGGATTAGGTGTTCACGATGTCAGAGGTACACCTCGTACGAGATAGGCGTAATCGACCGAAGTCCACATCTTTGCTTATCGCCTCCTCTGAATACTAGCCAAGCTCACAGTGGAGATAAGGGTCAGTGCAAGAGAATACAGGTAGCAATGGAGTCTAATTACGCGACACAAGTCACTATCAGAGCAACACCTCGCACAAGATAGGCGCAATCAACAGAAGTCCAAATCCTTGCTTATCGTCTCCTCGGAAATTGCTACCCACGGGCATTGTTTGGACTGCAAATTTCAATGGCACAGTGGGTGGTAAATCGTCACACGTAGAGCAGATACTGACTCGTTTTATTGGCGACAGATAGGAAGGTCACGCAGGCTGTGGAAGCTTACCTGAAATAAAAGCATGCTGCAGTCGGATGTAATGGATCGGAAGGCGCAAATAACGCAGCTGTGGTGGAAACCACACTACATTGTGCTGCATATCAGAGAGAGAACGCAGAAGAAGAAGAATACGATATAACCATATGCATAATAATTGTATTATATTCTCTATTTCAGCCAGCCACAATGTCCAGTACCTACATTGACAAGTACTCCGGAATTAAAACTCATTTAGAAGACAGCTATAATAGGTGATTATAGTTTGTGTCTGTCTGCAACTGTGTGTGTCAGAATTATTACTTGTCCATTTAATTAACATCTTCCCCACTGCCAATCCGTACCTCATGCAATGGATATTAATTTCAATTGCTCTCCCTCTTTAACTGTGTGTTTGTGCAGAACTTGGGTTTATCAATCGTCACCCAAAATGCGGACCTTATTTTAACACGTGCACATATAGGATAACAGATATATTCGACATTTGTTGATCTCCTTGGCGTAGTGTTTAAACCGTCTGCATTGCTCAAGAGTCCACAAGTTCGAATCCGAGTCGTACGTCTTGTTTGCAAAGTGAAGATTTTCGTAGATCCACTTGAAGCTACGGAGCATGGTGGTATAAGCGGTGCTCTTGGCAGGCGACTTGCGGCTTTGTAGAAATACGAGTGCAAAGAAGTCATTTATCTATGCCTTTTGAAACTCTTATATAATAGAAGAAACAGCGAATCCACAAAAAGTTTTATGAGAGATAAAGATACATAACCTGGGCAATATATCACTACAAATGAGATGTCAGTATACTTTATTTACCCGTTCGTAAGAGAGAAGATCTATGAAAACATAGACATTTGAGTTAAGCTTCGTGAAAAGTTGCTAAACAACCAGGCGTATACAAAATATGTGGGAAAGTAACATTTGTATCGGAGCTCGTAGATAATGGGAGAAGTGGTGTTCTGAGGTTTTACCTTTGTAAAATAAAACATGGTATTCAGCACTATAAAACGTCAGCGTGTTTACGTAGCCTGAACAGTGAGCAAGGAATAGCAACAATGTTTAACTTCCTTGCGTGTCGTAGGAAGCTACTAAGGAGGTTATGGGGTGAAAAGATGATGATGAAATATATACAAGGATGGACATGGCAAAAAGCACCTTCAGAAGATTGTAGGTAAATGTGCGGTGTAGAAATGGTATTAACCTATAGACTAAGTTTGAAAGTTTACCGAGCAGTAATACTCCCATTGTTGTTATACGCTAGTGAAACGGACTGTGTATAGACGCTATGTGAGGAAATTTAATCACTTTCATACAACTTGTCTCAGAAACTTTTTGAACATTAGATGGCAAGACAAGAATCCGGATACCATTGTTTTTTTTTGGTGTGCCTAGCTAGCATTGACACTATTCTGATGCAGACACACATTCTTCAGGCAGGACATCTTGCACGTATGCCAGATCATCGTCTGCCAAAGATATTTCTCTATGGTGAGTTGCAGAAGGGCATATAATCTCAAGGTGGCCAAAAAAAGCACTACAATGGCTGGTTAAAGACCTCACTGAAAGCTTTCGAAATAGACCAAGATAAATGGGAAGAATTTGCACAAAATAGATATACATAGCGATATATAGTAAATAAAAAAACCACACACCTTCTGAAAAGGAAAGTTCAGCAATTCAACAGTGGAGAGTTGCTAAAATGTCACTAACAGAACCTCCCCCCAAAAAACAACCTATATACAATGGTCATTCATGCCCGAACTGTCCAAGAACATTTGCGGCCCGAATAGAGCTTATTAACCATTTATGAACTCTTAACATAGAATATAATTTAAAGTTAATGGAACAAATGGTCATCATTACTTTAAATGGATGAACAACAACAAACTAAAAGTGTTACCTATCTATCTATCCATCCATCTATCCATCTATCTAATCTATCATATCTAATCCATTTCTAAACCCTTTGTTATGTTTCAGCGTAAGAGGTAGAAGAATTTTCTGTAGATTGCCCTCGTGTATGCTGAGTATAATGTGAAATCTGTCGCTTATTTTCTCTTGGTGATCCATAGTTTTCGTGGCCGGCCTCTAGGTCTGCCTTCACTGTATCTGTATAGCATAGGCTGCTGTGGTATGCTGTCTGATGGTAGTCTGCTCATGTGTGCAAAACACCTGACCTGTTGTCTCTTAATATGTTCCAGGATTGGGGTGGTGCCTGTTCTTTGTCTAATATCATCACTCCTATTTCTGTCTCATAGTGATATCCCTAGGATTCTGCATAAACATGCAATTGCAGCTGTCACAATTTTGTGTTTGTCTTGTGCTGCCATTGCCCACGTTTGGCATAATAATCGTTTTGAACAGTATTATTTAGGTGTTTAAATCAACATTTTTGTTTCTGAAGATTGATGTCATTTGCCCTATGGCTTAATATGCTTTACTACACCTATTGTGAATTTCTTTACTGCTCTTGTTGTCTATTGTTATATTGCTTCCTAGGTATGTGAATTCTGTCACCTGTGTTGGATGTGTATGTCACAATTGGTATACGTTCATCATTTATGTAGATGACGTTTTGAATTCCTGTCTCGGTCTCTCTCTGTCCATTGTCATCTGTTAAAAATGCTCTCAAGACTATCTAAATTTCTTCACTTGTTTCAGTAATTGATCATTTATCTTTATGTTGTTTGTACTAGGTTCTGTGCCTATATACATCACTACTGTTTTATTTTTCGTATTGATCTTCATGTTGTGATTGGGGCCGCTTGTGTTGAGTAGGTTTATGTGATCTTGCAGCTCTTCACTTGAACTGTGGAATAGGCACTGATCGTCACCAAAGAGTAGTTGTTAGGTCATTTAGATGGTAAGCGTCTGGTTGTGCTTTGGTAATATTATCCATATAAATAATACACAATAATGATGATAAGACACGCTCTTGTCTAACCCTTGATGTTACTGGAAACAATTTTGTAAGATTTGCCCCTTGTTCTAACTGCATTTTCATTATCGTTGTATATGGCTCTTACAGTCTAATATTTGTTCTTTTATTCCATAATTTTCAAGAATACTCCAAAGTAGTTCTCTATTTATTCGATCGAATGCCTTATCTTGATCTAAAAAGGCAATATTCATTTGGTTCTTGTATTCTATTTTGTCTTTTCACTAATTTGTCGTAGAGAAAATATTTCACCAGTACACCTTCTTCTTAAACCTGGACTAAGCACTGAATCCACAATTAGATATTATCCATACAAAAGTTCAATTATTGTGGGAGCAATTCAGTGGTTTGCAAACCCAAAAAAAAAATTGTGTGGTTTGCAAAAAAAATTCAGTGGTTTTGCACACACAAAAAGTCAGAAGTATGCCAAAATTTAAAAAAAGTTTAATGGAGTGCAAAAAAAATAATAACCCCGTTCAAAAATACGTATTTTTAGGAATCCATCTCTTCCATTTTCCCTTTGCAAAATATTATCCTGGGCCGTGCTTAGATCTGAAACTGTACATTTATGAAAATGATGTTTCCTTTTAAATCAGCAATGTCATGTGAACCAACAGATATCTTATAGTTACCAAGTTGACATTTGTGCGATCATATTAGTAATGGTAAAGTATAGCAGAGACATAGAAGATTGACTTCCATGCACTTGAGTTTCCCCATATGCACTCAGTCCTTCACAGCAGGCATCGCGGCTCATGCGGATAGTACAACTCACATCATGTTATCATGTTATTGCATATCTACAGAAGATAACCCCCACCTACAATGCAATAATGTATTTGTAAGAAATACGTTAAGACCTGCCATCCAACCGACGAACTCGGCAACACGAGACAAATGGCTTAACTACACCACAGAGATCCACCTTTTTTTCTACATAAATCTGCATACGACATTTATAACTGCACACAGAATTTACAAGCATTAAAACGAGACAAATTATGCAGGTTGTGCGTAATAAATACTGTCTTGAAATGCACCGATATACAATCCACAGTGGGAACATTTCATTTAGAAAAAAGTAATTCCTACCTTGAAATCATTCTAACTATTTTCACCTGCATTTGAGCGTCTCATTCTATACTGATTCTTGTATGAAAGTCATTAAAACTGTTATTGTTTTCATGTTTTTCACTATTTTTATTCAGGAATTTAAATTATTTTTAAAACATGGAAAATATGAGTCAAGGTCATAGTAACAGTTGGGCTCTTTCCTTACACGCCCTTCTACAATAGAAGTCCTAACAAGTCATTGTAAACATCCGCTCAGTTGGGGGGGGGGGGGTGTTACGTATCAACAGAATCACAAATTAAATTGTTGTTGTTCGTCCATCACAAGTGATGATGACCATTTGTTACATCAACTTTTGAAAATTCAATTAGAGTTATGTCCTGGATTATGAGTTCGTAGATGTCTAATGAGCCATATTCGAGCTGTAAATGTCCTTGGACAGTTCGTACATTGAATAACGACTGTAGACGGATCGTGGTCTATCTGTGACTTTCTAGCTGCTCTCCGCTGTTGAGCTCCTGGAGAAATTCAAGATGATGAGCTATTTTTTTTATTGTAGAACGTCATGTAGATCTATTTTGTGCATGTTCTTCCCATGTCTCTTGGTCTATTTAAAACGCTTTCAGTGAGCTCTTTAACGAGTCCTTGTAAGTGCTTCCTTTGGCCACCTTGAGATCGTGTACCGTTCTCCAGCTCACAATAGAGAAGTATCTTTGGCAGACGATGGTCTGGCATACGCACCAAATGGTCCAATGAATCTGACATATTAAATTACCATATTCGTGTCGCTACGAGAGGCTGGTGACACGTGAACAGCCTCTCGTAGTGACACGCAATAACGCAATCTATATCACGTTTCTGCAAATAGATTAAAACAGCCTCCATGCACTCTTTATCAGGAAAACACACAGTAATGAAAAGTTTGTGTGTTTAAAAAAAAGAAGTTATTATCAGGTAGACAATTATTGGGTAGACATGCAACTCAATCAGGTAGACATGCAACTCAATCAAGTAGACATGCAACTCAATCAGGTAGACATGTAACTCAATCAGGTAGACATGCAACTCAATCAGGTAGACATGCAACTCAATCAGGTAGACATGCAACTCGATCAAGTAGACATTCAACTCAATCAGGTAGACATGCAACTCAATCAGGTAGACATGCAACTCGATCAAGTAGACATGCAACTCGATCAAGTAGACATGCAACTCAATCAGGTAGACATGCAACTCAATCAGGTAGTAAAAAAAAGTAAAGTAACCCATAGCATTTATTAATGCCGTAGGGGTGTGAGATGTTAGCGATCTCACATTTCACAGGCTCTGCAAATGAGGGCGGTAGCCATCTCCTCTCCCTCGCAGTCTTTACTTCCCGGATTAATCCGGTACCCATTTAAGGCTGGGTCGACCTGGGAGCCGTTGCGATCTGAAAACATTTCCGCCTCAACTGGGGAATGAACCCAGGACCACTCATATGCGAAGCCAGTGCGCTAACCACTGCGCTAACGCGGCTCCCCAATCAGGTAGACATGCAACTCAATCAGGTAGACATGCAACTCGATCAAGTAGAAATGCAATTCAGTCAAGTAGACATGAAACTCAATCATCCATATTTGATCTCCCAACACATTTAGTGCTGAAACCACTGTCTACATTGCTGCAATTCAGTAAATCCTTAATTTTTTTTATTTCATTTATTCTATCATTTTTTTTTTAGCATTATCCTATCTCTATGTTGTTATGTGAAGGCTTACTTTCATCCAGGTTATCTCTTCTTGATAAGAACTGGATATATTCACGAGCTATTTTAAGTTTGCAGGTAAAATGAGTCTTGTTATGCTGGCCCCTCGAGTGAAGACAACTTTGAAGATATTTATAATTAGAGGATGAAAAAAAAAAGCTGACAGAAGATAACATTCTTGAAGATACACGAAGAAGATGTTCTAATTAGTAGCAAGTGTAAGATGGTCTTTTTCTGTTATTTTTTTAATTCCAGAATCGAAAAGTAATGCATTTTATTTCGTGCATATTCGCATGGACTGGAGGTTTCATCTGTGACCTACAAGGTCAACCGCCATGCAATAGCAATATCCTTGTAAATAAACATATATATAGTGAGACTCTTCTCTTGAGGAAGCTCTGCAACACCATCTATATAAAATAATAGTTAATCCATTATGAGAAGGAGGCTTCTTCTCAATGCATTGCGCACCGCTGAGAGTTGTAGTCTTCTGGGTATGAATGATAGCTCTGAGACACCATTCACAGTGCACAAAGGATACGAAGCTGTACTAACTAATAATTCCTGGGGATGAAAAACAAACATATATGACATTGTTTTGAAAATTGAGACTTCAAAAGCCAATGCTGAAGTCTGATTTGTCAGACCGAACGGCGCAGATATCTCAGTAGTGATGTAAAGTATAACACAACTTATTTCGTTCTCCGGACTACATCCTGATAATCTGTAGGAGTGTGAGAACGAGCACAGAAGAAGAAAATTAGATTTCACACTTCGTGTGAAAAAAAAGAACTTTTAAATGAAATTAAACTCAAACAAATAAACTATTTTTGGCACATTAAAAGGCGTGACATCTCGTTGAAGACATACTTAAGTAGAGTCGAGCAAGAGGTAGGCAGAATAAAAGTGGGAGGGAAACATCACGAGATGGACAGATTAAAGTCCAGCATAGTGCATAACCAAAGCAAGAGACAGGATGTTGGAAGTCCCTTGCAGTCAATCTTCCTTGCGGAGACGGCACTTGATGATGATGATGATTATGATGTATAGATTAACTAAGTCTAATTCATTGACACAGCAACATGGGAACTAATGTAAAAATTTGTAAATGAATATGGAATTATTGAACGAGATCACAATATTAGGAAATTATATATATATTTCTGGGCACAAACGAAAGTATGTTATAGTAAAAAGAATATTTTTTCTAACCTTTTTTTCCACCCTTCATTTAGTTTCAGTAATTTCAAAATTTCAATGTTCTACTTTTTTCTCTGTCCATGATAATCCTAGGATATTTCTGTAGTACTTCATTTCAAATGAATTTTTGGGGGATATTGTCTTGTTTAAAGTCCAAGTCTCGCATCCATATATTGCCACTGGGAAAACACATGATCTTTTTCTTCTGCGTTCGTTCTCAAACTCCTGCAGATTAGCAGGATGTAGTCCGGAGAACCGAATTCGTTGTATCATGGTTTACAGCATTGCTGCGATATCTGCACCTTTCGACCTGACACATCCGACTTCAGCATGGCTTTGGGTCCCTGGCCCTATATGAGATGGGACAGCCAACTCCACCCCATAACCTCCTTAGTCGCCTTTTACGACATGCGTGGAAGGTAAACAGTTGCTATTCTTTGCTTCCCTTTCGGGCCCCGGCAACACACGGTCGACACATGATCTTAAAAGGGTTGCTTTAGTGTTGCTATTTCTACGTTGTCACAACTTTGTTTTAAGATACGATTTTAGTAGCCTTGTCACAACTCTGTTTTAAGATACAATATTAGTAGAGTGGTCACACCTCTGTTTTAAGATACGATATTATACCTGCAGATTTCATTGTGCAACGGTATAATTAGAGATGATTTAACTAGCATTACGTCTGCCGACTTTACTTCTCCGGACGATCTGGTATCAAAATCCTTATGCTGAAACGCGTACTCCTCATCGTAGTCTAGAAAAATTCTAGTTGAGTTGCTAATTCGAACCTGAACCATGGGAGTACGAAGTCAGCGAACAAACCACTTATCTACAAAGGCTGAATAATTTAATTGAAAGGGGAATATTAACTCATAAAGAACAGAGTGCCATCACTATCGACCGGGACGGGAAATGCTGATTTCCATTAAAGCCGACTTTCTATAACGCCAAATGTAATATAATTTTAACTGAACAAGTTCGATTAGATTGTGCTGTCATTTCTACATCAAATTTTTTTTTTAAATTTTACTTTAAAAATGGCTACCATTGCCATGTGTTTTTGGAGGCTCAAATGGGAAGCAAAGAATAGCAACACTATTACTTTCCATGCATGTTGTAAGAGTTGACTATGAAGATTTTGAGGTAGTGTTGGTTTTTCTATCCCGGTTGAGGGTCATAGTGACCAAAAGCTCTGCTGAAGTGGGATGTGTTAGATAAAAAGACGCAAATATTAAAACCGCCAGAAGAAAGGGGAGTACACACTGTAATTTTATGTTTTTAGTACTAAACACAGCATTGAAACTAATTTGGGGGGGGGGGGTTGCTGCCAACTGTGTCGCCCAGGTCCACAGCGTCAAAAGCAATATCCACACACGCCATAAACAAAATGAAATTAGATTATGTGAGGGGTAAGGCGGAGTTTTCTCAGGGCCACAAAATGGGCAAGGTAGTGTTTTCCCAATGCGCCGAAATTCCTAGTATTGGCGCTAACTAAATGTCATGTTCTATATTTGTGTCTCTTTATTAGAATGCTTTAGCTGTTTTATCCAGTCCTAGTGAAAATTACAGGTTCGGATTTTTTTAAAAAAAGGGTTTAAAAGCCGTAGAAGATTGACTTCACTGTACTCGGTTTCCCATATGTACTCCGTTCGGACACGAGCCGGATTCTAACCCGTGACCTCTTGAACACAAGGCCAACACCTTAACCACTACGCCAGGGAGATCCCCGAAGTTTGGATATAACACGCGAAGATGGGGATGTTACAATTGCCTTTTGTTCATGTGAATATGAGAGTGGGCACATTGTTTAAACATTGATATTGTTGGCAATAGAGAGAGAGAGAGGGAGAGAGAGAGAGAGAGGTACTAGATTTAACTTTTAGTCATGAACGATTTTCAACAACTAAACTTGTTAAATTAACTGCATTTATATATCGATGTTGGTCACATGTACTAACAGTCGTGCGTACATACATTAAAGAGGGATTCTTATATCCATGTTCCTGTGTATATAATTCATGGTTTTATACTAAATATCTCAATGAGCATACATTTACAATAGAATGAAATGTATCATAGTTGCTTCTTCGTCCATAGCAGTGGTCCTTAAACTGGGGCAGGTGGTCTCAAGGGGTGGGGGCGAAGCAATTTGGGAATTTAGTGTATTAAAGACATACCTGCTTTCCAATTAGAAACAATATAGACAGCTACAGGTATTTTGACCAAACCCTTACAAAAATTGTTCGGAGTGACAAAGGAAAACGTTTCTTGACCTACAACACGCTCCATGCCCAGTTTGATCTGTAGTTTCCGGAATTACATCATCGTTGAAAAATTGCGGAATTGGTTAAATTTGGGCCTAAAAGTGGGAGTGGGGTGTTAAGGCCTTTGCAAAATGTCTAAATGAATACTTCAGCTGAAATAATTTGGGAACCACTGGTCTGTAGAGTCCCTCTCGATTGTTCTCTACAATAATCCATCGAACGTGTATAATGTAAAACTACTATTTATTCCATTTTCTACTGCTGATACAAAGTTCGATTGTGACATCTGTGCCCGGAATCTGCATTTGAAATATTAATCAAGCGAGAACAGTTTGAAAATAGTTATATATGTCTTCATCCATTTTCATATTTATCGGAAAAGACGCCGGAGACGTTTGCAAATGCCCCTAAATATACAAATCTGTTTTGTAAAGCAAGCACTTCATTTCATTCCATCTTTTCCCTGTTCGTATCAGATTCTTCTATCTGCCACCGAATGTTTTTTTCCGTATTAACTCCCAAAGCATAATGAGCTTTTCTTTTGAAAGATCTGTGCTTTTGGCTGGCAGGTTGTCTTTCTCCTCCAATACAAACACCACCCACAGAATCTCAAAAGCTTTGATCGATACCCATTTTCCGGTTTCGCACCAGCATTTAAAAGAGCATGAGCAGCGACGAATAGTCGATCTTTCCCCGAGGCGCTACCAAGGGTTTTATATACAAGTAAAAAGACGGTTGCTTTGAAAGACTTGTGTACCAAAGTGGGAAAAAAAGACACAGCTCGGTAACAACAAACATTGGCCGAATTGTGTTTTATTCTCGTGAATTCACTTTCAACGATTTCAGTTGTTTCGAATAGTTTATTTGAACTATGACTTTCCTCAATATAACACATACTGACTAATGGGAAATCTAGCCTTCTTAACGACTTATTTGTACTACTCCCGTGATTTATAATCCGTCACTAAGATTGATGATGAGGTTCCTCTTTCGCAAGCGAAGATGAGCATGACATTAAAACAATAAATGCGATGAGAAAAAAAATGGTCTAATTTGGTTTGAGAGTTCCTAGGTGTCCGATGAATCTGATTTGTGCACGGAAAGTTCTATTGCAGTGCATGCAGGAGTTCTGAAGGTTCGGGGCAGGAGAATTTTAGAATTTTTCCTTTCGCTTCTTGCGGTTGTGGATTTCCTGCGGTGTTATTTATTTTTCAAATTTCGTGATGCCAGTAGTGATCTGGGTGTGCCAGGCTGAGCGATCAAGTGTTGTAGTCAGGAGCTAATATCGATGCTGCAGTGCTTGATAGAGTTTTTTTATGTGATTCTTGAAGCGCTTTTTCAGCCATCCGCTTTAACGTTTACCTTCGTACAGCTCGCCATAGAATAATCTCTTTGGAAGGCGCTTGTCTGGCATACGGACGATGTGGCCAGTCCAGCGGAGTTGGGACCTAGTCAGCAGTGCATGGATGTTTTGCATACGGGACTTCTGAAGGATTTTTGTGTCTGGTACTCGATCCTGCCAACGTACTCCCATGAGGTTTTGTAGGCACCGAAGGTGAAAAGAGTTTAGCTTTAGAGTGTGTTTCGCATAGACAGTCCAGCAAGACGCAGCATAAAAAAGTGTTGGTAGAACCACTGTGCGGTGCACGTCCAACTTAGTTGTCAGACTGAAACCACGCGTGATCCAGACGTTAGCACGAAGGCTCCCGAATGCTGCACTGGCACGAGCAATACGCAGGGCAACATCCTCGTCAATTGCCGCAGTTTGTGATAGGGTGCTGCTGAGATATACAAAATTATTGGCAGTATTAAGTTTTTGTCCCTTTATTGTGATCACTGGTTCTGTGTAAGGCACACCTGACGCTGGTTGATACATTAGTACAGTCTTCGCAGTGCTGATGGTGAGACCGAACGCATCACAGGCTAAAGAAAAGAGGTCTATGCTGTCCTGCATATCTTTCAGACTGGTAGCATTTAGTGCACAATCGTCGGCGAACAAGAGGTCGCGAACAATGTCTGTCTTAGTTTTGGTCTTGGCCTTCAATCTACTAAGATTGAATAGTCCTCTGTCAGCTCGATAGTGAAAACAAATTCCTGCACTGTTATTCCGGAAAGCATCATTTTACATGGCAGAGAACACCGTGCTGAAGAGCATCGGAGCCAGGACGCAACCCTGTTTGACACCGTTAGTCACTGGAAAGGGGGCTGAGTGCGCCGTCATCTTGGACACATGCTGTCATTCCATCATGGAACTGGAGAACCATGTTGATAAATTTTTCGAGACATCCAAATTTGGCCATGATCGTCCATAGTCCTTCGCGATTTACAGTGTCGAATGCCTTTGTTAGGTCGACAAATGTGGTTAAGCTGTTTAAGATAACACTTTGTATGACCGCAAATTAAAATCGAGAGCATAGTCAAATACTCCATTTTAAAGGATCATTTTAGCCGGCTTGTCTTCTATTACAGATGGTCATGATTTGAACAGGTAAACGTAGATCACTCTTGTGTTCATGTGGTTTTGGGTTCGATATCAATTCGCGATTTCTTGTTTATAGGTGCAATTTTCTTTTCGAACATCCCTTGCGATTATCGCTCGAAGCTATGAGCTGTACGCATGACACGCAGAGTGGTGCAGTGTTCAAAGGGACGCAGCACATATGAAGAAGCACAAGTACAATTCTCTATCAGTATGAAGTACTGTCTAAGTGACAGCAAGGAAGAGTTAGTAGGCTTTTCATTAGGCCACAAGGGACCCCTGAAGAAAAGTTTCCCAGAAAGCGACAAAAATCTGACAACCATTAACATAGAAATTCACTGTAGTCCACAAAGTAATGGGATGCTACGTCCTCAGTTTTATATGCTATAGCAACAGCTTAACCTCCTAGATTTGATATGCTATAGCAACATATTAACCTGCTAGATTTGATATGCTATAGCAACAGCTTAACCTGCTAGATTTGATATGCTATAGCAACATATTAACCTGCTAGATTTGATATGCTATAGCAACAGCTTAACCTGCTAGATTTTATATGCTATAGCAACAGCTTAACCTGCTAGATTTTATATGCTATAGCAACAGCTTAACCTGCTATAACTTCCGGACAAGTCTTGCTGATGCTGGATGAGATACGTTCACCATTGAATTAAATGCATTGGCACAACCTTCAACGTTGTTGCTTCTTGGCAGTTGATTCATGAAAATAATTCTTACAACTGACGGGAATTGAACCAGGTCCGTTCTAGCGGCACCGAATCTCCTTTCAACACAAGTAAACAGGTTTTTCGTACTTGACCAAACATATCCTCAAGAAAAGATGTGATCTCGTCAAGACATTCAGCCTGTGTACTCAAGTCACTGAAAACGGACCAATAGAGACAAGACGTACAACAATAACGTACAAGTATTGAAGTATCATCATCAACACAAACATAGAACATATATATTAGTAACTGATAATTGATTCAGGACACGATTTTGTTGATTCCCAAGGCTCACTGGAAATTGAGGCTGCGAACGGCGACCACGTCGAATGTTTACATAAGAAACTGACTTATTCTAGTGACACTTCTGAGTCCAAACTATCTTTGCTATTTTACTTTTCTAGTTTGTGTAAATACAATAATTTTAACAATAAAGGTGTTATTTTCACAGCCTTAGTCGCTTCGTATCTCCCCACGGTATGTTTGTATACAAAATTTCATATCTTATGTTTGTATAAAACGTGCCATATCTCCGAGGGGATTGTCATAAATTACTTTACTGATTTTTCTATGTTACTATTACCATTGCTTTTTTCCTAATTTTTGGCTATGCAGGAATATTGTGTCTGGGGATATTTTGTCATGGAACCAAACTATTACCATAACATTATATATCATACAATCAATATTACCATAACATTCTATATCATTGAAGCTATATTAGCATTTTTATCAGAGTTTTGCGATATTTTAAGTCTATGAGTATCACTTTAAGTCAATCACTTATAATCTTTGGTGCTCGCAAGCACTTTTAAACGCATATGGCACGTGCGCCGTGTCCTTACGAGATCACTGAGGTTTCTCACGAGCACCAAATTTATTTATTCCTGATTTATATTATGAAAGCTATATTGTTATGACATAGTGTATATCATTGAAGCTATATTACCATAACAATTATACATCATTGAAGCTATATTACCATAACAATTATACATCATTGAAGCTATATTACCATAACAATTATACATCATTGAAGCTATATTACCATAACTATACATCATTGAATTGAAGTTATACATTGATATCATTTTAGCTATATTACTATTTTTATCATTGAAGCTATACATTGATATCATTTAGCTATATTATCATTTATATCACTGAAGCTATACATTGATACCATTTATATCATTGAAGCTATATTACCATAACAATTATACATCATTGAAGCTATACATTAATATAATTTTATGTGTGAGATGTTAGCGATCTCACATTTCACAGGCTCTGCAAATGAGGGCGGTAGCCATCTCCTCTCCCTCGCAGTCTTTACTTCCCGGATTAATCCGGTACCCATTTAAGGCTGGGTCGACCTGGGAGCCGTTGCGATCTGAAAACATTTCCGCCTCAACTGGGGAATGAACCCAGGACCACTCATATGCGAAGCCAGTGCGCTAACCACTGCGCTAACGCGGCTCCCACTGAAGCTATATTACCATCTATATTATTGCAGCTATACTATCATGATAATTATATATCACTGAAGCTATACTGTCATCTACATCATTGAATCTATATTACCATTTTATCATTGAAGCTATATTACCATTTTATCATTGAAGCTATATGACCATGACAATTATATATCATTGAAGCATTAGTTTCATTTATATCATTGTAGCCATAATACCATGACAATTATATGCCAGTTAAAATATTTTTATATAATCGAAGCTATATTTTCTTAACATTTTGTGTCAGATGACATAAATACTGTGCCGGTAATATACGAACATGAAGCATACCTATTCTAGTCTTTACCTCATCAATACAGTGTTGTCTTATTGTTACAACTGCATCGATTATGTGTCTCCAACAATTGTTACTATTTGGTTCACCTTCTGAGTTACATGGGTCGAAATTGCAGACATTAAACACAAGTATTATTATACACAGCATGTACTTCGTCAGATGTGAGTAACCATAGTTAACCTACGTATGTAGTCATATTCCGCCCTCGATCATAGTACACTATTTAAATATGTTCTGTTTCGGTCACGAGCGTGTCTATGACTTTTGAACTAAGAAATAGAATTTCATTGTATTTTCTTATGTTAAATGCATGAAATTCAAAATCGGTAAGTTTTTCCGAAGTAAATAATCATAAATAATCAGTGTGAATGGATGTAGGTATGAGCGGGCTCCAGTATAGACCTTTCAATAGATGTAGGTATGAGCGGGCTCCAGTATAGACCTCTCAATAGATGTAGGTATGAGCGGGCTCCATTATAGACCTCTCAATAGATGTAGGTATGAGCGGGCTCCAGTATAGATCTCTCAATAAAATGTAGGTATGAGCGGCTACAGTATAGACCTCTCAATAGATGTAGGCATGAGCGGGCTCCAGTATAGACCTCTCAATAGATGTAGGAATGAGCGGGCTCCAGTATAGACCTCTCAATAGATGTAGGTATGAGCGGGCTCCAGTATAGACCTCTCAATAGATGTAGGTATGAGCGGGCTCCAGTATAGACCTCTCAATAAATGTAGGTATGAGCGGGCTCCAGTATAGACCTCTCAATAGATGTAGGTATGAGCGGGCTCCAGTATAGACCTCTCAATAGATGTAGGTATGAGCGGGCTCCAGTATAGACCTCTCAATAAATGTAGGTATGAGCGGGCTCAAGTATAGACCTCTCAATAGATGTAGGTATATCTTAAACAGAATTTGTTACATTGCTCACGTGAGATTTTTCTTCTGACTTTTTTCCCCTTAGTACAATGTTTTTTCTTGTGACTTTATTACCGATCACCAAAATTTAATATTTTTCCTCTGTATTTTTAAAAGCAAATTTGTGACCTTTTTATCTGTGACTTTAATACCGTCTAACGGTCCTTTTTTTTACCCTTGGCATTGATCTCGTTTTGTAAGACAGCTGCTTCTCTGCTACATCTGGTTCGTGAAAGTGACAAAGGATTAAGAAGAAATAATAAATTCGTTTATATGGTTGTTTATATGGTTGTTTATATGTTTATTAGAAACGTTGGATTAATTTTTACAGTGGTTTTTGAATATTTAAAAATATATTTCTATGATATTTTATCCGTATATTTTTTTTTATATTTGTATATTTGATTTTTATCCGTATATGAAATATTTGCACCGTATATGAAATATTTGCAATCTAGGAGTTAGTCCGCGAGCGCTTTATCTCCTGGGACAGTGTGCATCATATAGAACATGTCGTAATTTAAACACTCGCTAAGTTCGCTCGTCCACGACTTGCTTCGATCTGCCTGATCCTTCACGAGCTATGTGTATAGACCACACATTGATTTAACAATATACTTAAAGCTGTAAGCCCGTTACTGTACTCAACTCAAGTAAGTGTTAAAACACAGCTCATTGGTTAACCGCTCCTTGTACGTTCTTGTGAGAGCTCTTGATTCACGGGCGGCGAATATCGATGTTTCAGATTTCACGTTTCACTGTGCTGGAAGAGCACTGAAAATTGTTTATTCCGCCCTCGTGTTATCCAGGTCTGATAGGGGAGTAAAGTAAATGTAGCACTGAGTGGCCACCCACATGTAGGTAGGGTTGGGCATGTGGTTCGATACCCTATTCTTCTTCTTCAACGTTCATTCTCAAACTACCACTGGATCTCTCTTGTAGCAGGACCATGGTCCTATTAGATTTTCAGCAGGATGTATTCCAGAGAATGGAAATGCGTTGTGTCGCCGGTTTATTTGCGACAATGGCCCGACACATCCGTCTTCGGCGGAGGGCGTGGGGTTCAGTACCCTATTCTTTTTCTTCAGCGTTCATTCTCAAACTCCCACTGGATCTTTCTTAAAGCAGGACCATGGTCCAACTAGATTTCCAGCAGGATGTAATCCAGAAAATGGAAATGCGTTGTGTCGCCGTTTTATTTGCGTCAATGGTCCGATACTTCCGTCTTCGGTGGAATACCCTATTCAGTAGACCACGTATTCGATCCTATAGTTGGCGCCCATTGGACATTTTGTGTCACGAAGGGTTATCTGTGGAATCACTGGCTGAAACTGTAAACGGTCAAAAACATATTGTTATTAAAACTGTTTCCAATTCAAATTGGGGTTCTTAAAGTTTAAATATCATATATTTTAAATAGTTAATACACTCCAGAAAAATATGAGTATTTGTATACGTATGTTCCCAATAGGCTCACTGTATGTTCCCAGTAGGCACACTGAAGCGACTCAACCATAACCTGAAAATTTAAGTTAAGGAAACGAATATTATCAAATTTCAAGGTACCACCTCAGGGCATCTTTATATATACTACAGGACTGGCGTGTATGATGCAACATGGTCAATTAGATATGGAGTGTGGTCGAAAACATAAAATGTATTGACTCCAGTAGCGAGACGAATAGGTGCCATCTGAGAAGACCTTGTTCAAAATCTGTCTACTGCCTTCTAATTTATTTGTAATGTCCAAAAACACAATGGGTAATCAATGTTACAGTCTAAATCAGATACACACTCGTTGCCTGACAACATTTAGGAAGGCAGTCAAAGACTAGGAAAACTCACCTGAAATTTAAAAAATCACGCAGAAATCAGATGTTCTGAGCCAAATAGCGCAAAAACGCAGCTTCGTCATAAAACTAAGAGTACAACGTACTTCACACCTTTTGGCTCAAATCACATGAATACTTGTGTGCTGATTGTATCAAAGTGAAGGGGGGAGAAGAATGATAATTGGCTGGACTTGCATGGCTACTAGGCTGCCATGCAAGACTATCGTGTCTAGACTATCGTGGCTACTAGGCTATCGTGGTTAGACTATCATGACTACTAGGTTATTGTGGCTACTAGGCTATCGTGACTAGACTGTCTGGGCTACTAGACTATTGTGGCTAGGTTCTCGTGGCTATACCATCATGGCTACTAGACTATCGTGTCTAGACTATCATGACTACTAAGCTATCGTGTCTAGACTATCATGGCTACTAGACTATCGTGTCTACACTATCATGACTACTAGGCTATCGTGTCTAGACTATCATGGCTACTAGGCTATCGTGTCTAGACTATCATGACTACTAGGCTATCGTGTCTAGACTATCATGACTACTAGGCTATCGTGTCTAGACTATCATGGCTACTAGGCTATCTTGGTTAGACTATCATGACTACTATGTTATCGTGGCCAATAGGCTAAAGTAATTAGACTATTGTGGTTAGACTATCATGTATACCTTCCTATCATGGCTACTAAGCTTTCATGACTAGATTGTCTAGGCTATCATGGATATGCTGTCGTGGCTAAACTATAAAAAAATTTATCTTCAAGAGAATTAAGAAGAATCCTTCTGTTGAAAACGTGTGACTAGCTATGCTGTCGTAGCTAGGCTGTCATGGCTATCCTGTCGTGGCTAGACTATCATTGATAGGCTATGATGTCGTGGCTAGACTATCATGGCTATGCTGTCGTGGCTAGACTATCATGACAATAATATCATGGTTTCCTGACTATTGTGGCTAGGTTAACGTGACTAGACTAACGTGGCTGAACTATCATCGTGGCTAGACTATCGCGGCGAGAGTATCATTCTTTGATACAATTAGCTCAATGAAAATTTTCAAGAACATAATTGCCAACAAGTCATTGTGGTAATCAAGACGATATACGAACAGTTTGTTTATTTTGATACTAACAGTTAAGCAGACATTATAACTATTTTTTCAATGTCTTTTATAGTGACACAGTCTAATGAAATGTCTGCTAGATACTCTGGGGAAGTATAGGTGGTAAGCTTGATCATATCTATAATAGGTATATCGTTCGTTGAGTCATGGACAAAAGTGTCCTAACACTTGACTGACCTATACGATTCCATGGCGTTCTAACACTTGACTGACCTATACGATTCTATGGCGTGGAATACTTCATTGTACTAGAGCTGGATTAGTCATTCGTCTTATCTCTTAACGAAGATGTGTGTGTGTGTGATAAGAGAGGGAGGGGAGAGATTAATAAAATAATATAGAAAAGAAAAATGGACAGGTGGTTGAGCATAATGGATATTGTTCTTCCATTTAAGACAGGCCGCATGAAAGAGTGATGGGAAATGCCCTCTATGGCAGTATCTGGGCTACGTACAAGAAGAAGAAGATAAATCCCATATACACTGTTTATTGCCTGCCTTTATATGTAAAGAATGATCAAGAGCGTTTAAAAAATCTGGCATCTATGGTGTACTAGATGCCAGATTGCAGTAATGACAACTGTAAACATTGGTGTCTCATCCAAATAGAAACAGGAAATCGATAATGGTCTGGATGCACGCGTGATGAGCTTGTCGTGTGTGTCAATCATTATCTCTTGATTATCACAACTAGAGAGTGCGGAATATTTCTGGTTGAACCCCAGATAAAATAGTGAAAGAAAGAAAAATAACAGCTGATGAGTATTGGCCGGGGGAAAGGGGTTGATGTACTTAATGTGAGGGCGAGAAATATGAAAGAAAGATTCACCTAATACGCCTGTTATCAATACAAAAAAAAAATAAGGATGACATTTAAAGTGAAATAAAAGATCTCTTTAAAAATGTGTCGTGATTTTATACATTTACCTCCAGTCTTCATCTATATCAGAAATAGCACGTATGCAGGTTGTCAATTTCTCCTTAGCAACCACTGAAGTTGTTAGCAAATATTATGGCATCTTAATGGATGGCAGTTTAGTATAGGAAAGGGGAGAGAAGTAAAACTGGGGTCGGCTAACTGTATTATAATATATTCACGCTGTCTCCTTCAAACAGAATGTCTTGGATGACGTTCGATATAACGAACGCTATCATCTTGTACTTAGATTAATACATTATGAACATGAGAATACATTTAATGTGTAAAAACTACATCGGTTACTTGTTTAACGATGGTAATTAGTTCTAGAGCAAGCATCATTAAGTGTGAGAACCGTTATGTCTATTGACTTAATACGCTCTATTATAATATATGTACAGTAAACTAAAATATAGGTCACTTTATATCTGTTCTCATGTGAGAAGAGCATATTCTAAAAATAGAAGTTCACTGCTTGTTGTTTTTTTATATTTAAACTTTACGAGGGAAAAAAAGGATAAATTTATACCACAGTCATCTATATATTCTTTTTATATTTTTATATTATTTTTATATTTAAACTTTACGAGGAAAAAAAGGATGAATTTATACCACAGTCATCTATATATTTTTTTTGCGAATATATGTGATGCCCCGTATTATAGGAATGATATATATTTATAATATAATATAATATGAAATATTAAACAGTCAGGCTCGTAAGAGTGCAACACACTGAAGACATCAGCACAAACAGCCCTCTAAACACATCTGTCCTATGTCGTTCGGACAAGTGTAGAAATATCATGCCCAGACCATTCCTTGATGTTGACAATCCAGGGTTATATTTGTCGCTTCTTCTCATTTCACCCTCGTCATTTCCGTGTAAAATAGTTGTAGAAATTGATGTCTCGCATGTCCAAACGAAACCAGTTTACACCGTGTCACAATGAATGTGTAGTGCACGGGTTGGCAAAACATGTGTTGCGGGTCAAATCCGACCAGTCTACCTATTGTACTGACCACCATGCTGATTTCAAATTACTATATGTATAGGTCCCTCAAAAGTTACACGCTGTCGCAGGCAAGAAGTAAACCACGACGGTAAGCAGCGAAAAAGGGGGAAATGTTTATGTAAAATCTGTGATGCGAGTGCAACACACGCTCTAGACGAACACAAAAAGATTATTGAAAGAGAACCTTTTAATGAATGCTTGTAGCGGACAAAAAGAGTATTGAGTAGAGAACCTTTTAATAAATGCTTGCTTGTAGCGGACAAAAAATTGTAATTTGATAATAATCTAGTTACCACGAGTGATCCCATTCCTTCCTGTATGGCTAACCTGAAATTGACACATCGAGACAAAGTGGTTGCCCATCTCTGGTATACTGTGTTCATAAATGTCGCTTTTAAAGCACCATGGACGCTACTGAGTTGCATGAGCCCGAAATAGAACAAAGAATAGCAAGAACACAGTGGCATGCCGTCCGATTGTTGGACGCTGTGGTAGGTAAAGTTGACATTCCGTCCATGTTGTAAGAGGTGATTGTGGACGCTGTGGTGGGTAAAGTTGACATGCCGTCCATGTTGTAAGAGGTGATGTTGGACGCTGTGGTAGGTAAAGTGGACATTCCGTCCATGTTGTAAGAGGCGATTGTGGACGCTTTGGTGGGTAAAGTTGACATGCCGTCCATGTTGTAAGAGGTGATGTTGGACGCTGTGGTAGGTAAAGTTGACATTCCGTCCATGTTGTAAGAGGTGATTGTGGACGCTTTGGTGGGTAAAGTTGACATGCCGTCCATGTTGTAAGAGGTGATGTTGGACGCTGTGGTAGGTAAAGTTGACATTCCGTCCATGTTGTAAGAGACGATTGTGGACGCTTTGGTGGGTAAAGTTGACATGCCGTCCATGTTGTAAGAGGTGATGTTGGACGCTGTGGTAGGTAAAGTTGACATTCCGTCCATGTTGTAAGAGGCGATTGTGGACGCTTTGGTGGGTAAAGTTGACATGCCGTCCATGTTGTAAGAGGTGATTGTTGACGCTGTGGTAGGTAAAGTTGACATGCCGTCCATGTTGTAAGAGGTGATTGTGGACGCTGTGGTAGGTAAAGTTGACATGCCGTCCATGTTGTAAGAGGTGATTGTGGACGCTGTGGTAGGTAAAGTTGACATGCCGTCCATGTTATAAGAGGCGATTGTAGGTGAAGGTAGATGGTAAGTGAAGTTGACTGTTCCATACCACAGACTGTCAAAGTGACAACATATACCACGTTGGCTGTTTCAGGTCAAAAGGCGCTGATACAGCAGCCGAAGCGTAAGTCATGACATATCAGATACCATTTCCGGACTACATCCTTCGAATATGCAGAAGTTTGAGATCAACGCAGAAAAATAAGAATCTCTAATAAATTATATTAGGCTTTAAGGTTATAGAAATCTGGTCTATAAGAAAACATAAAATTCTGAACTTCTGTTGTGAAAAATTAAACCAGTTGATAGCCATACTATTGTTCTTGATCCACACCGTGAGTCGAAGTGATTAAGTCGGATGTGTCCGAGAATAAGGCGCTGATATCACATCTAACCTGTAAACTAGGCACATTTCATTCCGTTCTCCAGATTACATCATCCCAATCAGCAGAAGTTTTAGAGCCGATACATTGACCATAGAAGAAGAAGAATTGTAACACACTATCTTATCTGTCTGCTACAGTAGAGAGGATATGTGTATAGATCAGCGGGGGGGGGGCGCCTAAATCCGGCCCACCATGTCATTTTTCTAGGCCACCCAGGCTGATCTAAAAGTACGTTATGCCCTGGTTCCAGATTCCAGCATACACTACAACAAGTTCCAACGACTGAAATAGAATAAAATATTTACTGTCCCATACCGCACGAAAAAAGATCAATCCAGCCCTCCGCTCCAGAAAGGTTGTCCTTATCCAATATAGAACTAAATAAAGGAAGAGAAAGAAAAATATGAATGGATAACATCAAGAACACACCATCTGTCCACACAAAAAATCTGTCAATACTGCATTTTACCAGTTCAGGTGTTGCAGGGAGGGGATTGAATAACTGTGTGATAAAGGCCGCATGATCTTGCTGTCGTCACGTCATGTACACGGTGATTTTTTTAAATTTAGACGAAGGGATTTTTTAGATGGATACACTCCACAAATAGATATATACAAACACACACATAAACACATACCATGCCAGAACATGAATACAAAGCAGACATTGTGAACGTCATTGCGTTAAATCTTCAATTGAACCCACTATCAGCTATCTTATATTGAATATCACACTTGGAACATCCCCATAGAGCTAGGTAAGAACATTATAGTATGATCTCATCGCATAATTGGATTCATCCAAATATGATGAACGGGGGTGTTCATGTTTATCAATTTCTCTTTCAGATCTGACCCTCTATCACATCAAAACTATGCAGCAGTGGACGGAGGTATGCATTTCTAGTCATCTGTGTCAAGAATCTCCATTTTTTTCTATTTGTTTTAACATATGTATTGACGCACAGTGATCACTATTTTTTGTCAGGACAACATGAAAGAGAATCATTCATATATTATGTTGCTAGGTCGTGTATTTTGTTGCATGGAGCAAATTTGTCATTGTTATTTCTTTATATAATTTTTCATTACAAGATTTCTAAATTCAAAATACAACCATTCTGCTTGCTTTGACCACTTCCTATTTCATTTACCAATTTTTTTTTTCTATATTCTTAATTGAGCCATCTTTATATATGGATTTGTTCCCTTTTCCAAAAACGCTCAAAATTAAGGTCAAGTTTTTTTTAAACTTTAGATATTTAATACTAAATGATCTACACAAGACACTTGAAAAATGGGCATGATAAATTCACAATAGATTCGATATTGTTCAAGAATTGTGCTTCAACCCAGAGTTCAAACTACTGTATATATGACTATATATATATGAAACGGGAGAACCGACTTATTGTTAGGCAATGTGGCGATAGACGACGAAATGATGAGAAGAGATAAAGCAGACTTGATCAAGGCAAGTAATAAATTCATTTCAAGATGAAGATGATGTCAATGAAGCTGAGAACGTACACATACATAGAATGTCAGAAGTGGACGTTTCTGGAGGGTATGGGAGGAAAAGTAATTTCTTTGGGAAGGCCCTGAAGATCACACAATCAACACCTGACTGGGACTCTTGAGTCTACATACACTGGGATAGCTGCTGGAACGGAGGGCGGAGCACTTATGGAAATGCCCCACGTGCTGTGAAGCTAGTTTCTAATCAAGAATCAAGATTTACTACTGATGGAAACATACACATATTTACTACTCAAGAAAGTATATACATATATACAGTGTAGGATTTACGTATAAGCTAAACAAGCTATAGCTTAGGCCCCCACGTTAATGGGGACCCAAAAAAAAAACTACTTTTGGCACTGACATAATATCTGGACTTATAAAAGACCCCATATGTCAAATAGCTTAGGGTCTTATCAAGTCTAAATACCCCGCTGCATATATATTACTTATGGAAACGTACACATATTTACTACTCATGGAAGCATAAAGATATAAAGCTTTATAGATAATTTGGTAGAAGATATAAATATCTATTTGTAAACTGTTTTCTTCTACTATGAAGCCACTTTTCTCACTTTCCTTATTAATCATTAACACGTTCTGCACTTTGAACTGTTTCTTTACTTTTTAAATGGGCACACAATTATATATTTCATAACCTATAGTTTTGCAACATGTATTAAAAAATAGTGGGTTTTTAAACAAATGTATTTGACATTTAATTTTTGTGAACACAATTTAAGGAACTTTTATATAGCTCTATATGCCTATTACATTGCCT
Source organism: Meghimatium bilineatum (assembly GCA_034231615.1). Taxonomy (NCBI): domain Eukaryota; kingdom Metazoa; phylum Mollusca; class Gastropoda; order Stylommatophora; family Philomycidae; genus Meghimatium; species Meghimatium bilineatum. The sequence continues at coordinate 15,211,538 of CM067311.1, read as the reverse complement.
CAGATCAAAGAATAGTTATTTATGTGTTTAATGTATATATTTGTTTAATGTATTTGTTTTATGCAGTGGTTCTCAATCTGTGCCATATTGCCTTGACCTGAGCTAAGATATTTACGGGAAGAAATGTTTTTTTGTGTGTGTAATTGTGGGAGGGACTCACAGGGAAAACTATCTGAACTATAAATAACAAGATGTATATCGATCACCTTTAAAAAGCCATGATGATCTGTAGAGAAATCCAAACCATCAACCACTTTTTAAGCACTGGAATGTGAAAGAAGAGAAAATTTGTTACATTGAGGACCTCTTTAAAAAAAACAGATTGAGAACCATTTGTTGAATGTATTTAATTGTATTCTGTTTTAGCTTTATTATGTTGGGTATTTTCTTTAAATATCATAAATACATTTATGTCATGCCTTTTCTGTCTGACTGCTTCGAATCAATCATTTATCATTTGTTATGTTTGTTCGCTAATTCTCATGTATTCTTATGCTTCCCCAGGTGTATGTTGTATATTTCCTCGAAAAATTATCAAAGGTACAGAATAAAAACTACGAGTAATGTTATTAAGATTAAGCTTTCAGCTTCTGTACCTTTAATACGCAACGCAATCCTATCCCAACTGAATACTCAATGATGTTTTTTTTACCATTTTGTTCACTATTCGTTCGTTTGTTTTTTTTACTAATGCACTTGTACTAATTACCCCCTAAACCATTTATTGTTAAATCTTTATTTGATATAGTTTTAGCAGCCATAGAGTCAGTAACTTTATTATATTTTTTAGAACTTGGCTTTTACGAATTTCTAATTTTAGAATTGTATATTCAGCAATAGAACTCGAACATCTAGAAATACTAGCAGCGCTAACTACGGCGTCATAATAAAGGTCGATTGTCAGTAAACATTGCTGTATTTCCTTCGGAATTTCCTGTCGAAACTAATTCTCTCTAGTATAGCTAGATAGTGGTATGTCTCTAGGTAGACTTGTGAACAAATCTTATGCAATGTCGCTTATCTGACATTTTCTGTGATTTTACTTAGCGAACCACGGCACAGTACACAATCAATCAAGTGTCATGCGGAGTAGCGCATACGATTATGTTTCTCTACAATTGTCTGTCTCTTAATAAGTTCAGTTGGTGCTCTTATGTTGTTAATAAGTTCAGTTGGTGAAATTATCTCATGCCACAATCACAACCCATCCAGCAACTTCTCTCTTTGTCTTCCTATGTTTCTTCTTCCTTTTATCTTTCCGGAAGTTACTAAATGTTTCTCTTTGTTTCTTTTATCACATGCCGTTAAAATCTTGAATATATACTTATAATTTTTGCTACAACTTTTATTTTTATTTCAATACCCACTATACATTTTACAATAGCTTTCCGTGAAATTTTCAAAATTTTTCTCAGAAACCACACCTCAGCCGTTTTAACTTTTAGCGTTTTTGTTTACAGTCCATGCTTTGCAGCAATAAGAAAGAATTGGCTCAATGTAACAATTTATCACTCGAATTCGCATATGCATTGATATTACTCTGTTGCATATAATATTTCTCCTTTTTTAACATATGGGTGCAGCTTGTACTATACTGCTCTTTAACTCATCGCGACAAATGATCAGCAGCATAGGCCAAGATAATTAACACTCTAACATCAACACGCATAACTATTCTAAGAATTAACTTGGTAAATAATGTTCACGAAATCTCGGTAACGATTATTGACAACCGCCCCTTACTGTGACAGCCGTTGTAATGCCTTTTTTTTTAATTTAAAAAAAAATAAATTAAATGTCCCTGCATAGATTCGGTAATTTTATTGTTGGTTTAGATTAGTTTAGAACGTAGTTTTTGTGAGTTTCTAATTCTAACATTGCTTATTTCACTCGGGGTTTAAGAACCTTTGATATATATCAATATAAATATGTTTGGTCATTTACATTCGTCATCCATTTGTGTGTATCACGTGTGTATGGTTGTGTATAGCTGTGTTTATGCGTGATGATATACATATTAAGTATGTGTGACTAAGTGTGTAAGGTTCAGATTTCATTTGTCTCTATGTCGTCAGTGTGGTGTCGGGGTCAGAAAGAGGAACAAATATTGACTATAATGCCAACTACATTACCATGCATGTCCTAAGAGACACCTCTACTAAAGACAAATGTTAATACTGCGAAGTGAATCCGATCTGCATACGGAAGGTCTGAAGGTTTCGCCAGAATCCCACCAGACCAACCATACTGCATTAGCTAACATGTAGTAGTGGCATGCCTCTATAGTGAGACTTTCCTCCACAGCACTTTTCTATACAATTTTTCCTTCTTTATGTAGGAGGTATCTGCTAATAGCATGGCATACTGATTAGAGTTGGAGTTTATTTTGGGTATGAGTGAAAGCTCTGGTGAGACCCCTTACCTCCAAAAGGTTGGACACAAAAAAACGCCCCTGTGTTGCCGGGGCCCAAAAGGGGAGCAAAGAATAGTAATACTGTTTACCTACCACGCATGTCGTAAAAGGCGACTAAGGAGGTTATGGGAGGGAGTTGGCTGTCCCATCCCATATAGGGTCAGTGACCCAAAGCCATGCTGAAGTCGGATTTGTCAGGCCGAAATGCGCAGATATCGCAGCAGTGATGTAAACCATGACACAACTCATTCCGTTCTCCGGACTACATCCTGCTAATCTGCATGAGTTTGAGAACTAACGCAGAAGAAGAAGAAAGGACCAAAAAAAATACAAGAGCTTTATTTCATGAAATTTGTGGGGATTAAAACAAAGGAAACGTGATGCTGGTCAACCATAACTTATCAGACACGGCGATAAAAGGGACAAAGTAAATTTCATATCTTTTTGTACACCTTCATAGCAGGTACAGTTACAGGTAAATACATCAGAAACGGCAAAGTCATGCTACCGCACACCATGACATGAAAATTAAATAGTCGCGTGCATAATGGTACTTAGTATAGGAAGTTGTAGAGGTGCCAGATTGAATTTGCGGGCACGAATAGCGTTTGTCAGGGAAAGAGATAAATATAATGAAAATCACATGAAATTGTCAAATGATCTACATGCAGATCGATCTGCAATGAATCTACATCATCACCAAAACGAATTGCAATGAATCTACATCTTCTCTAGAACGATCTGAAATCAATCTACATCTTCTCTAGAACGATCTGAAATCAATCTACATCTTCTCTAGAACGATCTGAAATCAATCTACATCTTCTCTAGAACGATCTGAAATGAATCTACATCTTCTCTAGAACGATCTGAAATCAATCTACATCTTCTCTAGAACGATCTGAAATGAATCTACATCTTCTCTAGAACGATCTGAAATCAATCGACATCTTCTCTAGATCGATCTGCAATGAATCTAGTGACGCACATGGAGATCAATGAGAGTGTTCTTCCCTAAATGTTGACTAAATTTTCTCCCTTCCCCCAACCATCAACCTAACTGCAGGCTCGGAGTGTTCTACACATCTCCATTAACCAGCTCTTAAATTTCTTCTTTATCGAATAGATCAATGTTCTCGATCACTGTTGTCTATCTATTTTCTAAATCAGAGATAAATAATCAATCACATGTTTGCGTTTATATTCGCATGTGTCTACATCATGTCGTGCTGTTCTCTATTGTGTTTCGTTAGATCAGGACGTTCTTCCCTCTATTTTGGATAGATCATAGCGTTCTTCCCTTTATTTTGACTAGATCCTAAAGTGTTTCTCTCTCGTTTGACAAGTTCCTCACGTGCCTCTCTCTCTGTCGTTTGACTAGACTAGATAAATGTTATTACATATATTTTGACTGGTTCGGAATGTTTCCCACTTTTATTTACTAGCTGAAAGCTACTCAATCTGCTTAGAAATGACAGCTTTCCATGTCATTTGTCAGATGCACGTGTATTGTTTTGACAAATGCCACACTATTCAGAGTCGGGCCTTTAACACGATGGTTCTCAACTTAATTCTACGTGCCCCCCTCTTGGAACACTACGTTTTATGATTGTATGTGGTCTCCCCATGAATCTTCAAGAAAAGATGGTCAGTTTCTGTCAAGATTTATTACTATATATTCTTTATTAACTATCGTTCAATTTTCTCTGTATACCCCCCCCCCCAACACACACACTTCGGGTCGGTTTGGTAGTTGGCGGACGACATACAAGTCGAGGGCCAGAGAATGTAATCATATGATCGACGTAGAGAACCAGTGATCTAACTCAACTTGCGTACTGCAGTAAACTAAATATGGTAGTCCAGACAATACAACCCATGTCCATGATTATAGCATAAGTAAGAAAACTGCAGAATTAAGAGCAACAAAACAAAGGATTAAAATATAATAGAACACCGCCTCCGTACTATTACTTTATGTTCAATCATTTTGTAGTTCAACGCTATTGCTAAACTTTGCTGCGTTTGCAAATTGTATACAACAGCAGGAGAATATGATTCTGAGACAAAGAAACTTGGATAATAAAAATATATAAAAATATCAATGTTTTTTTAAATAGTATAAATTATTATGAGTTAGGACGAAAATAAAAGATAGTTAAACGTTAATATATTTTCTACCTGCGCATTAACTATACTACAGAGGATGGGAGGGGGGCAATCATTGTCATGCATTTCAGTCCTGTATTTTAATGATAATATTTAGCTAGTTTTCAAGAAATGAAAACGCTGACAATGATAAAACAATTTTAGTTTAGGCTTCTAATATCCTATGGATAGAGGGTTTAGCGCTCAAGGCCCCCCCCCCTTTCCCCGCCCTTTTTCGTTGAAAAATAGAGCATGATACTGAATATAGCAAACAAGTATAAAAAAAGGATGGTAAACACACCCATACCCCTTAGTGGTTCTTCCCTTCCCTCCCCCTCCCTCCAATACGACAAGCATCACCAAAAGGGAAGGGTGATATATTTTTATTTAGAGAACTAACCTCCTCTCTATTCTTTTCTTTTAGTAAGTTGTACCTACAGCCCTTGGTTAGTAACAAGACATTAGTAAGTCGTACCTGCAGCCCTTGGTTAGTAACAAGACATTAGTAAGTCGTACCTGCAGCCCTTGGTTAGTAACACGACATTAGTAAGTCGTACCTGCAGCCCTTGGTTAGTAACACGACATTAGTAAGTCGTACCTGCAGCCCTTGGTTAGTAACAAGACATTAGTAAGTCGTACCTGCAGTCCTTCGTTAGTACCAAACAAGACATTAATAAGTCGTACCTGCAGTCCTTCGTTAGTACCAAACAAGACATTAATAAGTCGTACCTGCAGTCCTTCGTTAGTACCAAACAAGACATTAATAAGTCGTACCTGCAGCCCTTCGTTAGTAACAAGACATTAATAAGTCGTACCTGCAGCCCTTGGTTAGTAACAAGACATTAGTAAGTCGTACCTGCAGCCCTTGGTTAGTAACAAGACATTAGTAAGTCGTACCTGCAGCCCTTGGTTAGTAACACGACATTAGTAAGTCGTACCTGCAGCCCTTGGTTAGTAACAAGACATTAGTAAGTCGTACCTGCAGCCCTTGGTTAGTAACAAGACATTAGTAAGTCGTACCTGCAGCCCTTGGTTAGTAACAAGACATTAGTAAGTCGTACCTGCAGCCCTTGGTTAGTAACAAGACATTAATAAGTCGTACCTGCAGCCCTTCGTTAGTAACAAGACATTAATAAGTCGTACCTGCAGCCCTTGGTTAGTAACACGACATTAGTAAGTTGTACCTGCAGCCCTTGGTTAGTAACAAGACATTAGTAAGTCGTACCTGCAGCCCTTGGTTAGTAACACGACATTAGTGAGTCGTACCTGCAGCCCTTGGTTAGTAACAAGACATTAGTAAGTCGTACCTGCAGCCCTTGGTTAGTAACACGACATTAGTAAGTCGTACCTGCAGCCCTTGGTTAGTAACACGACATTAGTAAGTCGTACCTGCAGCCCTTGGTTAGTAACAAGACATTAGTAAGTCGTACCTGCAGCCCTTGGTTAGTAACACGACATTAGTAAGTCGTACCTGCAGCCCTTGGTTAGTAACAAGACATTAGTAAGTCGTACCTGCAGCCCTTGGTTAGTAACAAGACATTAGTAAGTCGTACCTGCAGTCCTTCGTTAGTACCAAACAAGACATTAATAAGTCGTACCTGCAGTCCTTCGTTAGTACCAAACAAGACATTAATAAGTCGTACCTGCAGCCCTTGGTTAGTAACAAGACATTAATAAGTCGTACCTGCAGTCCTTCGTTAGTACCAAACAAGACATTAATAAGTCGTACCTGCAGCCCTTCGTTAGTAACAAGACATTAATAAGTTGTACCTACAGTCCTTGGTTAATAACAAGATCCTCTTCTCCGGGATAGTCGTGTTCGGTAAGATAAGGTAATAGCAAACAGAAATGATGAACCGACTCTTGTTATTATATAGGTTAATAGACAAAACCTGAAATTAATACAATATTTAGTATCATATGAGAAACGATTGAAGCACTAACAAAGAAATCAAGGAAATGGCCTTGGCTACAAAGTTCGGATTGAACAACGACATACGGAAAAACAGATTAAGTTCAGAAGTTAAGAGAGCTTATGTCAACCTTTAATAATATATATTCCTGTGTACGATTGTGAAAGTTACATAATCACAGGGACATAGACAAGAGAATACAGATTTTAAAACAAACATATTTTACACTTGAGTATACCGCATGCGTTATACAGGACATAATGAATGTAACTGTAAGAATCAAAATCAATGCTCTTGCATATCAACAAGCAATAGTGAAACTACACATTTGTGTTGTTTTGGGCACATGAAGAGACACAATTATCCTTCCATTGATGTTCTGTAGTTGGAAGTTGAGGGTTGGAGAAGAAGATTGAATTAAGGAAAGTATGGATTGGTAATATCAAAAACAGCTCAGTATTTTAAGTTTCTCACCACTCAAATAAGACATTGAAAACAAAGATACATGGTGGAATTTTTGTGTTGATGATTCTAAAATGGCATCACTGCGACCCTAAGGGGTCATGGGTTTGATAATGGTGAAGATCTTGGCTGATCCGACGTTTAACGTGCTGTTCATTGACCAGTAATACTAAGTATACATAAATTAATCAATGATCAGACGCACCATCCAATGGTCAGTCGCACCAACCAATCATCAGTCGCACCAACCAATGATCAGCCACACCAACCAATGATCAGCCACACCAACCAATGATCAGTCGCACCAACCAATGATCAGCCACACCAACCAATCATCAGTCGCACCAACCAATGATCAGCCACACCAACCAATGGTCAGTCGCACCAACCAATGATCAGACGCACCATCCAATGATCAGTCGCACCAACCAATGATCAGCCACACCAACCAATCATCAGCCACACCAACCAATCATCAGTCGCACCAACCAATCATCAGTCGCACCAACCAATCATCAGTCGCACCAACCACTATAAGTGATACTGTTTGGAATCTTTCACGAAAATACTAAATAAGGACTTGGTTAGTAGCTAAAGTTAAAGATCAGTATTGTTTAAGATGAGTAGTGTTAATTGACGCAGTTAAATCACTGCACATTCGTATACTAGAGAAAAAAAAATTTGGGTCATATGACCCCTCTGATAACCATATAGTTTTGCAATGGTGTCACGCGAAAAAAATGTTGATGGTGTCAATGGAATATATTTGAAAACTAACAGCAAGATATACAAAAATAAACATTAAAAAGCATTGGTTACTTGCAAAAAAAAGTTAATGATCTTTGTTTAGTCACCAGGGGTATGGGGACAGGGAAAACATAACCTAAAAGGGAGCCATGGGTCAAAGGTTGGGAACCACTGTACTTGTGAAGTATAATAAAAGCATTTCCTACCGTTATATAGCTTCATAAAGTGCATGATTTTGTGTTTTGTAATTCTGTTGTTTTGTGCAAGTTACGTTTAACATCTGTAATGAAAACACCACTGTACATATCATGTGTCTCATCATTTCCGCCTCATATATATATATATACATACATTACATACATATAGGCTGCTTTTTGTTTTTGATTCAACTAATTTTTCCACCTTTGACATATCCAAACTATTTCTATAATATGCTATGTGCACCTGTGCTAATAATTTAGGTTCTTATTTGCAGTTAGTGCCTACCTGCCTATTTTATGGTTAAGTAATCTGAATATTATATCAATAATTAATTTAAATAATTTTTTTTAGGGTTAGGGTTGTTATGTCTTACAGGTAGTAGGTAGTGCGCATACATCACGTAATTAGTTTTGGGGCCGCTACTAAGCTGTCAATGGGTAGTTTAGCTTACTGTGTGTATATTTTACTAGGTGGATGTGTTGGCGCATGACCGTCTGTAGAATAGAAGACCTCTGCAGAAAGTTAATTAGGACTTCATTCGTTACGTTTTTTAAATTATTGTCGTGTTTTCCATTGGTTCTATTTATATAATTTGAGTCGCCTTGGCTATTTTGGCATATGACTCCAATTATATAAATAGTGACCAACGGAAACCACGACAATATTTTTTTAAAGTAATGAGTAAAGGCCTAATTAATTTTCTGCAGAGGTCTTCTATTGCAGACGGCCATGGCTGGATTGTGTTGAAAGGGAATTAGAAAAAATATCTACACTGACTGACAAGTATGTTGTAAGAAACGAATACAGATAATTTTACCTTGGGGTTAGTTATTCCCTTGTTCAAAGGAAAATGGAAAAGTCTGTAACTCAATAAATTTCAGTAACTATATTAGACAATAAGTAATCTTCCTTTGCCTTCGTTCTCAAACTCCTGCAGGATCTAGTCCAGAAATTGGAATGCGTTGTGTTACAGTTTTGCTGCGATATTTGCGCTTTTTTACCTAACACACCCGAATTCAGCATTGCTTCTGGCAGGGTAACTTTGTCCGTTATGGGATAGGTCAGCGAATTTCCCAAAACCTCTTTTAGTCGCCTCTTACGACGTGCATGATAAATAATTCACTATTCATTTCCCACCTTTCGAGCCTCGGCAACAGATGGGGCCAACACGAGGGATTGCTACTGCCGATATGACATCTCGTAAAATGTAGTTTATTTGCTGCATAGTCTGCACTACCATTTCTGCCTGACTGTGGCAAAAACAGTAAAGTGTGCTTCTGGGGCGGTCAAAGCACCAGGTTACAAAAACAGTACAGTGTGCTTCTCGGGCAGTCAAAGCACCAAGTTACAAAAACAGTACAGTGTGCTTCTCGGGCGGTCAAAACACTAGGTTACAAAAACAGTACAGAGTGCTTCTCGGGCGGTCAAAGCATAAGGTTACAAAAACAGTACAGTGTGCTTCTCTGACGGTCAAAGCACTAGGTTACAAAAACAGTACAGTGTGCTTCTTTGGCGGTCAAAGCACCAGGTTAAAAAAATAGTACAGAGTGCTTCTTGGGAGGTCAAAGCACCAGGTTACAAAAACAGTACAGAATGCGGCTAGGGCGGTCAAAGCACAAGGTTACAAAAATAGTACAGAGTGCTTCTTGGGAGGTCAAAGCACCAGGTTACAAAAATAGTACAGAGTGCTTCTTGGGAGGTCAAAGCACCAGGTTACAAAAATAGTACAGAGTGCTTCTTGGACGGTCAAAACACCAGGTTACAAAAACAGTACAGTGTACTTCTCGGGCGGTCAAAGCACTAGGTTACAAAAACAGTACAGAGTGTTTCTAAGACGGTCAAAACACCAGGTTGCGAAACAGTACAGTGTGCTTCTCGGGCGGTCAAAGCACTAAGTTACAAAAACAGTACAGAGTGCTTCTTGGACAGTCAAAACACCAGGTTACAAAAACAGTACAGAGTGTTTCTTGAATGGTCAAAGCACCAGGTCAAATCCCTGTCGCAGGCACTTGTTTATTCGGTCCTTGTATAAAGAAAGAGCAACCTAGTCACTTAAGTGTTGCCTAGAAAATAACTATAACATACAAATTCTGGGTTGATTACTGCTTCTTGAATAAGTTGTTCTACCAATTTGTTTTGGTAAAAGTATCACCCTAACTTCGACCTGCTGGTTGTCATTGCGCCCTGATTTAAGGAAGATGGACTAAGTGCTTCAAATAGGCGTGCCTCGCCAAAAAGATACTTTAATTCCCTACCCTTCAGCCAACACGTGTATATATATATATATAACTTAATACTGCCAATAAGTTTGTATATCTTGGCAGCACTCTATCACAAACTGCAGCAATTGACGAGGATGTTGCCCTGCGTATTGCTCGTGCCAGTGCAGCATTCGGGAGCCTTCGTGCCAACGTCTGGATCAGGCGTGGTCTCAGTTTGACAACTAAGTTGGACATGTACCGCGCAGTGGTTCTACCAACACTGTTTTATGCTGCATCTTGCTGGACTGTCCATGCGAGACACGCTCGACAGCTAAACACTTTTCACCTTCGGTGCCTACGAAACCTCATGGGAGTACGTTGGCAGGATCGAGTACCAGACACAAAAATCCTTCAGAAGTCCCGTATGTAAAGCATCCATGTCCTGCTGACTAGGTCCCAACTCCGCTGGACTGTCCACATCGTCCGTATGCCAGACAAGCGCCTTCCAAAGAGATTATTCTATGGGGAGCTGTGCGAAGGTAAATGTTTCAGAAAAAGCGCTTCAAGGCCCACATAAAAACACTCTCTCAAGCACTGCAGCATCGATACTAGCTCCTGGGAGACTACAGCACTGGAGCGCTCAGCCTGGCACACCCAGATTACTGTTCACATCACGAAATTTGAAAAATAAAAAACACTGCAGGCAATTCACAAGCGCAAGAGGCGGAAAGACAAATCCAAAAATTCTCCTACCCCGAATCTTCAGCACTCCTGCATGCACTGCAAAAGAACTTTCCGTGCACGAATCGGACACCTACGATCTCACAAACCAAATTAGACAATTACCAAATATATTTTTTTCATCGCATTTATTGTTTTTCATGCCATGCTCATCTTTGCTTGCGAATGAGGAACATCATCATCATGTATATATATATATAATAATTGTTCACGTTGTTTAAAGTTGCGAGAACGGTTACTGTATCTTTCATATAGTACAACAACCACTGTATAGCAAACGAATATTCTTAAAAATAAATGTGTGTTTTTCTGCTTGCTACATTATAATTCTATAATATCCATCTATTTAACATGCATTTTGATTGTTATCGCATTGATTTACTTGAAGTGTTAAAGAGTTATCGCATTGATTTACTTGAAGTGTTAAAGAGTTATCGCATTGATTTACTTGAAGTGTTAAAGAGTTATCGCATTGATTTACTTGAAGTGTTAAAGAGTTATCGCATTGATTTACTTGAAGTGTTAAAGAGTTATCGCATTGATTTACTTGAAATGTTAAAGAGTTATCGCATTGATTTACTTGAAGTGTTAAAGAGTTATCGCATTGATTTACTTGAAGTGTTAAAGAGTTATCGCATTGATTTACTTGAAGTGTTAAAGAGTTATCGCATTGATTTACTTGAAGTGTTAAAGTGTTATCGCATTGATTTCACATACATTTTTAGCAATCTCATAGATATAATATTCATTTCTGAAAGAGTTGTTGAAATTGATTTGTCATCCATGGAAAAATAGCTTATAAATAGTAGTCTTAAATGAAATCGGATAGAAACTTGTTTATATACATATAACCATCTTTGCTGCACCGTACACGCACCTTCCTCTCCACCACGCCATAATAGTAACACTATTTATTTCGGTTTGTATAACAAAGTTTGAATTATTAAAGGAAACTCATCGTCGTTAGTGCTCGTGAGCACTTTTTAACTCGCTTAGCACGAGCCCCACATGTCATTACGAGAGCACCATGTTGCTCGCGAGCACCGGGTTTAGAACGCCTTGTTTAAAGAGTGAACTGCAGAAGATAAGGTAAGGTTAGAGATGCTATCAGAAGACTTCATCACCATCCCGTGAATTGTCTACATTGATGATAACAACGATATTCATCCTAAAAGTTATCATAAGGTTAGTCAATCTGCAGACCGGTATTTGTGCCTTCTAATCATGCCACTTTTCCCAGTTCTCCAGCTCAAACGTGTACCTAGATGTTCTTCAACAAGTGTACGGTGTAGCTATTTCATAGATATCCACGTCGTTTTCCCGCCTAAGTTATGTCTTCCAGTACCTCCAGCAGTAGGTATATATGTCGCTGGTTATAAATCTGGTCTATTCACCGTTTAATGTTCAGGTCTTCAACACAGCATTATTTCACCGTTTCTTATTTTTAAAATCCTTTCATACATGCGGTTGCGTCTGTGGGTCCCACCAATCGTCCACAAGACAAAACACCCATGCAACAGAAACCTTAGTAGATGAAATGCCGTTATATAGAAACTGTCTTATGGAAGTTTTGTAGCATGTATCAACCATACAGTATTACTTTTCGTGTATTGGTGCATTTTATGTTCATTATTTTATTACTATATATGCATGCACCGTCTGTGGTTGGGAGGGAGCCAGAGGTGTACTATGCAGCACTGGAGAGGAGGAAACTGACTACTATTTTTTCCTATGGCTGTGGCCCGTTATAGAGACACAGTGATTCAGGACGTGACAATCCTTTTGCCTTGAACATTTGGTTGCATGCTTGGAGTCATAGAGAAGTTCGTCATAACCAGTAGTCAATTGGTGGTGGGGAATGAGCACGGTGATCTTGTCTGCAGTGGCTCGGAGCATTGCGTAGGTAGAAACCTAACTTCCTGGTGGTGTGGTAGTTTTTTTCTGACTGTGGCCCAGGTGGGTCGAAAATCCACAAACTTCCCAGAAATATAATGCCATTACAACCAACCAAAAATCCCTTTCAGTTCTGCTTGTTCTTCTTCCGCCAACCTTATATAGATCTTATTATTCTTTCTGTTATGTATTTTTCAGTAATTCTTTTATTTCTCTTTCCATTCAGATTCTCAACAATGCATATCCTGTCTCGTAACACTTCCTGCTGATATTCTTAATTTACATCCTAACCATCTTCGGTGCCATTCATTCGTTAAGCTCTCTCTCTCTCTCTCTCTCTCTCTCTCTCGCTTTTTCTACTGGTGTCTTCGGTGTGGTATTTGCTTCTCTATGACTCCTTACGTGTAGTCTAGTCATATTTTAATCCTTATATTATATGCAACTCTTCTTTATACAAACTTGACAATACATCGGAGATAATGCCGCATCATTTTAATGGGGAAGAAATGTAATGTAAATAAATTGGATTAACTGTCACAATTTAAAAGCGCTTACCTCACAAAAGGAGGTACTTTATTTAAATAATAATAATATTATTAATAATAATGTCTTTTAGAGGTATGTAGTTTTCTTTAGCAGGTTTCACCATCTTTGCCCAAATTTGAAATCGTGTTTCTCAGCATATATATATATATATATATATATATATATATATATATATAAAACGCATTTAATTAAAATTGTGTGTGTGTGTGTGAATTGAAAATAGTGCAGAACCAATGAATTAATTTTCTTTATTAAATTGCATTCATTGGTTTCAATTTTCGCTTAATTGAGATATAGATCAAAAGTCTACTTGTCAAGACACATCTCACATACTAAAATTATGGTGTGTACAATTATTTATATGACGTCATTTACACACGGTTTATTTATCATACATTTGACATTATTTAAGCGTGAAATTAGTATGCTGACAAATATCAAATGATTTCATTTGTGCACACAAACTGGACAATGTGCACAAATATAAAGCATACATTTGTTGGGTCTAACCAAAAATAACATCGTATGCAGAAAATGGCATTAATACGTTAGACCGTTACTCAGATAATTACATATGTTTAAGGGCAAAGCTAGTGAAGTTCGCTGTGTTTAGCACCATGCAACAGAAATAATTTAACATGCAACAAATACACGGAATTCCACGCTTCGATCAAAAGGACTTTCATCAAAATTGTTATTTTTTTTATTTTTTTTACACTTTCTATGTTTATTGCATGTTCTTGGCATGTAACTTTACTATATATTCTATCACATTACTCTATGTAGCCTTTGGTCTACTGTATTGTTCTATTCGGTGTTTATTTCCCTTTCTTGGTAAGACCTTTTGGTCGAAACCTCGATTCCGTGTATTTGTTCCACGCAAAACTACTAGTAATCCAAATTTAGTATTATGTTGTCTTATATTGAAATGAGTTGAACTCCTGTTTAAACAATTGAAACATTCGAAGTTTAAGTCGAGGAGGTAAATCTAATAAAACAGACGCACAAGGGGAGTTAAATGTAGTTGTCTATGAATGATTTCTTAACTGAGGCAATAGCAAGATTATTTCATTGTCATCATTTCTCTCTATCAATGTATTATGACAATTTTTGCTTTCACTGTTAACTGTTTCTGCTCCACATGATTTATTCCGCTGAATTGAATTCGTTCTGCTAAGGTTATCGGCTAGGTCGCAGTACTCCATCTATCCACTAACAAATTTGATTTTAGCATGCCATTTTTTTGGCATTTTTACTTACACAATTGAGTGATCAAATACATTGCCAAACCTCCTTAATTCCCTCAAACTTAATAAATGCATGTAATGCCATATTATAGTACTTTTCTTTGCATACTTGTCAAGCCCACGAATTACACGGTGGTATGAAATCAACAATAATAGACAGCAAATTGTACAGATGGTGTTTAAGTGTTGTCTCACAGCTGCTTGTAGTTAATTTATGTTTAACTGAATGGTATATTACATCAAACTTGGCTACAATATACCATTTAGGAAAGAGGCAAAAATCTCTAGCATCTAAAATCTCTATGTCACAGACATCTGCAAGGAGCAAGCATTGGAACGCGATAATGTAATTACTCTTGAAGATATTACATCCGTACTGAAAAGATCAAGAAACTCTGCGCCAGGACCTGACGGCATTAGGTACCATGATCTCAAAGGCAGGTCATACGAAGACCTTAAGGAGCTGACAATGTTTTCAACAAGAGCCTAGCGAACGGCACAGTAGAGGAGGACTGGTTGCATAGTTACTTGATCCCACTACCCACTGGCAAGAGTCATGCTAAGATACAGGGTTTCAGACTCATAACCATGCATAATACGATCGGCAAGTTGTTAGAAAAGATTGTGGCGTGAAAATTGTCCATACATCTAGAAAAGAATAATAGACTACC
Source organism: Meghimatium bilineatum (assembly GCA_034231615.1). Lineage (NCBI taxonomy): Eukaryota > Metazoa > Mollusca > Gastropoda > Stylommatophora > Philomycidae > Meghimatium > Meghimatium bilineatum. The sequence continues at coordinate 15,196,355 of CM067311.1, read as the reverse complement.
ATCAACATTGGGAGGTTATCGTCCAGGTAAGCAGACTTGGCACAGTGCCGCCGTGTTCGCGCATGACCTTTTCGAAGGTTTTGACAAACGAATGGAGACATGCGCTGCTGAAATAGACCTGGAGGATGCTTATAACAGAGTGCCCTTGGATTTCTTGATGGTCATAATGCTGCAACTCCAAGTAAGTCCATTTGTTGTCAGGTGGATTGTCTCTGCACTTTATCAGAGACAGGTTGTTCTTAGGTGTGGGAGTTGGTCTTCGCCACTAACAGTCATAAATCCAGGACTACCACAAGGGTCACCTCTGTCCTCGCTCAGTACTATTCAATGTGTATACAGTTCAAATTACAAGCTGTCAGATTGCAGGACCAGGGAGAACCATGTCTTATGCTGATGACATCTTGGTATATAGGCAGGGCAGAGATAGAGAAAGAATTGCCAGAAATTTGCAGAGGTAGCTTGATCGCATAGGAGAATGGTGCAGTAATTCTGTAGCTTTTGTTAATCCATCAAAGGCATCGATAACATGGTTTTCCCTAAACAATCACATAGTGAACACGTCCACACCATCGGTTACTTTGAGAGGGGATGTCCTCGAGAGAACCAGCACAATGAAGTACTTGGGGGTCATGTTGGACCGAAGTCTGAGTTTCAAAGATCATGTTGACCACATAATTGTAAAGGCTTATAAAGGTCTTGCGGCGATGAAAGTTATGGCTGCTGCTCAATGCGAACAGAGACTGCTATTTCTGCTGTATCAGGGATTGATGGTGGGGGTGGTAGAGTACGCACTGGCAATTCTGACACTGAGTCAAACTCAAACAGAAAGATTGGATAGAATCCAAAATGAAGCAATGCGAATCATTTTGGGGTGCACGAGATACGTCGGCTCGGGCTATGCTATACCTGCTTGATTGCCCAACTGCGGAGCAAAGAATACAACTGTATAGGGCGCGGGACTACCTAAAAATCACCGCTGATAAAGAGCACCCAGAAATTATCAAAGTGAAAGGCAGTCGACTAAAGAAAGGAAAGTCGTGGATGGGGCGCGCAGAGGACGTTATACAGAGTGTCTGCAGATTGGAGGATGTACTACCTGGTGCCGAATGGAGTCTGGCACCCTCGGATTACCCAACAATCTTCGAAGGAGTAATAACACTCAATAGAGAGTGCAGGGAATGGTGTCCGACAGTCGTCGAGTCGGAGGTGCTCGCTCCGATCAGTGAGAATTCCAGGGAAGGTGATATAGTTATATATACAGATGGGTCGGTTGAGAGACACATCAGGAGTTCCTGGGCTTTCACGGCTCAAAGGTGGGGGGAGACTATCAGAGAGGAAAGTGGTGCATTAGTTCAGACGACAAGTAGCTTGACAATGGAGATCCTGGCGGTGACCAAAGCTTTGCAATGGGTCTGCTCACAGACTGTCTGCGAGCATGCCTGTATACGCAGTGACTCCATGAACATGATTGCGAAAGTTCAGACGGGGTACGTTTGAGAACAGTTGCTGCATGCAGTCAATAATTCCTGTGTGCGTACAGTGACTTTTATTTTTGTGCCGGGACACGCGGAAGTCCGGGGTAATGAAAGAGCAGATAGGTTGGCCGCCCATGCTGCTACTACGGCTGTTGGTGGAGCGATGGATCGGGCAGACATTTTGAATGCCCTACGGGAAAACGCACGAACAAATGACTGTACAAGCGACGATGACTCTTGTTCCATGATTAGAATAAAGGAACTTGGTTTGAAATGTGGTGTCGCTAGAAAGGAGAGTTTTCTTGGGCGAAAAAGAATGATGGTCAATCAACAACGTACTGGGACTGTCAGTCAACGTGTAATGGCGGATACACTCAAGGAAAGATCTGAGCACCTATGGACTTGTCCGGAGTGCAACAACGATGATCCAACAACTAACTAACTCTAGCATAAAAAAAATAATATAAATTAAAGATTGCGCTCAATTAGATAGTCTTGGAGGGGGTGGGTGTATTTATTTGTTCCGATCTCCAGGATTACGAGAGTATAGCTCTTATATCCTGTTCTTCATGTATTAGATTCATACAAAGCTTTACTTCATACCCAGATCACTCAATATTTCAGCGGTATACAGTGCACTGAGACCATACCAAGGAGACTCAATATCTCAGCGGTATACAGTGCATTGAGACCATACCCAGAAGACTCAATTTCATGTTTAGTGCATTCATGAAAGCTTCCTACTCGTAGGTGGTAAAACCATGTAATTTGGCAGAATCGTAGCGGAAGGGGCAGATAATTATGTTAAGAATACGGAAAGAGCAGATAATGATGTTAAGAATACGGAAAGCAGGAAAGAGGAAACATCATTGCATTGGGAAATATATGGAAATTTTGTATTTGATTGATCAAATACATGTTGTAAATACCAATCCTTAAATGTCAAAATCAGTTTTTAACTCACGGCTTGCGTGCGTGGTACTTGAAACAGTACCGTACCGACATCTTTAGATAATAACATTATTTTATACCGTTCCCGAAATGTCTTTTGTTATGTTCTATAAATTGTAAATCCCACCAGCATTTGTACATATTGTTTCATTTTATCTGCATACGATTGTGTTCATATGTTAATACCCAAATAAGATAATTTTGTGTAATAGGTTATTGTAATAATATGGATATATTTAACCCCCATTTCAGTGGCATAGTGGTTATAAGACAGTTTTATATTAATAACATATAATTTATGCAACTTTATTTTCTAAGTTGTTGGACGAATAATTGGTATATACTGTTATTGAGAGACTGTTTGCTTTTCATTAGTGCCTGAATGTCGTGTTTTTCCCGATTTATAACAGAACCGGCTGCAGACGACAAGAAAAAGGGTGGGTCTCTGTTTGGTCGATTTTTAAGAAACATTGGATTCAGAAAGTCTGGTAGAAAGGGATCCTACAAGCAACATCAAGGTAAGATCTTAATCTAATTTACTTATGTTATTTTGAGTCAGTTGTGTTTCCTGAAACGTTTAAGTGGTGCCAGTAAATTCGATAATATAGTTATCCTTCTTACGTTCGCCAAGAATTGACTTATATTTGCAGTTGTGTCTCGTCTATAAACCTGACTGTATGTTATTGTCTCGTCTATAAACTTGACTGTATGTTATTGTCTCGTCTATAAACTTGATTGCATGCTGTGGTTCTCTTCTTTAAACTTGGCTGAATGATGTCGTGTCTCTTCTATAAACTTGACTATGCTTTTGTTGTTTTCTTTGCGTTAGTTCTCAAACTTCCACGGCATTTCTCTTATAGCAGGATAAAGCTCCTACTAGATTTCCAGTAAGCTGTAGGTCATAGAAAGGAAAATGTGGCCAGGGCCGGTCTTAGGCCATTGCAACCTATGCGGCCGCATTGGGCCCCGCACTTCATAGGCTCATAAAGTAATATTATAATTTATTTTATTATCCTCTTCCCTACCCAGACTGGGCCCCGCGCAATCCGTTTCGCATTGGGCCCCTCAATTGTTAGGGCCGGCCCTGAATGTGGTGTGTCGCCGATTCATTTTCACCATTGGCCCGGCACATCCTTCTTCGACGATAGTATTCTATAATTCATACAGAGTTTTACTTCCAGCGTTATACATTTTTATTTCTGGTATTGGAGAAACACTCTAGTGTTATTTACCTCTAGTGTTATATCGTTTTACTTCCAGTGTTGTTTCATTTGGCCAGTGTGTTTGCGTCAACATTTCATATTCACGGCATTCTCTAACATTTGATAAAAATAAATGTCTTGTGCACACACATACTTCCATTATTATTTTAGTATGAATTGAAAATACAAATATACTCCAATTATCTTCTTCTTCAGCGTTCATTCTCAAACTCCCACTGGATCTCTCTTATAGATGGATAATGGTCCAACTTGATTTCTAGCAAGATGTAATCCAGAAAATGGATATGCTCTGTGTCGCCGTTTTATCTGCGCCAATGGCCCGACACATCCATCTTCGCTTCCAATGTGTCTCCATGTTCTACTTTTAATCGCTACCTCCACTTGGTACTGGTGTGTTCTGTTCTACATCTCATCATTTATTATCACCACTACACATCTAATGCAAAGTAATCAACAAAGTAATCAACAAAGTAATCAACAAAGTAATCAACAAAGTAATCAACAAAGTAATCAACATCTGTTGATAAATATCTGTAGTTTTGACGTTATTTTCTTGTGTTACATATCATACTACTGGACTATAGTTCTTCACTTCTCCTAAAGATATTGACATATATTGCTATGCTTAAATGTTGTAAATATGGTCTACAATTTAGTCTTGAATACGTATACACAAACCCATTAACGAATCTATTATATTGCTGACATATCTAGTACATATCTAGTACATTGCTGACATATCTAGTATATTGCTGACATATGTAGTACATATCTAATATATTGCTGACAAATCTAGTACATTGCTGACATATCTAGTATATTGCTGACATATATAGTACATATCTAGAATATTGCTGACATATCTAGTACATTGCTGACATATCTAGTATATTGCTGATATATCTAGTACATATCTAATATATTGCTGATATATCTAGTACATATCTAGTATATTGCTGACATATATAGTACATATCTAGAATATTGCTGACATATCTAGTACATTGCTGACATATCTAGTATATTGCTGATATATCTAGTATATTGCTGACATATCCATTACATTTCTGACATATCTAATATATTGCTGACATATCTAGTATATTGCTGACATATATAGAACATATCTAGAATATTTCTGACATATCTAGTATACTGCTGACATATCTAGTACATTGCTGACTAGTAAACTGGATAAAATATATGAGTGGAAATTGTATGTTGTAAAAAATATTTAAAATATGTAATATAGGGTTAACATACGAGACTGAAACCCAACCACACAGCAAAAACCTCTTTAGTCGTCTCTGACGACATGCATGCCATGTCACTGTTCATATTGTTGGGCCTCGGCAATACAAGTACAATTTAGATATCAGTTCTATAATGAGCAGAACATATTCAAAATCTCACCATTACTAATTTTGTGTTCGCACTAGAAATAAGACTTAGATGTTTATTTGTGTGTTCCGTTGTTGAGAGTGAGTATGCTGTGAAGATGGTTTCCAGCAAAGGTGCGATATTTTCTACCTTATGGTTAGAATATCCTATTTCTGCATGTATTTTATTTGTGAGTCATTCCATGATAATCAAAACCCATGAACCTTTTACAGGGCACCACGTGTGAATCGACTCTGTGCCAAGGCCATGTTCCTTCCATTATCCTTGTGTACCTAACAATGTTCCCTCTTAGCTGCGCGGCTCTGTACCTTTTATGAAGAATTCCGAGCACATAATATAACAGTGCGCGTACATAATCTTAAAATGTATACCTAGAAATGGTCTACAAGTACCATCTAAAAAGTTGTTTTTACGCATCCGGTTAAGTAGTTGCCAACACCGCCACCTGATTCGTGCTCGCAAGAATAAAAGTAGAGAGAGTTTAAGTATCAACCCATTTTTATCTAAAATGCATGTAGTTTAAGTATCTGATATTGTCACGGCTGTGTTGATAGGATAACCGTCATATGACATTGTCACAGCCATGTTGGCTGAAAGAGAAAGCTAGCGATTTGGGTTCATCTATTTCAGAGCATATATTCTTCTGTATTCGTTCTCAAGGTCTTACAACTTAACAGGAGTTTGAGAACTTTCAGAAAACAATGTCATTGTTTACAGCTTAGATGCGATATATGTCCCTTTAAATCTGACACATCCAATTTTAGCATTGCTTCTCTATTGAATGGGCCAGCCAACTCCCTCACCCCAAAACGTTCTTAGTCTCTTCATATTACATGCATGGAAGGCAACTGTGTTATTATTCTTTGCTCCCCTTTCCGCTCCTGCAACACATGGGCATAACCCTGGTTCCATCACTAAAAAGTCATTCATGCAATTCTCCAGACCAGAATGCACCGCATATATGTATGTGCATTTACAGTCTTGATTAATGCCGAACTTTCATCATTATTAAGTGCCGTATCTGCAGCGAAGGTTGGCTCTAACAGACCTCCAACATCCCCCGTATCTGCAGCGAAGGTTGGCTCTAACAGACCTCCAACATCCCCCGTATCTGCAGCGAAGGTTGGCTCTAACAGACCTCCAACATCCCCCGTATCTGCAGCGAAGGTTGGCTCTAACAGACCTCCAACATCCCATGTCTCTTGTCGTGGTTAAATTGTAAATTGTCCATCTTGTGATGTTACTCTCCCACTTGTATCTCTTTCCACCTCTTGCTTACCTCCCTTCGACTTTACCCTCATGTAAGGTCTTCAACAAGGTATGTCTTTTTTATATGTCAAATAAATAATTATTTCGTTTGATCTTCATTTCCTTTAATTTCTTTTAATAATTCTTTCTTCATACGAAATGTTGTTAGAACCTACACCTCTTTGTTGGTTTTCTTCTTTCCATGAAGTTCTCCCTATTCTATATATTCACATCTCAAAAGTATCACTTCTGTCTTCTAGTTGTTTGTTTAGTGTCCATGTTTCTTAGCCATACATTAATGTATAGAATAGATGTAGCATTTTATTTTCATTTTTAGCTTGTTTATAATTTGTTTAGATGTCAATGTTTTTCTCATCTAAATGTAATTACTTTTAGTCATTCCTATTCTCCTTTAAAGACTAATGCAGAGGTTATCATTGATGCTGGCGTAAAAATCAATCATTAGAGTCAGACAATCATGATTTATAGGGCATGTGCTGAGACGAACACAGCTTGAACACTTAATAACTACTGGAAAGATCAGGGGGAGAAGATATAGGGGACGAAAAAGAGAAAAGTTACTAGATGGACTAGTATTGTGGCACGGTAGAAGTTATTAAGTTTATTGACAACACAAGAGACAGAGTGGTGGAGAAACAGAATCGCCTACGCATATCGGCGTGGCACATAATTAAGTGATTGATTCTTGATTGATTCTCCTTTTAACTTCTGTTTCACATCTACCACCATTTCTGATTATGTGTCCAAGATATTGATAATGTGCCTATCTTTAAGGTTATATACACTATCAATATGAAACACTTCTTATTGCAATAAGAAATATGTTAATTCGTAAATTCATATGTTTATGTTTCTGTTTGGTTAATTGTTGAGCAGATATAGTACTCAAGTCCGACAATAGATAGCAAGAATGTTTTTTTGTTTAGTTAATTGTTGAGCAGACATGGTACTCAAGTCAGATGTAAATAGTTAAGAATGGTAATATAAAAGACGTTTATGCATGCTGATTTATCGGGTTTACGCACTGCCCACTTGACCACTAAGATGATCTGCTGTACAGGTTATAATTCATTCCGAACTCATTGAATCACTATAAAATGCCGCCATTTATCATATTCTTAACCAACAGGTTATAATTAAATAGACGTAGCAATACATAGAACAGTAGTTCTCAAACTTTAAGGTTGTAGACCCTTGGACATTTTTAAAGGCCTTAACCCTCTCCCTCCCACTTTTAGATCCAGATTTAACCTCATCCTCACTTTGATTTTTATAATGACCGTCAAATTAACTGTGAATATAAAATAATTTGTATTTTAAGAATTTTGTTTTGCTTTTTCATAAATATATTTTTTACACATGCTTATATTTTTAACCGAAACGCAATCATAACTTTAATGCACTAAGTTCCCAAATTGCTCTGCCCCCAACTCTCTCCTTAGGATCACCTCAAGCCCTGTTAGGGGGCTCACCCCCAATTTGGAAACCCCTGACTAAGAACATAACATTTAGTACTATAAAACAAGTAAACACGAGGGTCAAATACACATCTTTCTTCAGATTATTATGGTCCTACAACTGGTCACATTAATTGGCTGACTTTTGATTGATTCATGCTTTTTTTTAAATTAATGACGACCAAAGCACATACAAACTGGTCAACGAAAGAAGTCGGATCAGCCAAGACGAATGACGTGACTGGTTCTTGCTATTAGGTCGCATACACACTGAAGTACGGCCTTGGTAAAATCTTTTTTAGCAGTGTCCCCAACAAACAAAACACATCATTGAACCCTTCCCTCCTCCCCATCTCCAAGAGTGAAGTGGAAAGTTCTGTTTTAGTAAGACAACTCCCTAAGCGAAGTCCTATCTACGGTCGTATTTACCCCACCACATCTCACCCCCATTATCTATTTTATACATCTATAGAATACATATAGATACCATACTTTTCATATATTTTAATTTTCTGGTTGACGTTTTTTCCATTCTCGTTATTTTATGTGAAACTGTTGCAATAATTTCGTCTTGTTTTACAGCGCTTTAGTCATGTCGCCCACATTGATGTCAGTCTAAACTATTGGCTTTCTGTCATACATTTTACCCTGCTCATGATAAATGTCACAGTATTTAGTATCGTCTTAGCGATGTTTCGTGCTTCCATAAGACATATTTATCTCTTTAACATATATGTATTCTCCTATGTTCAACCTAAGTACTTGGGAACCTGGTATTTATTACGTTTTTTGGGGGAAATGTAATGTTCAAAATTAAATGTATTATGCTCATCCTTGTGATTAAAAGTCCATGGAAAGCAAGCATATAGTACTCATGTCAAAGAGATTTTTTGTTTAATGTTCTACTCTCTATACAGAATAAATACATTATATGTTAAATAAATTACATGCTGAATCAGGAAAAAAACAAGTAAAAATTATAGTTTAATATTTAAAAGAAATTGGTAGATTGTGTATGTCTGTGACTAGGTCGATAATGACCCAGGTAGAGGTAAAAGGTCAAGTAACTAAAGGTCAGTGTGAAACACGTCTGATAAATAAATAGCGATGCATGCCTGGCGTGATAGCGATATGGATGTTGACGCCAGTTGTCCTGTGGAATCGGCTAAACGTGATAGATACTAGCGCCGAAGTCGGACTATCTAGGTCGTTGGTGCAAAGAAACTGATATAAAGTATATGTTATCTGGACTACATCTTACATGAAATTTAGTATGTTCATCGTCCTGCCACAAAATATTCAGATGGAGGTCGAGAAGGAACGGGCAAAGGAAGGGAAAAAATTGACGATATGTTGAAATAAAAGTAGGACATGTATGGTGAACTGGTAAAAATAAAGTTAGGGGATAGTACATGCCTAAGACGGATATGCCGGGCCACTGGTGCAAAATAAAACGGCAGCACAACGCACTTCCATTCTCTGACGCACCTTACGTAAATCTAGCAGGGCAAACACTGATATGCAACAAGAGAGATCCAGTGGGAGTATGAGAACGAACGCCAACAAACAGTGAATATTACACACAGACACAATCAGTAAAGATGGCGCGCTCATAATGTGGTTTATATCAGGAGGAAAAAAGTTTTAAAATGTACGCCTGTGTGTTGTCGGGGTCCGAAATGGGAGCAAATAATAGCAACACTGTTTACCTTCCATGCATGTTGTAAGAGCCGACTGAAGAGGTTATAGGGTGAAGTTGGCAGCTCGATTCCATATATGGATACAGTGAAGCTATGCTAAAGTCGGATTGGCAGGCCGAAAGGTGCAGATGTTGCAACACAGCTGTAAATCACGTCAACGCTTTCCATCTCCGGACTACACCCTGATAATCTGCAGGAGTTTGAGAACGCCGAAAGAAAACGAAAAGTTAATAAATATACGGCAGCTAGATCTTGACCTCATTTCGATCGGTGTATGAAGACCGATAGTAAACGAGCTTCGTGCCGAAACAAGAGTACATGTCTTTTTAGATACGCCCGGATGCTGTATTCTTAGATAAACCCGGCTGCTGTATTCTTTCTTAGATACCCCCGGCTGCTGTATTATTAGATACGACTGGCTGCTGTATTCTTAGATATGCCCGGCTGCTGTATTCTTAGATATGCCCGGCTGCTGTATTCTTAGATACGCCCGGCTGCTGTATTCTTATATAAGCCCGGCTGCTGTATTATTAGATACGCCCGGCTGCTGTATATGGAGTTTTAATGTAAGGCTGTATGCCGTGCCCTCTCAAATTTTTTCTTTATTGGCTGAAGCGCCAATTATTTTTTGCCAATTTGTACCCCCCCCCTCCCCACTCCTGTCACAAACTGACACGAATTCACACCGCCCCCTCCCCCCAATGCTTAGTTATAAAAATTAACCTATTTAAATATTAATAAACAATAATGTAGATACTACTAACACATCCCCATTGCCAGTACAATATGTGCCATCTACTTCTAACCACAAGCAAGTTATATGCACGAGTAGTTTTGTTTTGGTTTTTTTTTACAAATATAAGTCGTATGCCCTAGAGAGGCCCTTTTTTGACTGATCGACAGAAACACCTCAATAAACTATCATATTGCGTGTCACCACGCGAGGCTACTCACTTGTCACCAGCCAGTGTAAAGAACGAAGTAGACTATGGTAGTGACATACAGTGTGGTAGTGTGGTGACGTGTTTCTGTCCCTATATTCACATAAGGGTTTCCCCACAGAAAAGTCATTAAATACCACAAAAACGAGAAAATTAGCTATTATTTTTTTATCATTTAGCATTTTTACGAATACATTTTTTGCGGTCCTGCCTCTAGATCAGTTGTGGACATAATGTGGTCGTCATACTGATTTATTACAGAAAGAACAATTTCCTGACCACAAATAAACTAAAAAGAATAAAAAAACAGCTTATTGTAACTATTCCGCACATAAAATGATCAATATAGCCCGCCGACTCACAAAGGTTGCTCCTCTGTTCTAGATACAATACATTGTATTTTTTCTTCTTCAATTCGAATATAACTTATGAAATTGTAAATACTTTTATTATCTTCATTGCCTTTCACTGTTCATTTGTATTACCCCATTCTTACTTTTTCTTCTTCATCTCTCAGACGCCCTCATTATTGTCTGTATTTTCCAGGTGACCTCAGCGCTTATGAGATAAGCATGAGTGAGGAAGACAGAATGGCACTTATGATTCTAGTTAAAGAGGGCAAGATCAGTACACAAACGGCACTGGCAGTGGTAGGTGGCATCTATCTCACTATGTCTGTCTATCATTCCCTGATATTGTGTGTAGTCTTACCAGTTTCTGTAAGTCCTATGCTTCAGTGAACTATATGTTTTATCTTAATTGTATATACCGCACTGTACCAAGTGGTTACTGGGCATGTTCGTTATATTTACATTATTGTAGAACTAGCGGTGGTTAGGGCAGTGGTTTTAAAACTGGAGGGTACGGGGAGATATGAGAATTCACCACATTAAATGCATGCTTGCTTTTTGGTTACAAATATACTCTTGTTTCCAAAAGAAAATATATTTAAGGAAAAGAAAAAGAAATAATAAAAACTGTTTGAAATAGACATTGTTTTTATAACCACATGAAGTTGGACAATCTCAATATGGAAATATCATACTTATAAAAGAACGAAACTTTTATCCACACCAGTAAACAACGTCTGTGTTTACGGTTTTGATCTACACAAGTAGTCAACGTCTGTGTTTACGGTTTTCATCTACACAAGTATTCAACGTCTGTGTTTACGGTTTTCATTTACACAAGTAATCAACGTCTGTGTTTACGGTTTTCATCTACACAAGTAATCAACGTCTGTGTTTACGGTTTTTTCATAATAGATTTTTTTTTAACTGCTCTTGTGAGGTGATTTTTTTTAAACATTACATACATCATTCCCCCACCGTGACAATCATGACACATCCTTCACCCACCTTGACAATCATGATACATCCTTCCCCCACCATGACTATTATGACACATCCTTCCCCCTCCTTGACAATCATGACACATCCTTCCCCCACCTTGACTATCATGACACATCCTTCCCCCACCTTGACAATCATGACACATCTTTCCCCCACCTTGACAATCATGACACACATTCTTATCCACACCTTGACAATCATGACACACATCCTTCCCCCATCTTGACAATCATGACACATCCTTCCCCTCCTTGACAATCATGATACACATCATTCCCCCACCTTGATTATCATGATACACATCCTTCCCCCACCTTGATTATCATTATACACATCCTTCCACCACCTTGACGACACACATCCTTTCCCCAACTTGACAATCATAACACACATCCTTTCTCACACCATGACAATCATGACACACATCCTTCCCCTCCTTGACAATCATGATACACATCATTCCCCCACCTTGATTATCATGATACACATCCTTCCCCCACCTTGATTATCATTATACACATCCTTCCCCACACCTTGACAATCATGACACACATAATTCCCCACACATTGACTATCAGGACACACACATCCTTCCCCAACCTTGACAATCATGACACACAACCTTCCCCCACCTTGATTATCATGATACACATCCTTCCCCCACCTTGTCTATTATGACACATCCTTCCCCACCTTGGTTATCGTGATATACATCCTTTCCCCACCTTGACAATCATGACACATCCTTCCCCCACCTTGATTATCATGATACACATCCTTCCCCCACCTTGATTATCATTATACACATCCTTCCCCCACCTTGACGACACACATCCTTTCCCCAACTTGACAATCATAACACACATCCTTCCCCACACCATGACAATCATGACACACATCCATCCCCCACCTTGACAATCATGACACACATCCATCCCCACACCTTGACAATCATGACACACATAATTCCCCACACATTGACTATCAGGACACACACATCCTTCCCCAACCTTGACAATCATGACACACATCCTTCCCCCACCTTGATTATCATGATACACATCCTTCCCCCACCTTGCCTATTATGACACATCCTTCCCCACCTTGATTATCGTGATACACATCCTTGCCCCACCTTGACAATCATGACACATCCTTCCCCCACCTTGATTATCATGATACACATCCTTCCCCCACCTTGCCTATTATGACACACTTCCTTCCCCACACCGTGACTGTCAAGACACACTTCCTTCCCCCACCTTGACTATCATGACACACATCCTTCCCCCACCTTGACTATCATGACACATCCTTCCCCCACCTTGATTATCATGATACACATCCTTCCCCCACCTTGACTATCATGACACATCCTTCCCCCACCTTGACTATCATGACACATCCTTCCCCCACCTTGATTATCATGATACACATCCTTCCCCCACCTTGCCTATTATGACACACTTCCTTCCCCACACCGTGACTGTCAAGACACACTTCCTTCCCCCACCTTGACTATCATGACACACATCCTTCCCCCACCTTGACTATTATGACACATCCTTCCCCAACCTTGACCATCATGACACATCCTTCCCCCACCTTGACTATCAAGACACACTTCCTTCCCCACACCTTGACTGTCATGACACACTTCCTTTGCCACACCTTGACAATCGTGACACACATCCTTCCCCCACCTTGCCTATTATGACACATCCTTCCCCCACCTTGACTATCATGACACATCCTTCCCCCACCTTGACTATCATGGCACATCATTCCCCCACCTTGACTATCATTACACATCCTCGCTACACCTTGACTATCAGCACACACTCCCTCCCTTCCCCTTTTTTCATTACCAGTATTGAATCTACGGCCCTGTTTCGAGCCGAGATATTTCACTTTCAACAAAATATATAGTATCAGCATTATGTAGTAGTCACTGACTTTCTGTTGTTTTTTTTTAACATTACATGCATCCTTCCCCCAACTTGGCATTCATGACACCTCCTTCCCACACCTTGACAATCATGACACATCCTTCCCCCACCATGAATGGTAATCAACTTCACAACCAAATACCCAACGCTCAATAACCTTTTACGATATTAATTACAGTATTTAAAATTCTTTTTTGGACCCCACCAATACACTGGAGTGGTGTGTGAATATTTTTTTTAAATGTCTATGCTTTCCTTAACTGTTTTTCTTTGTCTATCGACATTGACCCCCTTGGATATTTATTTCCTTGTTGAAAGCATTATCAGAACATTGCTTCATAATTATTTTTCCAAAGTGAAAGTAGAAAACTATGTTGTGTTTTCACAAGCAGACTCACTGCGTATATCCAATAACCAGGCAGTGCTGGCTGCGATTTCTCCGCAATTTAAAGCAGAATATACCTTAGGGATGTTGCTAACAGTCGCTGAAATGGATTTCACGCTGATATATTGCAAGTTTTTATTTTTAACATTGATAGGATTTTATAGTAACCTTTATTCTTGATTCAGTATTTGCCACTTTATCGTTTGGTTACAGCGGCACTGTCCAATTTGTCGGACATCGTCTGACATTTTGGTTATTTATATATGGATTTTATCAACGAACTGTACACTTTGATCACTATCTCCGAGACTGACCAGTGGGGGTTTGTCAGATCTGTTTCCTATAGCGATAGTTTTCTACTTGTGGAGTGATACGGTAGGAAGTTCTACAGAGTATGTTCTGTGTTCTCTGGAGACTGTTCATACGAGCACAACCTGTGTCGTCAACTCCATTTTTCCCATACATATGTTGTTGTTTTTAGTCTTTTTCAACATGTTTTTAATTGAAAGATTATTGTTCTTTTCTTCGAAGCTTATGGATAGCGTAGTTTTGGTTCTATATTGGTGATTTGTGTTCCATTCCATATTTTTCGATAAATGTACAAAACCAGTTTTCTGAATACGGCATTTAGACTCATATGTGAATAACACCACACAAACGTTATCAGTTTTCAGTTGATTAATTTTGATGTCAGCTTGTAACCTGCCCAATTATCTATAATTTTCCCCAGGATCAATGATAACTTTGTGAAAGTGTGACATGGTCGTATTAATCAGAGTTCATTTTTTATAAGGTAGTAAATGTCGTTATTTTCCCAACGTCTTTGCAACTATTCACATCTCCAATTTTCTATTCACTTCTCCAATTTTCTATTCACAACTCTAAGCTTGAACTATGACCGCCTACTAAATAATATCTACGATTTAATTGAAAATCCAGCCGTTTTAATTATTCATATGGCTATTCTTATGAGGAAGTTTAACCACCACACATTTTTATACGGGCTTGCTAGGAAATCAAATTATTAAGTAACCCCCCCCCCCACCACTATTGTTACCGAAGACCTATCAACGATCCTGGTTTGAGATGTTGGTCTATACAATGTATACGAAAGAGGGTAGCAGGAAAAAAAGTTTGAGACACTGATATATAGAATTTATTTTACCAGACAAGGAGACTTCTTAAAGCATTCCACATCGCTAGAAGTGGACGAGACTGTCGGCAATAAGGACCCCCGTACAGAAAGTGAATAAGATTTCATTCGTTACATTTTGATTATTATCATTCATTTCGTTGGTCACTATTTATATACTTGAAGTCACATGTCAAAAAAAAAACCCAAGGCCGACCAATGAAATGAACATACCTAATCAAAAATTAGCTTTTAAGATCATGATTACTTCATGTGCACAGGTCTTTACTGGAGTCCGATCATGAGCTGGAGCCTTATTAGTTAGTTAGTCGTCGGATCATCATCATTACAAACTGGGCACGTCCATAGTTGCTCCGATTTCTCGCTGAGTGTATCCGCCATTACACTTCTGCTGACAGTACCATTCCTCTGCTGGTTGACCATCATTCCTCTAAATCCTCCAAAAAGTTCACTTCTAAAAACACGGCATTTCAAACCCTGACCATCGAAAAGGAATCATCATCCACACTAATCTCTCTCGCTTGCTGTATCTCGTATGGAGTTCAAAACGTCAGCTCGATCCATTGCCTCATCGCCCTGTGCCACAAGCGCGCTTGACGCCAGTGATCTGTTCTTTCATTACCCCGAACACCCACATGTCCCGGCACAAAAATAAATGTAACTGCATTCAACCTCGCCTTTCTCAAGGCCTCAAATCACGGTTCGCGAACGGAATTCAATTTATATTGAAATGAAATAACGCTCTGGAGAAATCTGCCCATTGCACAAAAAGATATTGAAGATAACGCTATTGGTTTTAATTCCTACGGATTAAACGAACGAACATCTATCAAATAATCTCACTTTATTGTCTTGTTTCGTGTGTTGTTTTTATGATAACATCTCATGACTCGATTGTATTAGTGAGTAATCACAAAATGGTTGATAATGCACAGTACCTGCCCGATCTTGAATAACCTGTTATGACTTTGACAAGTCTGTTATGTCTCTGGGTTAGTTTCCCACGGACTTTTCGTGCTGCGAGAATTCAGACACGGGAATGTTCGGGGTGGAAGGAGGGTGATGTACACCGAGCACAAAGAAATAAAAGAGGGAAAAACGGTCTGTGTGATATGCTTATTTTCAAAGCTCGTAAACCGCCCTGGAGTTACAGGGGCCCGGAAAGGGAGCAGACAATAATAACTCTTCAGCCTATAGCGAAGCATGCTGAAACCCCGTGCATGAATTGCTGTGAGTAAATCAACAAGTTTATCTGCAGTATACATAAAGATTGCAAGAAAGGTATAACAAGCCCCCTTCTCAGAAGGGGACTGAGCCTAGATGGTAGCTTTCTCCTATATTCCCAGTTGTTTGTTCATTGTCCATGTTTCTGAGCCTTATATTATTGTATACTAGCAACCAATAATACGCATCGAAAACGTGATTTATTTTCACGCTGAAGATATGTATGTGCGTGAGCCAGAAATTTCAACCAAGAACGCGTGCAAGCGATGAAGTTCGTACAGCCCCATTGTTTTGTTGATGTGATGTTTCTTTCGCATTTTTTGTTCTTCACGTGCAAAACAGCAAATAAACAAATTCTGAATAGTAGAAGTCAAAATAGATTTAAATTTGGTACACGCATTAATAAAGTAATGCGAATAAAAGGCATAATCTGGTTTTTATCAAAGCTTCCACCCCTACGCTTAACGGCAAGTGTGAATGCCATCAACCATCATTCACCTGGGGATAGACAATTAAAAGAATGTTGTTTTGTTTGTTTTTCCATCCCTCGACTGACGTTACGAGAACGATGGAAGTTGTTGTTATGCTTGTCAGTGAAATGACGACAAGAGAAATTGCCAGACATTCCAATTATGACCAGTCCACAATTGTTAGACTGTGCATCAACGATTCCAGGCAACAGGTACCACCGCTGACCGAACTAGACCTGGTCAACCTTGTGTAATAACACTAGCTCCGTATCGTCATATTGTACTGCTGCATCTGCGCAACCGATTTCAAACAGCAACAGCTCATACACATGGATTATTATCGAAAACAGTGTGTGAAGGAGGCTTAACTGCTCTTGCTTGCGGAAAAGGAAAGTCTTAACATTAGCCCTATCCTTACTAAACTCCACATAAACAACAGACTGACGAGAGCCCAACAAAATATTCAGCGGCCAAGGTTTTACGTTTAAAAAAAATACTGCAGATTTGATTCAGCAACCGATTCAAAAATGTGGAACAAAAATAGTTTCAGTTAATTTGAATTCAACACGTGCAGTGGCTCATGTAAAGACATGGTGATGCGTTTTTAATTGTTGCTAGTTTAGAATAAATGTGGCTGTACATTGCAAGAAATTGGAATCCACTGTCCTGTGACTTTGTTGAAATTGCAATGGATTTCATCATGTAATGATTTCCATCAGTTCCTTTGACAGACTGTCTAGTTTCCTTATTTTTAATGTTTCCAGAATTCTGTTGTAACCGACAGAGAGTCTGTGAGAAACACTATATTTCGTTTCGCATGTCCTTTATTCGCAAGAATTATTGTTTCGTTGCTTTGTGTCTCTGACATCGGCTGTGAAGCTGTTTGAAAATTTTCATATGAATGTCGCTGTCTCCATATTTTTTTTTTTTAGTTTTGTTATCACTGCGTCTATATTGTTATAGCTTTTGTTGCAGATATACAGACTGGGTCAGTGTCTGAGTGTGTATGTGTACACAGTTGATATCTATTCTTATCCTCTCTATATCTGTTGTCTGCCCTTTACCATAATTTCTGACAGCATTCTCGAATCTACGCTAATGCATAGAGACAGGACGTCTGAATAGTGAAACTAATATAAAGTTCCAATGTATATATATAACCGCATATATAACCGTCTGTTTGTTCAGTAGTAGAGTGGTTAGTGAACCTCTCGAACAAAATAACAACTCTCGAAATCCGACCGTCTACATTGTACTGGCAATACCATTGAATGTGTTAATGGAGCCTACAATTTCTTCTGTTTTCTACTGCGTTCGTTCTCAAACTTCTGCGGATTAGTAGGGTACAGTAATGTGTCGATTTATTGTTTACAGCTTAGATGCGCTATCTCTGTCTTTTGGCCGGAGATATCCGACTTCTATAGCATGGCTTCTGAGTTGCTAACCCTATATGGGATGGAATAGTTGATTCCACTCCAAAACATTCTAAGTCGCCTTTTACGACTTAACAGTGTTTTCTACCCTTTCGGGCACCGGCAATACATTCATAAAAATGCAACAAAGTTTATGCCCTAAACATGATATGTTTCCATGACTGATTGATACCATAGACTTCCAGGAAGACTAATGTAGAGGCAACAGAGATGTGGTTCTACAGACGATTGCTGAGGATACCATAGACATCCAGGAAACCTATTGTAGAGGCAAAAGAGATGTGGTTCTACAGAAGAATGCTGAGAATACCATTGACTGCCAGGAACACTAATGTGGAGGTGTTGAATCAGATGCTGAGAATACCATGGACTGCCAAGAAAATGGTATCATTAAATGACATCATTATGTTCATGAAATCAAAGTTACTATTACAGATGTAATTAAGTTAAAAGTTATCTATTACAGATGTAATTAAGTTAAACGTTATCTATTACAGATGTAATTAAGTTACACGTTATATGTTTATTATAGATGAAGTTAATTAAGCGAACGATGTGAATTATAGGTGCAGTTAATTTGGTAAAGATGTGATTATAGATATAAATAATTAAATGAAAATTTTTGCATGTCTTCGAAGAAAGAATTTATGCCTTTGAGATGTGGATATAAAGAACAGGAAAAACTTCATAGAGCAAGAAGAAGAAAAAACAAAGTGGTTCTGACAACAATTTTTATGAAACAAACACTATATTAGGAAATAAAAATCAAACAAATAAAGTATTTGAACGTATGAAAAGACATGACACGTTGTTAATCAAATACTGGGACAATTATCCCCTTTATTCCAACACAAAATGCTACCAATGTCAACAACATAAAACATTTTATCCAAAGTATCTTCATTCCAACCCTGTGCTACCAATGTCAAACATGGTCCGTAACAATAAAAGAGACAGCTGGTTACAACAGAGATGAGATGTCTTAGAAAAGCCACAGGAGTGACCAGAAGACAGAATTAGAAACGATGTCATAAGAGAAAGAGTGGGTGTCATATCAATTCTACAATGCATACATATCAACATATACAATGGTTCGATCATCTGGAGAGAATGCCGTGTGATTCTTTAGTATATAAAGCATATATGAAGAGAGGAAAAGCAGAAAGAAGAGCCAGGGGTAGACCTAGAGTACGCGGGATCGACAACATCAAATGGACATAACACGAACACCAAATAACATTATCTGAAGCTGCCAAAAAAGCGAAAACAAGAACATTGTATCTCACTCGACAACCTTAAAAGGAAGAAAAGAAGAAGACACACTGTTGATGACAATACTAGAGGGTAGAGTTGAATAGAGGTGATGTAGACAGACCTACAAGTGTGAGGGAACCATCACGAGGTGGACAGGTTACAGTCTAGCAAAGTGCACCACCAAAGCAAAAGACTGAGAATGTTGGAGATCCGTTGCAGCCAACCTTCGTTACGAAAACGGCACTTGATGATGCTGATATATATGAGTATATATATACATATATATTATAAAAACGCCTTTTCTGAGCCCAGGAATCCCGAGGCGATATGGCAGGTTGACAGAACTACCAACCACCAACACACCAGGTACTCAAGTGCAACTTCTTCATCTGGTGTATGTCTTATTACGAAAGTTGTGTGTGATCCCTCTTTTTTTTTCTAGCACAGTCGACGCTCCAGCCACTTGATAACGCATGATGTCGAGTTGTACAATAATAAATAATTTCGCAATATCCTTTCTGTCTCACAAGCACAACCGCCATCTGCATCACATCACCATCAAATTGATAACGGCTGCCATAACTGTGTGGCAGCAGGCGACATTCTGGCGCCATTGTTCTCATTTCATATTTGAAAGAATGCGCTGTTGGTGCTAATTGAATTGCACAAAACAGGAAAAAATGAAGATGTGATTTCGTTGAGTGTGTAGAGTATATACATGCAGTACCGTTGTGCTCACTTGATAAATGAAAAATGTCATCCATTCTCAAACTTTTAACATGAATACCCTTCTAAATAGTGGAATGAGCATTGAAGATTTTGTTGAAACTTTAAACAGAATTTTAATTAGATTTACTCAAGATATATCACTTGATTAATATTTCTGTGTACACACTTTCAAGCGTTCACTTTGGGTGTTTAAAAGCAACCTTCGGCCTAAGGATGTTGATCCCGTAGATTAGGAGTGGAGTTACACTGGCATTATGTCTTACGCCTTATTAGTGAAACAATAAGATCTACACCAACGGCTGCATGTGAAATACAGACAAATTTACAACCTCTTGAGATGCGGAGAGATATGGCTGCAATGTAGGCCTATGAAAGAAGCAACAACAAAAATGAACAAAGACCACCCAAATAAACAACTTGTAAAAAAACTGGCAATCAAATCACAGAATAAAGCAAACGTCAGTCCTCATCCATGTCAATGAAATAAAAGGCAGATATCACCTCACAGACAAGAAACAAGAACTGCAAATAGAAAAACGTTTCCTCACACGCAGGTTCTAAATTACCGGAAATCAAGAAACAGTTAAGAGAGATAATTCAAAGAACAATTCCGACCCAATAAGTCTTGTGATAGCAACACAGAAAATAGTAGACACCAACCCAGAACAATGGATTCATGCCTATACTGGTGGGTCTGCTTTCAAAGAACCATCAAAGTGGGTTATGGTGTCTATATAAAATATCCAGACAAAACAGTTTGATGCCTGTGGGGAGATATGTTCTATGAAGCTCAAATAACAGTACTAGAAGTTGCCTTGCACCACCTGAAGACCATATTTGATGCATTTCCATTAAATGTCCACAACATTGGGATTTTTACAGACTCATGTCCGCTCTTCAAGCACTGTGATGTAGCGTAGAGAACAAGAATGTGATGTACGTTGTAAGACTGAACTAGTTAAAATATATCACCATGCCAACCAGCTGCTTACATATTATGAAGTCAGCATTATTATGCAGTGGATTCCTGGCAATGACAAGGCGGACAGACTAGCAAAGACGACAGCATATCAAGAACAGCGATATACACAAACGATCATGCACACAGTTAAAACGATGTTGAAATCTGTGGGGGAAAAAAAACGAAAATTGGTTGAACAGATGGGCCATGGGAAACACTGGGAGGGAAATCTATATATATATATGACCAGCCCAAAACCCAAAGACAACATTAACCTCCTCGAAAGGAAAACCCAGAGTATCACCTTCCAACTGTGTACACATGCTTAACAATCACCTGAACAGAATACAACCACAAAGCACTCCAGGGTGCCGGCTTGCACACATCCCTATGAAACTGTTGATCACCACCTTTTTGAATGTCCAGCACTGGATGGTGTCAGGAAAATGCTTCTCCCTCTAGAGCCAGATAAATGGAACACATATGGAACAAAACAACAGCTCACAAACACATGCATATATAACACAATGCCATTGGGCCAAAGAGCATGCGCCCATGAAACCGCTGGATCAGCAACTAACCAGGAGTGGAGTTGATTAACCCCCTTCCTTTATTCAGAGTGTTCGCTAAAATCAGACTTTAGTACTAGGGATTTAGCCAAAAAGATGATAAACCCCACTTCTTCTTTTTAAAGGATTATTTCCCCAAATAAAAGCACTAACATTCTCATAAAAATTAAGAAATAAAAATTAGGCAATGAATTGTTTTATTTCGCTAAACCACCCCCAACCTTTACTGAAAATGTATCTATGGCACTATACATATATATATTATAGCAAGATCCAAGAGAACTGTATAGCAAGATCGAATAACAACTGCATATCACGTGTTATTGATAAAGTCTCGTGAAGTGAACTAGGAACATTAGACAATCGCTTCCATTATGAAGTGGGGGGGGGGGGGGGCTGAGACCACCGGGACTCGGAATAAAATTTAATGTGGGCATCCAGTTCCAATGATGTTGCCGCCCGATCCTATTCTACATTACATACAGTGTTGTTGTTGTTGTTATCATTTGTTCTGAAACTCCCTCTAGGTACCCCTTATAGCAGTTCAATAGCCCTAATAAATTTCCTGAAGGATGTTGTACAGAGAACGGGAATGCGTCAATGACCTGACCCGTCCGGCTTCGGCGAGTTACATTACAGTTTTCTTCTTTCGTTCGCCAATAATGTCTTTATCTTCAGTGTTGTTTCTTGTATAAATTGGACAGTGTTTTCCATTTCTTGATTTGTACCATAAAGTTTAACATTCATAGGTGTATCAGAAGACAAGTATGTACATCTCAATGTGTAATAATGTGCACATTCTTGATGGATATGTTCTGAAGTCTGGTTGGCTTGTCCACAATTACACTTTGCTGTTGTATCAATTTTAAACTTTGTATACATATGACTGTTTAGTCTATCGTGTCCAGTTCTCAGTCGAAATATGATGACCTGTTCCTGTCTGCTAAGTAAGTGGTAGTTGTCACATGATGGTAAGTTAGGCTTTCGTTGTGCCTTTATCATGGATTTATTTTGATGATAGCTGATTGGTACATCCCGTTGCTGCATGTTAGCACCTTCCTTGGCGAGTTGATCAGCTCTCTTATTTCCTGCTATTCCACAGTGTGATGGAATCCATTGCAGTATAATTCTACACCTATTTTGTACTATGAACAATACCTCTTTTAACTCTGGAAGTTTATTGGATTGTAGTGCCTCTAGTACTGACCTTGCATCTGTAAGTATTACAATAGGGTGTGAGGTCCTGCCTAATGTTAACAGTTTCTCTGCAGTTGTACAAATAGATTTGACTTCAGGGTCATAGTTGTTGCAGTAATTCCCTGTTGGTATACATGGGGTATCAGTGTTGCCATCTGGGTATTCCACATATACACCACTTCCTTCATTTCTTACTGCATTCTGTGCTGATCCATCTGTATATACTATGGTCCATAGATCAAAAGTGGATGTAAAAAATTATCATCATTGCTATATAGTTCAGGGTGCAAAAAAACTACTGTATTCTTTCCAGGCATGTCCTAGATGGCGACTAAGGAAAGGAAATCTGGGGGATGGCCTGACAATCTGCCACCTGTGAAATAACATCATCATTTCTCAATTTCTTACTTTTGTTTTCTATCAACTAATTCATAATTCCCATGAATGGCGATTCTGGACAGCGGACATTTCACCTTCGTCCTTTTGTAGCAGATTTCTAGGTGTAGGGGAATGCTAGATGTGCCATCGCTGCAGATGGGTCAATAAATCTGACAGAGGAGCGATGAAATAATTGGCATAGAAGTGTTCTCTACTCCTGGTAGGACTTGGTAATCCTAGGATACTGACGCAGTGAAATGCCTCCTTTCGCAGACATATACTGTATATATATATATATATATATATATATATACGTGTGATGATTATATTATAAGATACGTTAAAATAATGATTCAAACAGTTAATACTTTGTAATCACTTAAAAGCGACATCCATGCTCATGTTTTTAACATCTAAGACCTGATGTGTGTTTGTAAACTAAGTCATAACAATCGCACATACTGAGTCTGTGACTCTCACTCATCTGATTCTGCAGACTCCCATATGTTTTTTTTTTCTAGAACGAAATGGACTTCACATATTCAAAGCATTAACACAAACATTTTTTCCCATTTCCGTGTTCTTCTTTGTGAAAAGTGTAAGATTTTATACTGTTTCTGCGACAGAAACGATAACTTTCCAAGTTTGTTTTTCTTATCACCAACAATCGTGACTTTTGTACATGTCGCGATCTGCGTCTGTTTCTATCGTGTTCCACGAGGTGCAGAAAGATGCTATCATGTGGCGCAGAATGATATTCCTTGGACCTAAATTTGAATTCGGAAGGCACAAGCTAGAACGTAGGCAGTAAAGACCTCTGTACAGAAAGTAAACAGGCTTTCTGTGTTACATTTTTTATTATTGTCACAATTTTCGATGGCCATTTTATATACTGAGTTACATTCCAAAAAAGTCAAGGCTGGCCAACGAAATCACGGAAATAATCAAAAATCTGCATTTCAGGTTATGTTTACATTCTGTGCTCTGGTCCTTACTGGAGCACGGCCTTGACACAATCATGCTATATGGTTTCACGCGGGAGATTTAACATAACTGTGGGTTCTTGATTAGAACTCGTGCCTCAGTATTTGACTATTTCTCTTGGCAATATTTGTCAGTCTATGTTTATCCTTTCTTAATTTTAATATAAATTTATTTAGGGTTAGGTTATGTTAAACACAACTCCCCTAACCATAAATAATTTTTTACTAAAATTAATAAAGGATAAACATGAACCGACAGACATTTCCAAGTGATATAATCAAAATAGGGAGGCCCTCGTTCCAAACAATAACCAAACTGTTTCACCTTTCCCTTTAGTGGCATAATCTCCGCTGTGATAAAGCATGTGTGTTCTGACTGATAGTGGAGTCCAATACCTTCATGTTCTAAATTGGGAAGGTTTTGAGTAATGCGGCATTCCCGCCCCCATACCCCCAATTTCTGGGGTAAAACAATGTCCAGCTCACAGTCGTACATTCATTCAAGAGGTTCTCTATGATTTTACAGTTTTCTTTTGTAATTCTTTCCGTTTGAGTATTTTTCTAATACAACCATCATCTTAGAGCCTTAAGCAAATTCGTAAGTATGTGAGAAATTGAATGTGCAACCAACATTCCCAATTTTATTAAGGAAAAAAGAAAATGGTATTTTGCACTACAAAATAAGTAACAAAGGACCGTAACATCACACTTCTTATTTTTGCGATAAGATTGCAGGAAAAATAATGGGTTTTTGATAATAAAAGGAGTTAAGAAAAAGCAAGTGAAACGACTATTTCAAGTCAAATTATATTGCTTATAACGAAGCTTTCGCTACTGTTTTTCTATTAAGGAACATTTTATAAGAAATGGAAGGTGTGCTAAGGGTTTCACATTGTCTGTGTGTGATTTCCAGGGTTAGCACATACACATAAACCAAGGTCCTAGAAGCACCTTCTCGTGGTGCACCCTGGAAAAATTAATACAGCGGTCCGTGTTGTGTTTCTGGGCAACACTGTTAGTGACCATGGATGTAGAGGATGTAGATGGAATGATAATTTACAACAGAAAGACATGTAATATCTCCAATACCTCTACGCAGACATAGCCAGCGGCACTGTAGTCGACACACATTGACGCAAGACATTCAGATTCGGACAGCCGTAATACAGATGCATTGGATGGTCGGCCGAGGTCGATGTCCAGATCTGGGTAGATGACGCCACGGTATAGTGGCGCCTATAGTGCACATTGATTGTCTCTGGAGAAGGCAGCACACGCTAGAGGGCAGCGTTGTGTATTGGAACTAGTGAACTTGCAGCGGAGTTACAATTGTCCAGTATGAGACCGGTTGGCGGAAGTGTTGTTCATGGTGGAGAACACACAGAAGCGCAAGCGTCTCGCAGCATATGACCCAATTCAGATTAGACGCCACGCTTCGGGTATTGGATACGCAAACTTTGGCATATACCCTAGGTATGACCCAAACATAAAGCTTTGAGTACAACTCGCCAGTGCACAAGGAAAAAGCGTCGAACAAGTGTTGGAGAGTACATATTGTTCACATTTCTGATCGAAGCTGTGTTCAGACTCCGTTGAGCGCTGTGTGTAATGTATACGGAAAGCAATCCATGTTTTTGAGGACGCCGAAAACCTAGTCTAATTCGAATGTCGCCATTGCACAGTGAGGAATGATGTCTTTCTTATACGAAGTTTGTTCGTCGACTGCTCCTCGTTCGAGATGGACACAAGCTACCAACTTATTTCGGTGATAAACGCAATGGCGAAGAGTCAAAAAACAAAATATCGTGCTTCAGGATGAATTGGAATGCTCTCACAAGTGGGCGAGGCGAGTTCGCGAGATGAGAAATGCACTTGTCAAATTCCAGACCCCGGGCGTGTTCGGCGAAGCAACACCGTCTAGGAAGGTGCATCAACCGTAAGGCTAATTCGACTGCCGCCGTTGTCAAATACTGCTTATGCTGAATAAATTAGGTATAGGACCTAGGGACATGGTCGTCCTACATGTGGAATAGCCCGCCGGCTGCGAAGTGCTTCGTCAAAGGAAAGAAGCACGGTGGGTGACTCGGACAAAATACCAGCTAGTCTCGTAACATAGACCCTCTCCAAGTAGAAGTTATTCTTCAATAGTCATTGCATTAAGCTGAACGCTGAATAAACCTGTGGTATTAAAAAAAAAACAAGTTCCGAGGAACCACCTCACTGCACTTAGAAAGTAAGAGCAAGTTACTAGCAACTTCTGGAGATAGTAATAAGCAAACAGAGGCAGTGGAAATAGAGGTCTTCTTCTCCCTCCCCTCCCAAAATAACCATTTAAAAATCGTATGCATGAGAGCGAAGAAATTCGCCAACTGCGCCTTAAAAAAAATGTATGTCATCGCTTATGTCATCCTTTGAGTATCTCAAGCATAGTTGTTGTTCCATCTTTGTATACCATATTTTCTCATATTTCTTGTATGTATCTTCTTCTTTGCGAACCCCATGAATTGCGAGCGATTAGCTCTTACTGCCTATGTGCAATGGAGAGGTTTCTCCAAGTTGTTGTTTTTTTTCATACCCTGAAGGCTTCAGCTTTCGGCTTAGTGCAATGATGTAATAATTCAGTACATCTGTCTTGTCAGTCTGTTGTATCCTGTTTCGGGGTCAAAATTTAATAGTGTTGTTTTCGTTACATACATTTGGGAGACAAAGATTCATGTCCTGTTGTAGGGAGAGATTTTTCATCTATGATGGGTTATATATATATATATATATATATATGAAGGATAATATTTTTCTCGTATTTTGAACAATATCCTGGGAAGTTAATGATTGGCCAGAGATATTCAAAGTTGCTGACATGTTCTAGTCGTTCTTTGCTAATGACTATTGTGTAAGTCTATTTTTGTTGATATGCGTTCATGTTTTTCTCTTTGCATTGAAGAAAAGATTTGGAGCCTCGCTATGTGTAACGGACAGTACGATATTCTATTAATTTGTTGTGCTTCTTGATACTAGGGCAGTGTCGCCCGCATACCTAGTTTCTGAAATGTCATGGCTTCAAATAAGACAATCCAGGCAAATAATACGGGTACCATATCCCCTGTGAAAGTAAAGGGTACCCTAGGTATGTTGTTTGTCAAAGAAAAATATACGAAACTGTCACCGTATTCCCAGCATTCTTCATGTTGACAATATTGCATTTCCGGTCGTCTCGATTCGTCTTGCCACTGGTTTCAAATGAGGTCCGACAAGAGAGTGAGGGCGACGCTTTGCACAACTCTTCCTCACTTTAATCAAAATCCCCAGTGCAAGTCATTTTCACATTCACGAAAATTTACCATCGTCTGCCAAAAATACTTCTCTATGGTGAGCTAGAGATGGGTATACGATCTCAAGGTAGCCAAAGGAAGCGCTACAAGGACTCGTTAAAGAACTCACTGAAAGCCTTTGAAATAACCCACGATACATGGGAAGAACTTGCACAAAATAGATCTACATGGCGTTCTAAAATTAAAAAGAGCGCATCATCTTGTGAAAAGAAGAGAAATGCAGCAGCTCAACAGCGGAGAGCAGCTAGAAAGTCACGGATAGACCAAGATTCGTCTACAGTCGTTATTCCATGTCCAAACTGTCCAAGGACATTTACAGCTCGAATAGGGCTCATTAGCCATCTACGAACTCATAATCAAGGACATAACTAAAATTGAATTTTCAAAAGTGGATGTAACAAATGGTCATCATCACTTGTGATGGACGAACAACAACAATTGCATTTCCGGTTCTACGCGGTAGGTCTAAATGGAGATAGCAAGTAGCAATCTCGTCACAGAAACGTCTGGTCTGGTATGATCATTACATTTCCCGCAGTCTGTTGCTGTACTTATGATTTCATTCACATCATGTCTCCGTCTTGTCTTCTAGTCCAGGAAACTACTTTTCTGTGAGTATTGCCAAGTTGTCGGCCGATCGTCAACTCGTTCATAGATAATGAACGTATTCTGATTTATCTTTCTTTTAATATACTTTATGTCGCTTCCGGTGTCTGTGCGAGTGTGTGAACATCACAAGCGGAGTACACAACTGTCATCATACATCTAGACACATGTAATGGCGGGAGGAAGGGTTGGTTTGGAACCCTTGGGTGGGTAGAAGAAATAGAAACGGTAGGGAAAGTAATAAATTGTTTACGACTCACATCCCACCTCCTCATGATTGTAATATCACTTACTTACAGTGAATGGTTTATTTGTATGAGTTTTTTGAAGTAGTCAATAACATTTATTTTCCCTCGCGGCGTGTTTCCTTTTAAAAAAAAAAATTTCCAAATGTCTCTTTTAAAGTGCATAGCTTGATTAGAACTACCTAGTTTGTCATCAGTTTTTAATAGGACAACTAATTATCTCGCACCCATTTAGATTTTCTTGCGAATCAAAGTAAGTAAAGATCTTCAGAATTGGATGCCAGTGTCGAACCCAGCTAGGTGACGCTGTTATGACGCACATCGATCTTTCCAGAATGTGGACTGAATTCGTTTGTGTTACCTACAGAATAGTCGGTTTCTATGACTGGGGTAATAGTGAGACCCTCTCACAGACATAATGCGTTGGAATTATCTCGATGTTAAAAAGTGCATATAAATTGTGTGTTTTCATTACTGGGAAATGTGCCTGCATTCCAACATTTTAATATTATTCGCAGTTTCATTCAGCTTTCTTGACGTCGCTGAACAACAGAATTGTTAATTTAAAA
The DNA here is from genome assembly GCA_034231615.1 of Meghimatium bilineatum. Lineage (NCBI taxonomy): Eukaryota > Metazoa > Mollusca > Gastropoda > Stylommatophora > Philomycidae > Meghimatium > Meghimatium bilineatum. The sequence goes on along the minus strand of CM067311.1, from coordinate 15,167,152 downwards.
GTCACTAGGTCTGCTGCCGGATGCAGCACACGAATACGCGCGAATTACATTTTTCAATTTTATTTACGTAATGCTCGACCCCGCCATAAGGATGATCCGTTCAATTGCAGTTCCTTTTCCGAGATTCATGTGTGTTATGTTATAAATGAGTTTGTACCAACTAGTTGGCAGATTGATAGCACATTTTTTAATGTTTGTTTCCTGTCATTCTTGTTATTGTGTTGCAAAAGTCTAATAAATTATGATAAATAATAGGCCCCTATTTAGACAATGTAATTATGTCAGTCCTATAACCTTCAATGGCATTATTTATTATCCAAGTTTCCCTTACCTGGTACTGACAGATTGATCCACCACCACTCTTTCCCTTCTTTCCCCAAAAAAATGTATTCCCGTTATATATATATATATATATATATATATATATATATATATATATATATATATATATATATATATATATATATATACATACATACATACATACACACATACTTTCTTTTCTTAATAAAGTGCATAATAATGTTAATATCTTCTGAAGGAGAAGGATACTCTTCTCTCTGATTCTTTGACTTGTATTTTCTTAACATTTTATAGAAACACGTCAGTGTGTCTATTTTTTTTCGCCCTCGTACACGTGACTGACTATATATGGCTATATATACTTTATCGTTTCATTCACATATACAGAACATTGCTAGCCCAAGTTTTGTTAGTTTCTCTCTGTACACTCTCTCTCTCTCTCTCTCTCTCTCTCTCACTCTGTCTTTATTTCTGCATCTGTCTTTTCGTCTCTGAACACAAATATCAGTAGCCCACAGTTCTCAGATGCCGTTTCGTGTACCACCTGTCTACATTTGCTATGTCCGTTCCTATTCTACCATCTCACTCCGTTCTAGCTAACTATCTATCTATCCATAAGCTGTATCCCTTGTCTGCCTTGCGGCGTCAGGAGTAGAAGAGTTCTCTGTAGATGGGTTTCCTGTGTGCTGTTAGTAAGCTTGTTCCTTTGGCTTCTTTGATTTCTGTGATACATCTTTTACATGGTCTACCTCTGGCTTTATAGCCGTTATATCTATGTGGCATGGCCATCTGTGCCATGCTGTTTGTTGGTAGTTTGGAAGCGTGTGAAAACAGCTTGATCTGTTGTCTTTTGATGTGTTCCAATATGGGTATTGTTTTAGTAATCTGTCTGATGTTATCGTTTCTAAATCTATCTCTTAATGACACTCCGAGTATTCTTCGTAGACATGTCATTTCTGCTGTCACTATTTTTCTTTTCTCTTGTGCTGTCATTGTCCAGGTTTGACACTGGTAGCGTCGTAGCTATCATAATATCTTACTTATGAAACTGTTGAACTGTAATAAACAAACGCAAGTGATAAGGCGTAAATTGCAAGCTCTGACCGACCATTCGTCTTCCCTAGTTCAATAGCAGTTGAGACATCGTTGCTCTACTAGACCATGGTTGTAGTTTTACTTTGAAGAGTTGAGGATGCAGGGGGTTCAAAGTTAAGAACCACTGGTATCGTGACTCTCAACTTTTTCTCTCCCATGGCTCATTTTTCTGATGAAATTTGTTTTCAAGAATCCAAAAGTTAAAAGAAAACAGTTCTGATTAGCTGTCTTCTGCGATCAGTTTCTGAGGCTCGGCAATCTGTACAGGTAGGATGTGAGGCTCGGCAATCTGTACAGGTAGGTATGTGAGGCTCGGCAATCTGTACAGGTAGGTATGTATGTTTTCTCCATGACTTAAGTCGACATCATGATGCCCTCACGAGTGTCCCATAACATATATTCCAATTTTGTCCCTTGTGGCATGGTTTTAATTATCCGTTAGCAAAGGAGTAAACATTTTTGCAGGATGGGTTTAGGATTCTGTGGACTCTTTCGAGATGGACATTGGTCATTTGGACAACCTTTGTACTATGGAGATGTGCTTGTAGTCAGCTATAATTTTTTATCTTTAGGATGTAATCTTGTGGAAATTTGATACCTGTTCTCTACCTTGTTCCAGGTCTTTTATCATTATTTTCTTATAATATATTGTCCAAATACGGTCATATAGTTACAGTTATATTGCCCCATTGGACCATCTCCATTACCCCCAATTATTCATGCCTCCACTCACCAAAGAAAAAAGGTTGTGATTTCCTGGGGGTCATATGGCATAATTTGAGAGCTGCTGCATTGTATGTAATAATACATTGATTTAGATCTCAAACTCCCACCGGATCTCTCTTGTAGCAAAACAATCGTCCTGGTAGATTTCCAGTATGATGTAGTCCAGATTAACAGAGATACGTTGTTTCACCGTTTTATTTGCGCCAATGACCCGACACATGATATTTTGGGAAGAGTGACTAATACATTCAGTGTTTAACCACGTTTTTTAACGATGGTGTTTGTAATCACGTATCGCTAGTAGATCAACGGCACGAGAGAAATGGTACCAGAACTATAAGCTGGTCACCAACCTCAAAGCTAATCAGTCACACTTGCTGAACCTTTCTTGCATCTGCCTGTTTCGCTATCGACATAGCTACCTACGTCAACTGTTGGTATTATTTTTTTTTAATCTTGCATTTTGTGTCTTTGGGAATAGCAGCGTGTTTCAGAATTAACAATTAGTCAATGAGTTGTCGGGGCCGTAGACAAGAACAACAAATAGTAACACTGTAGCCTCCCAAGCATGTCAGTTAATGTGTTTGTCGGGGCCGTAGACAAGAACAACAAATAGTAACACTGTAGCCTCCCAAGCATGTCAGTCAATGTGTTTGTCGGGGCCGTAGACAAGAACAACAAATAGTAACACTGTAGTCTCCCAAGCATGTCGCAGGAGACGACTAAGGAGATATTGGGGTGCGATTGGCTTTTCCACCCGATAGAAAGTAAAAATTACCCAGGATCCATGCTTAAACCTGGCGTGCCGCCGTAATGCACAGATATCTCACCGAAGCTGTAAACCATGGAACAACGCATTTCGTTCTCAGGCCTACCCCCTACTAACCTGCAGGTGCTTATGAACGATTGCAGAAGAAGAAGGAGGTATCAATTAATATATAACGTTGTTGGTTGCCGATGACACATGTTCGAATATTTCTATCATGTCTTTTATTTATGTTAACGATATGCAAGCTGTTGAAATTAATATGCTTGTTTTACACACAAAAATTAATATTCCGGAGATAATTTTAAGGAAATTAAATCCAAACAGAAACAAACATGCAATCACATTCACTGAATATTTACACACAGGCATACAAACACGAAAAGGCGATGTTAATTAAATCAATTTGCTCATACGTCCTGTAGAACAGTCTCTATCTGTCACTCGCTCTGGGTGGTCTGTCTAGTCTTTGTTTATGGTAGCAACTGAAGATATTTCCAACCTTCAACTTGTCCCTTGAGTGTAAGTTACCCCGGTAATTCAAATCTGTCTACAATCTGGTACATGCTAGAGATACCAAATGGATTTCGGACACATGAGTTCTGGAATATAGTAGTCTTACGCGTAATGCGTATTTTCTTTACGTAGGACTTCAAAGTATTCCATATTTGCTTTCCGTTCTTCTTGCAATGAAGAGCGTCTGAATCCCACAGTTGATAACACAACTGACACGTGTTAGTCGTTTTAACATTCTCGATGTCGGCGTACGTGTTACGTTTATTGTATTTCTACTTTCATAGTTAGGTCACTGATTTGTGTAGTTACGTCAATGTTGTGGGCGCTCTGTATTACAAATTTCATTCTTCGGCACATGATGATGATGAACTGACAGAGCGATGTTGGACGTTTGTTTTATATCCATAAATCCCGCCGAAGACGGATGTGTCGGGCCATCGGCGCAATATAAAACTGCGGCACAACGCATTTCCATTCTCTGGACTACATCCTACTGGAAATCTAGTAGGACAATGGTCCTACTACAAGAGAATTCAGCAGAAGTTTGAGAATGAACGCTGAAGAAGAAGAAGATCTCCATAAATTATCAACAATAAATCTCGTGTTGGATTTTATGCATAGTAGTTGTTTCTCCAGAGCTTTATTCCATACCTAGAAAAAAGAGTTCAGCTCTCAACGATGTGCAATGCTTTAACGTTTCCTCTTAGCCTTGTTTCAGAACATCACATTAGAGAGTGCTGCGCACAGAATATACTACTCCTCGCACAATATATAGGACCGCTGACATCATTCAAGTAATTTCCACATATAGTTGTGTGACTGTCAGACTGCCGTCTGATCAGTGCATGCAGGAAAATGTTTAGAGTAAGCATGTCTATTCAGAATGGGTAAAAACTATTGGTTATAGATTAAGGGCCGTGGGGTTATCACCAGAAGAAAATTATATAAACATGTCATCTGCAAGGGTTTTGTTGTTGTACTTGTTTGGCCTGATGGGACATTTGTGAAACCTTAAAGATCTTTTGCATGAGGAAATGAAGTGGTATTACACTTACGCCGTACCGTAAATGGGTCACATGAATAACTTTGTCATGGCAATGGATAAAAATGATATTGCTTTCAAATACTTCTTCAGAAAATTTACAAGACTGTGACGCTAAAATTAGAGAGGGAGTATTTGTTAGTCCGCAAATTCGAAACCTTCACTATGATGAGTTTCTTTGCTTGTTGCATGGAAAGGAAAAAAGAAGCATGGCTAGCATTTAAATTAGTGGTATACACTTTTCTTGGAAATAACAGATCTGATAATTACAAAGAAATTGTAGAAAATCACTTTCTGAAGTATAAGAGTCTAGTCTGCAACATGTCTTTAAAAATTCATTTTCTGGATTCTCACCTGGATTTTCTTAAAGTCAGGCTGGAGCAGTGATGAGCACAGTACTCACATGGGACACAGGTAATGAAGTTTTACTGAACGACGACTAACACACTATCACTGTCCGGTGCTCACGTGAAATAGTACACACAACAAAACACATGATATAATCATGCAGATAATACACAGGACATATCGACGTTTCGAACGAAAAAGCCTTTATCAATATACGCACATTAACACCAAAAGACGAGTAGAAATGACCCCGCCACACAAACGTGTCCGAGTGAAATGTGGATAACAATGGATGATGAGCATGGTGAACGATTTCATCAAGACATTGTTGCTACTGAGACAAGGTATCAAGGCAATTGATCCCTATCAATGCTTACTGATGACTATTGGACTGTGACAAGAGACACCTCACCGATTGACTACAAGAATTGAGTGCTCGAACAGCGACTGAATAATGATGGTGGGGTTCAGATGTGCCTTTTAGAAACATAAAGTGGAGCGCATGAATAATAAGTGGACACTTATAAACGCTTATCGGCGTCTGCTATAACAAAGCGGCTTTTATTTCCACAGCACATAGAAAGCTTCCCTTCAATCCTTCACAAGAAAACATGCATTAATCAAAAGAGAATAAATACATGAAATTTGTATTGCTGAAATTTAAATTCATCATTTTTTTTTAAACGAGCCAATTGGGGAATTTCATGATATTTGAAATCAGTATGTCAAAATCAATAAGAAATGATGTATTCAAAGTCTGTTACACGTTTTTTGTGTGTGTAAATTTGTCATTTCCCGCCACAAATCAAGGAGAGGGCACGAAACATGATTCATATTTTCTTATCTCTAATGTGATGATAAAATACCGCACTCCATCTTCGAATTGAAAACATCACCATTACCAGCCGGTAAAAACACACATCGTAGAACAACATTTAAAACAGTTAAACTTGTGTCTTGGGTGTAGAATACAGTGGGCCACCTATACATTGCGCATATGTTTCCCTTAATCTCTTTTACATGCGCATTTGACTCAACTTTATTCAGTCGTTGGCATTCTTTTCAATTTTACTGTCTTCTTTGTCCATTAAATAAAAATGAAAATTATGTTGCTTTCTCCGTTGACCTCCATACTACATAGACCTGACCCTTTAGAGAGATGTTACATAAACTGTCATACAGATCACTATTTGTTACATTGTGACATTTTTTTTCTACATGCATTCGTACATACACAAATGTTACATGTATCAATGAGTGGCATGCTGTCAGTCAATGTTGTTGTTTACAAGCAATATTTAACATCTTTAATGTATCACGTCCATTTATTACGGGTGTTAACGGGGAAAGCATCCAAAATCCTTTGCAACAATGGATGCATCCTTATGTTATTAAATCAGTTATTTCAGTCTTTGAGATTTGTAAGGTTTGGGTTTCAAGTGAGAACATTGGATAATGAGGCTTAACGAAACACTAAAAGGTTTCTTTGTTTATAGTGATGTGATCTAATGTCAAGACCGTATATAGGAGGATTGGTTGAGGGATTAAACTCTCCATACTTTAACAAACTGGAGCATAATATTTGTATTTAAAACATGATAGTAATAGGACAATCTCCTCCCTTTTGCCGGTTTTTCCGATAGAGAAAAAATGACCATCGAAATTTTCCAAAAAAACAAGGTGATTAGCAGAGTTTTAAAAAAAAGTAGACCTGTAACCTGAACCGACATACACTCCCAAAGTCGTATCTACGGCCTTGTGTGATGTATTATTAGGAAACGAAATAACTTTAACCTATTGTAGTTTTTTTTCCTTTTTAAGGTCTTTTGCTCGAAACGGCAATTTGTATGTTTTCCTGTGTTTCCTCTTTTTAAATACTAATTTATAGAGTGGTTTGTTATAGGTTCTCCACAACTTCATTTGCAGAGATGTTTCTGTTATCCAGATTGTCACTCTGGAACAGCGAAGTTGGGACATTAGTTCTGTAATATATGTTCTGATGTCTGTCAGCACATTCACTGACCTCGATTCGATTGAGTGTGCCCTTAGCCTGCATTGGATCGTTCTCAGTCGAAATATTGTGACTTGTTCTTTGTCGTCTTATATGGTCTATAGTTTACATTTAGTTCTTTTCACTGAAGTCGCGTAATTCTCTTGTCTTCTTCTGCGTTCGCTCTCATATAACCACAACGAATATTTCGTGTGATTTCCGCCGGGGAGCGTGAAGTACGTTGTGCTGCAAGTTCCACAGTAGAACTGTGATTATTTGCACCCCGGTAGGCCACTTGTGGTCAGGACGTCCGAGGTCCAGCACATCCGTTTTCGTCATTCCTTTATTTCGGGTTTGGTCCCTAGTCCGTGACAGCCTCTATCTGTCGCCGGGCACGCTGGTGTGTAGTGCCTCTTCGCCAAGACGCCTGTCGAGCGCGTCTATCTGTCACGAGGTGCTCCACCATCTATGAATCCATCTCGTGCAATTGGACGAACTCTGCCTGTGTCCATCGGGTACTGAACCGTTTCTCATCCGCGAGCCTGGTTCCGTATGAGGAAGAACTCGCCAGAAGAGTTGGACCCTGGCTCGTTCGCCCTCCTACCCGAGGCTTCGTTCACAGACATCGTGAACCCCTCGCCCAAGTTTGAGTCTCACACCACGCGTTTGAGAGCAAGGCGTTCTCGAGCTGAGCGACCTGATCCCATCAGGTACTGAACCCTTTCTCTCTTCAAGTGTATTTCCGGTATAGGAAAGTTTGGCAGTAGAGTTGGACCAGGGCTAAAATCGTTGTCCCTTTTCTGCCTGAGCCCATCAGGTACTGAACCCTTTCTCTCTGCAAGTGTATTTCCGGTATAGGAAATCTTGACAGTAGAGTTGGGCCAGGACTGCCATCGTTGTCCCTTTCTTGCCTAAACCCATCGGGTACGGAACCCTTTCTCTTCGCTAGCATATTTCCGGTTTAGGAAGGCTCGACATTAGAGTTGGTTTAGGTCTTCTTTCTTTTCCGAACGCCCACAATTGGGTCTGGGTCTCTGCCTATAAGGATCACAGGTAACTAGAAGCTCGTCTCGAGCTAACAGAGCTTGTAGTTCCTCTTTCCTAGAAACTTTTCACTTTCCATTTGCATTTCGCGCTGCCCTCTGGCGCTGTTCTTACCTTTAATTGTGTCATTGTACTCATTATGACATATATTTGTTTCTCCCCATTCATCCACCCTTACGTGTCTTTTACATTGACCGCCTCTCCAATGTTCTTACTGGACTAACAGGCGTCACTGTATGTCGACAGTGTCGCTGTATGTGGTGATGCAAATGGTGTCGGAGATGTTGTCTGTCTCTTTTGCAGTCAAATCTCTTTCCATCTGCTTCCTCCACATTCTCGGACACGATCCCCAAATTATTTGGCCAGAATCAGCTCGCGCTGCTGTATTTCTGTTTCCAGGGTGCACCGCGATAAGGTACATTTGGGATCTTGGTTATCTGCTAACCCTGGGTCCGCCTAGAGCAATGCGTTCCTTTTGCACCCCCATTCTCCAATCTGTTTTTCATTATTCGTAAAACTTTATTGCACTGTTTGTCACGTATCTATCAGAACATAGGTTGACTAGCCTCACGCCACATTGATCTCTTTTATTTATTTTACAGAGTGAGAAACAATTATTAGATTGTGTAATATTGTATTGACTGGATTATTTTGGTTGCTTCAGTTCTCAAAATCCATCTGGATCTTACATGTAGCAGAATTGTGCCACCTAGATTACCAGCAAGATGTAGTCAACAGAACTGAAATGCATTGTGTCCCCATTTTATTTGCACCAATTTCTTCTTCTTCTTCTTTCGTTCACTTGAAACATGTTTATATCTGTAATTCTGTCTCCTTAATAAAACTCACTGTCTTTTGTAGTTCATACAGTGCCCCATAGAGCTTTGATTCCAGTGTTGTTTCCTCTGGCCAATATGTCTGCCTCAGCATTTCATACTCAGAACACTCTTGAAGTATATGTTTGGCACTCTGTGCTGCCTGTCCACATGTACACATGGCTGTGTTGCCAATCTTGAACTTTGTATACATGTGACATTTGCACCAATGATATCATTTGACTATATCTTTATCTCGTAATAATAGATTATTTATTACATTATGCCATATTTCTAATGAGACATTTAAAAAAAAATTGTAACCTCTATCTCTAGATATTGATAATTACCCAGCTTTGGTAGTAGTATTGATTGATGTAATTGTATGTATTTACATGCCCATGTATGTATTTACATGCCCATGTATGTATTTACATGCCCATGTATGTATTTACAAGTAAAGAGCTTGTTTACTATGAATGATACTCTCGACAAGCAGAATGCTACAAAGTTAGAGGGATTGGGTATTTGGAAGAAAACCCGAGTACAATGAGGTAAATCCTTTACGCTTTTATAACATAATTTGATCTATCAAAATATTTAAAAAAACAATGCATGGTCTTTATTAAAAATGTATTTGGTTTCTTTTCATTAGGTGCAGCGATTTGAAGAAGAGAAAAAGACCGCTGTAAAGACAGTTGTATCAGAAGATGGCAAAGAGAATATTTGTGTAAGTCTTTTCCATCAAATCTCTTCTGCTACTACTGCTTCCTCCTCCCAATTTAATTTCTTCCCAAATTATTCTAGTTGAACTGAAATTCCTTCCCTCTTTTTTCCTTCCAATCACCACCATGTGTGTCTCTATATAAGATTTGTTTACTGTGGTATTTTATTTGTCATGATGAAGGCTTTTTTAGTAGAAACGTCCTCTGTCACTGTCATTTTGTTTTATTGACTTATTTTGGATTTTGGTCAGACTTACCATATACCTATTTTTGTTTATTTTGATTACTTGGTCAACTCAACTAGGAAACCAATGCACTGACTAGTGAGCTCTCATTTGACTATATCTTAATCTCGTAATAATAGATTACTTATTACTCTTTATGCCATATTTCTAATAAGGCATTTTTTTTAAATTGTTTCCTTGATCTCTAGATATTGATATTTGCTTGTAGTTTTGTTTTTCATCCTTATTTGATGTCATTTTAACTTCAGTTGTGTTCTGTTCTAGTAAGTTGTTGGTTGAAGGATCTTGTGATCTGTCCATGGAGTGATAGCTTTACCTACCAACATATCTGCTCTTTTGCTGCCTCTGACTCACGCATTACTTGAACTTTATATAATTGTACATAATAGTTTATGCATAAATTATCAGAACCATAGCCAACATTATTTATAAGGTTTGATGAGGTTTTAAAGTTCTGATGTAACATAATTGGACTAACATCTACAGTTGAAAGCTCTGATATAACATAATTGGAATAATATCTACGGGTTAAAGGTCTTATATAACATAATTGGACTAGCTTCTATGGTTGAAAGCTCTGATTTAACATAATTGGACTACATACATCCACTACTGAAAGCTCTGATATAACATAATTGAGCTATACATCCACAGTTGAAAGCTCTGATATAACATAATTGGAATAATATCTACGGGTTAAAGGTCTTATATAACATAATTGGACTATATACATCCATGGTTGAAAGGCACATACTCCATCATAAGAGGTAATGTTTATTTAACCAATACTTATCAAAAAAGCAATGCAGCAACAATAATGAAATTATTTGTATCATCATCATCATGTGACATATTCTTTCCACAACATAGTCTTCTCTATGGATCTCTTGAATTCTCCGTGGTCTTCAGCAAGTTGTTCCCGCCTCTTTTAGTATTTTTTAAAATATATTTGTATTTACAAATTTTATTGTTTTGTATAAAGACATATCAAAGAAAAATATACAGAAATTAGCCTTTACCAGAACAATAACAATGTATGGCTTTATTCACAGGATACACCATCAAAGAAAGCTGCAGGGAAAAAAAAGAAGTCCACAAAACCAACAAAATCACAGTCAACTTTATCAGCAGGTAATGTATGACAGTTGAATGTTAGTAAAAGTGTAAGCAGAAGAGTCGATCTCTAATATTGAACATAAATGTATATTGTATAACAACTGTTATATTGAACACAAAGACAGATAACTCTTGTCATCATGTAGTTTTATGTAAATAAAAGTAATGTCCCTTTATATTCATAAACTATATATTTTACTTTGTTACCTCTCAGAAGGAGCATGAAAAGGCAAACTAAAGTTCCTATAAAAAGATTTATGAAGAGGCAAACTAAAGTTCCTATAAAAGGATTTATGAAAAGGCAAACTAAACTTCCTATAAAAGGATTTATGAAGAGGCAAACTAAAGTTTTGGCTAAATTGATTAAATAAAACATTCTAGCACTTGAACTCGTACAACAGTGCTCAATCACAAAATATAATTATTTACATAAATGAGCTCAGTAGGAGGAGAAATAATCTAATGAGGATGGGGCCTCACCACCTACCGAAATGGCAAAAAAGTGGCATTGATACAGGCATTGATACGGAATTATGGGAACAGGATTCCATGGGTTGTGTTTTCATGTATGGGGGAGATAGAGAATAGTATAAATACAAAGGAGAAAGTGTTCGAAATTAGTTCAAGGGCTGCGCGTCTACGAAGACACGCAACAGCACAAGATGTTACAAGTGGGCCTGTTTCCTTGTACATACTGTGAAAGACTTTAGGTAAATTTTTCGTATCGGTGTACACTGCGCGTGTAACACCAATGGATACCGTGACGTCAGATCTCCCGACACAAACCAAATTTATAAATATAACTTTTATAACTAATTTATTTTTTAATTTATAACTGATCCTAACCCTTAACCCTATTTTAAATATAAATTCTACAAATCACACTGCAAAGGTTAGGTAATACCTCGAAACCTGAGCAAAGGTCACAGTGTACACCGATTCATGAAATCTGCCAGACTTTATTCATGAGATTGGTTTTGTAAGTCACATTCATCATCGTCATGGATCATAGATTATATTTCTGTAGCACAATAATAATACTATTGCTTGAAAAAACAGAAAGGTACCTACACATATATACACACAAACAGATAGACATCCATAACACTACATCTGCTAAGCAGGTTGACTTTGACAAAATAAGTTAAAGCCGTATTATAAACAACAATTGATAATTGTGGTTAGGAGAGCAGTAAAGTAAATCTATAACATTTCATTGATATACTGTAGATGGTAACAATAAAATTAAACAATAATCAAAGTAGACAGATATTTAAAATTATATTTTAAATTCCAGTATTTGTTTTGTTGAATGAACCAGATGACCCACAGAGGAGCCAACAAGGTTCTCAAAGTGGTCAATCAGTTGAGCACGACCAGGCATGTGATCACCAGATGTGTCGTCAAAGACGTGTCCACAGTCTTGGACAGCTAGAAATTCCTCAGTTTCGACAGCATATTGATCTCCCACATGATCACCAACATGAAAGAATACCTGGACAAACTGTATCATCTGTACATCCAGGAACTCCTAGTCGTAAGGTAAGATCTAGACATTACTACTATATCTAACTGTATCATCGGTAAATCCAGGAACTCCTAGCCGTAAGGTAAGATCTAGACATTACTACTATATCTAACTGTATCATCTGTACATCCAGGAACTCCTAGTCGTAAGGTAAGATCTAGACATTACTACTATATCTAACAACTATTATCACAGACTTTGTTGTCATTTCTGTTTCGGCCTGCAGAAATTATGAACAAGTAGCTCTTATTTCTTATGTGTAAATTGAGTGGTTTCTCCAAAGCTTTATTTTATACTCAAAAGACTGACTCAGTGCAATTAGAGTTATGGCTTCTGCAGAGAAGCAGCAGCAGACCCTTTTTTGCTTATGCAAGCAGTGGTACTATCTGTGATGGACTATATAGTTAAGGATTACTCACACTGTCACAATCACAGGAGATGATAGGCTGGAGTGAGTCTAGAATGAAGCTATGAGGGTAGTTTTAGGATGCACCATAGATAGACCAATCAAGATCTAGCCTATATCAAAGTAAGACATCGATTAGCACGGGTGAAAGAAGTCCTGAATCCAGTCGTCAATAATCATTACCCTTTACAACAACCTCTAGACAACACAAAAGGTAGGTGCATCAAACAAGGAAGATCTTGGATGGCAGAAACAGAAGATATCCTACTCAGAGTTTGCAATCTGGAATCAGTAGGAAGAGGCTGTGAAGGAGCAGAAGTCAACAAAGAAAGAAAGTTCTTGACGAATGTGGTCATACAGCTAGAAAGATAGTGTCATGATTGGGCTGTAACCAAGACAGAACGATATAGAGACTCATATAACAGTACTCAAAGTCACAAACAATGACTCAGTAGGAAGTGAAATAGCCAAAAAAAGTGGATGAGGCTTCATCGCCAAACAAAATGGCAAGAAAGTGGTTGAAAAATGTGCTGCCTATCCCCACCACATTTAACATGAGAATGGAGATAGAGGCAATAGCCACAGCTTTCACTTGGCTGATGACAACCACCAATACCGACAGTGAAAATTAGAAAAAAATGCATAATAATGGACTGGGCTTTTTTTCAACAATGTCCATAGCATCACATGAATCTACTGTCCATGCCATTCGGGAGTCAGAGGCAATGAAAGAGCTGACACACTGGTGGGTAAAGCTATAGTGGATGTCATAGTGATAAGGAGAGACCAAGCTTAGTTACTTATGGGCAGTCATGGATACACTACAAAACCATAACAATGATACTGAAAGAGACATATACATGTACAGAGAATAATAGAAATGGGAGTAACCATGGAAGATGGGAGGAAGTTTGTCCTCATTGAAAAGACCAGAGGAACACATAACCAACAGCTGACTAGAATGCTGAGATTATAAACTTGGCAAGCAGAGCATTTATGGAAAATCCCTTGTTCAGTGATGGTGGTTCCTGATCAAGAATCAAGACTAACTCAGATTGGAATGCAATGTTTTGAGAAGAGCTCTCCTACTCAGAGAGGCTAAATTTTATGGGTTTTGTGGCTTTTCTACCATTTTTCAACCTGAAGAGTTAAAGTCATGAGCTTCAGCTACCCTGCCAAGAATCTCTTCCTGTAAGAGGTGTCTATAGAAAACCAGCTCTGGACCATGGTCATTGAGAATGGCAGAGTAACTAGCTACGAAATTCCTAGAGGGCTCTCCCAGGGAATCTGCATTTCCTGCGCAGTTGTATTTTGCCACACCTCACATGGCACCTGTTATAACCAGGGCATAACATACCTTGGCAGCTATGATTATTGTTAGTGCTGAAAGTCATCTAGTTTCCCAAGTGTGATGTACAATTCTGGGGTTAACAATTATCAACAATGCCAACTATTATCATACTGAACATGTGTGGCACATGCATGGAAGGTTATACCAGCTATTATCATACTGAACGTGTGTGGAAGGTTATGAAAGGAAAGCAAAGAATAGTAACATTTGCTGCTTGCCATGCATGTTGTAGGAGACCGTTGCGGAGCCTAGGAGGGATTGACTACCCTCCCTATGATTTCAGCTGTGGTGAAGTCTGCTGAGGCCTATGCCAGAACTGTTGGCATGGAATCAACTCTTTTATCTGCAGAATTTGAGCAAAATAGTCATCTGGATTTGCAAAAGCTCCAGAAAAACTCCACATCAAAATTGTAAAAGTGACACCAATCTGGAGATGAAAGTAAAACTTCACTGCCTGGCATGTTATGTTATGTTATGTTATGTTCCTCCGGGGCCATAAGCGGCGCATAGGGCAGAAACCATAGCTTTCCATTTCTGTCTTTGTGTTGCCAGGTCTTTCAATTATTGCGTGTTGTTTAGGTTCATTGACATGCCTTCTCTATTAATGGTTTTTCGTAGAGTTTCTCTAGGTCTCCCTCTTCTTCTTACTCCAGGTGGCACCCAATATAGTGACTGCTGGGGAATTCTTAGGCTGTTCATTCTGAGAACATGGCCGATGTAAGTCCAACGCCTTTGTCTAATGAAGGAAGATATATATAGGTTTGTTTGCTTTCCTCTCTTATAGTAGTGTTAGATTTAAAGTCACTCCACTTAACATTCAGAATGGTAAGTAGGCATTTGTTTTCAAAGGAGTCTAGTCTCTTATCTGTGGCTTTTGTAGCTTTCCAACTTTCGCATCCATATGATAGAATAGGGATGATGTTGGAGTTAAACAACCTGAGTTTTGTGGTGTTTCTTAGTGTGTTTGATGTCCAGATGTTACGTAGTTTATTGAAAGCACCCGCTGCAAGGGCACTACGGTGTAAAATTTCTTTTGATGAGTCTCCATCCAATGCTAGATTGGTGCCTAAATATGTAAAATTGTTGACTTTTAATAATGGAACATTTTGAATTTCTATGTTGTCGTTGGATCTTGTAAAATCTAGTATATGAGTTTTTGATGTGTTGATTTTCAACCCTATCTGATTTGAGTAGTGTTGGAGATTGTCAAGCTTAGATTGAGCATCTGTGTGGTTTGCGCTCAAAAGGGCCAGGTCATCTGCGTAGTCAAGATCTTCGATGTATGGCATATGGAGATTAAAATAAAACTTGACTGCCTGGCATATGGAGTTGAAAGTAAAACTCCACTACCTGGCATATGGAAATGAAAGTAAAACTCCACTGCCTGGCATATGGAACCAAAATGACAAAACTCATACTCCCTTGGTGGTTTATTATCCTCATAATTAAAAAGAACATAAGTAAGGAGAAATACTTCAGTCATTAAAAGTTGGTTAGATCTTGATGTAGCAACATGGAAGATTTTTGTAAGAGTTCCTGGTTTCTCCAAGCACTTAAACTGGTGTTCAGAGTTTGTGGCCAAATAAGGCTATCTCTTGTAGTTTGATGTACATATGTCCAACATCCTCAAGTCTTTTTTTTTCACAGAAGTTAATTAAAATAACAGCATGATGGTCTTAAAAAATTTAATCAAAGAATAGAATGAGGCACAGAAAAGGTTGTATAATTAGTGTATTCAGTTACCTACTATATCCTGCTAAACTGCAGATGTTTCAGAATGAATGCAGAAGAAGAATCACCTTGCAGTCTGCCCAGAATACAGAATGTTCTGCTAAATAGCAACCAATATTCACATTATTTACTATTATTATGGCAGTTGCTAGTCACAATGTTATATATAACAAATGACATATTCTTTCCAGAATGTTTCTTCATCATAGATACTCCGAACGCCTCTCTGTCCCAGGCAAGCAGGCCTGCATTGGCCAGAAATATGTGCATACATTGTTCGATGCCCCTGGTTCATCATCTTCTTGATCTACCTCTTCTTCTCTCACCTGGCACTCTGCCTCTAGAATCAGTCTTTCGATACCAACATGTTGCTTTATGTGTCCAAAATACTGTAGCCATTTATGAACCATTTTACAATTTTAGATACTGCTTGTGAGCCTAAAATGATATCACTACTAATAGTTTCAATTAAAATTTATGCTGGGTCAAAGGGCATGAACCCATGGACCACTGGATCAGCAACTAACAAACCAAAACTTATGCTCAAAGCAAGGCGACATCATAAAAGCCACTGCAGTATTAAAAAATGTCATAATCATGTATATTGTTTTGTATTATATTGTATACAACTCACTTCTATTGTTAAATAAATATGTCTTTCTTATTCAGGTAACATCACAGACAGAACAGTCAGCTGCTGTGAGATTGCATACTCCTAATCTTCAGCATCAGCTGCAGCCACCTCATTTTATTCACCACCACCACCATCATCATCATCATGGTCTCAGTAAAACAGATGCACTGCAAGAAAGACTTACTGGTACATGCCTCATTACTGTACCAAAGACCAGTTCAAAGTTAGTATCATTTTATTTTCTAATATTTTTTATGAACATATAATAATAACACTGAGAATCTGTCAGGGTTGTAGCAGTGTCAGATTGGAGAAATCAGCACAAAAGGCCTTCCAAACACCTCTGTCTTCAACCGTTTAGAGAACTGTAGAGAAATCATGCTCAGACCATTTCTTTATGTTATAAAAAAGGATTTTTTTTTCCGCCTCTTCTCCGTCCAACCATCAACTGTTTCTCGCAATATAGAAAGTGTCTCGTTACATGTCCAAACCAAACAAGTTTTGCCATTTCACAACTACCAAAAGTGGTTCTTGATAACCTGCAAGTTGATTTATTTACTGCTAGACAGATATATTTGTCTTGTATTCTATATAATTAATTCTTAACAAATATCTGTAGCACTTTTTTCAAAAGCCTGAATCCTTCTTTCCATGTCTGCATTGAGTGTCCAGCTTTCACATCCATATTATACATAACACTCATCATCATCATGTGACATAATCTTTCCAGAACATTGTCTTCCTTATGAATTCTCTGAACACTCCGTGACTCTAGGTGAGTTGACTTGCCACAACTAGAGTCATTTTTAAACATAGCACTAGCAATTTGAATAGATTGATCTTTACTTTAATACTTTTTCAAATCATGTTCAACCTTGCCATTCCAGTAATCACTATCCCAAGTCTTAACTTAATCTCATTTCCAAGTCGCCATCATCACGTATTTGGAACCCGAGATATTTGAAGGTGGTAACTTCTTTCAGTTTGCTATTATTGTAGTCTCTACCTGAAAATGTGTATATTTCAAACACAAATATGGCTTTTGATTATATTTGCTTAACAGATGTTATTCCGTAACCTACATAAGTTATACTTGCAAGAGGCTCTGTAATCGATTCTACCAACCACTGCACAATATAAATTATAGATCCATGGCTCCTTGACTCTGAATGGGATGCACTTCAATAGCACAAACTCTCATAATGACTTTTACATTCACATTCATTTCAGGTGATTTAAATTAAATTGTGCTCTTCTGATGATTGCTCTTCTGATGATTGCAGTTTCATGATTTTTGATGGCTATTATGCCTCTTAGTTGTGTACCTTACTGTCTCTTCCTATTCTTGTTTACTTCAATCATGCGTTCTATCTCCAATTAATTTTCATCTCCATTCATTCATGGTTTTTGTAGATCCTCCTGGCATTCCATCTGTTGATAGTAAAATTATAATGCAACAAACAGGATTTGAACCATGTCTGCTCAGATGGCACCTACTAACCTCACAACTAGAGTCAACACGTGTTATCTTCGACCACACAGCATCCCAAAAAAGATGCAATTTTGATGAAGACTTACAGAGTGTATATTCCCAAGTTACTATAATATGGACCAGTTTTGATACACTAGCAAATCAACACGCACACTGCACATGTATGTAAAATTCCTCAAGAACCACAAACATTCTAACATCAGTAATCCTCTATGCTTCTATATTATAGTTTAATATATTCATAGTAAACCATTTTCCATCTTTCCAGATTATAGTATTATTATTGTGCTATAACAAATATAATCTACCATCCATGGCTTTAGTGGTTGTTACTCACAAATAGGATTTCTATAGAGCACATAAATAAGATATTTTTCCAAAGCTATTTTTCCTTTAGTCAAATAAAGTAAAATGTTTATAAAATAGGGCAACACAACCAAAGCTAATTCATGAGAAAAGCTGTCATTGCCTTTTAATATACTATATAAAAGGTTCAAAAGTCGTAGAGGATTGACTTAACTGTACTTGGTTTCCCATATGTACTCCATCACTCTCAATTAAGCGGCATGCCACCTGCTGAAAGTACCACTCATAGAACATAACTCCATAGATTCAAGTGATAATCCACAGGGATTTCCAAAAAAATCCACTTTGTAAACAAGATGACACATTTTAATATAATATGTATAGATGAAAGTAAAAGTACAGTGCAACTACTAAATACATGTGCAACTACTAAATACATTGATTCCAAAATTACAGACAAAACAAATGCTTTATAACTTCAGCATCAATATACAGTTAAAAAGACCCGTAAGATTATTATTAAATCTTGAGACAATCTTGATAAAACTTGTGTTGTAAAATGTTGTGTTATTGTTTTGTGGATTATTACTGGTTATAGGTTTACTTTAGATTGAGAAATAAATAACAGTTTACCATGCTATCACATGTTACAGGTTAGGGTTTTACTTTGACCTCAAACAGTGTGTTAAACAATAACAAATCAGATAATTATGAAAATGTATTGTAAATACACACATTTATATATTAATTTTGTAAAATATTTCTCAGAATATGTTGTGTAATAATAAATGTAATTTGTTGTTTAATTTAAAGGCGCGCATTTTTGATGGCCATGATACTTCATTCATTTTATTTCAGTCACAGGCAGCTCGGCATCTAGACCATTTATAAAATAATGGCCACCTACTGAGTGTAAATATTGCCTAGAAAATCACCATTGTCTAGCACCAGGTGGATGGTGACATTTTTGGTCCATACTACCATTAAGCATAAGGGTGGTGAGAGCTTAAGTTTTCATACTAAAAGCCAGATGTTGTTGTATAACCATGTTTGTTCAAGATTTCTTCAATCCTCTCTATCCTGGTATCTATTTCTTTCTTAGTCTTCATCTGACTCTGTAACCTGATCATTTGAAGGTCTGGCTCTGTAACCTGATCATTTGAAGGTCTGGCTCTGTACCCTGATCATTTGAAGGTCTGGCTCTGTAACCTGATCATTTGAAGGTCTGACTCTGTAACTTGATCATTTGAAGGTCTGGCTTTGTAACCTGATCATTTGAAGATCTGGCTCTGTATCCTGATCATTTGAAGATCTGGCTCTGTATCCTGATCATTTGAAGGTCTGGCTCTGTAACCTGATCATTTGAAGGTCTGACTCTGTAACCTGATCATTTGAAGGTCTGGCTTTGTAACCTGATCATTTGAAGGTCTGGCTTTGTAACCTGATCATTTGAAGATCTGACTCTGTAACCTGATCATTTGAAGGTCTGACTTTGTAACCTAATCATTTGAAGGTCTGGCTTTGTAACCTGATCATTTGAAGGTCTGGCTCTGTAACCTGATCATTTGAAGGTCTGGCTTTGTAACCTGATCATTTGAAGATATGACTTTGTAACCTGATCATTTGAAGATCTGACTTTGTAACCTGATCATTTGAAGATATGACTTTGTAACCTGATCATTTGAAGATCTGACTTTGTAACCTGATCATTTGAAGATCTGACTCTGTAACCTGATCATTTGAAGATCTGACTTTGTAACCTGATCATTTGAAGATATGACTTTGTAACCTGATCATTTGAAGATCTGACTTTGTAACCTGATCATTTGAAGATCTGACTCTGTAACCTGATCATTTGAAGATCTGACTTTGTAACCTGATCATTTGAAGATCTGACTTTGTAACCTGATCATTTGAAGATCTGACTTTGTAACCTGATCATTTGAAGATCTGACTCTGTAACCTGATCATTTGAAGATCTGGCTTTGTAACCTGATCATTTGAAGATATGACTTTGTAACCTGATCATTTGAAGATCTGACTTTGTAACCTGATCATTTGAAGATCTGACTCTGTAACCTGATCATTTGAAGATCTGACTTTGTAACCTGATCATTTGAAGATCTGACTTTGTAACCTGATCATTTGAAGATCTGACTTTGTAACCTGATCATTTGAAGATCTGACTCTGTAACCTGATCATTTGAAGATCTGGCTTTGTAACCTGATCATTTGAAGGTCTGGCTTTGTAACCTGATC
This sequence comes from Meghimatium bilineatum, assembly GCA_034231615.1. Classification (NCBI taxonomy): domain Eukaryota; kingdom Metazoa; phylum Mollusca; class Gastropoda; order Stylommatophora; family Philomycidae; genus Meghimatium; species Meghimatium bilineatum. The sequence continues at coordinate 15,146,714 of CM067311.1, read as the reverse complement.
ATTTGAAGATCTGACTCTGTAACCTGATCATTTGAAGGTCTGGCTTTGTAACCTGATCATTTGAAGATCTGACTCTGTAACCTGATCATTTGAAGATCTGGCTTTGTAACCTGATCATTTGAAGATCTGACTTTGTAACCTGATCATTTGAAGATCTGACTTTGTAACCTGATCATTTGAAGATCTGGCTTTGTAACCTGATCATTTGAAGATCTGACTCTGTAACCTGATCATTTGAAGGTCTGGCTTTGTAACCTGATCATTTGAAGATCTGACTCTGTAACCTGATCATTTGAAGATCTGACTTTGTAACCTGATCATTTGAAGATCTGGCTTTGTAACCTGATCATTTGAAGATCTGACTCTGTAACCTGATCATTTGAAGGTCTGGCTTTGTAACCTGATCATTTGAAGATCTGACTCTGTAACCTGATCATTTGAAGATCTGACTTTGTAACCTGATCATTTGAAGATCTGGCTTTGTAACCTGATCATTTGAAGATCTGACTTTGTAACCTGATCATTTGAAGATCTGACTTTGTAACCTGATCATTTGAAGATCTGACTCTGTAACCTGATCATTTGAAGATCTGACTCTGTAACCTGATCATTTGAAGATCTGACTTTGTAACCTGATCATTTGAAGATCTGACTTTGTAACCTGATCATTTGAAGATCTGACTTTGTAACCTGATCATTTGAAGATCTGGCTTTGTAACCTGATCATTTGAAGATCTGACTTTGTAACCTGATCATTTGAAGATATGACTTTGTAACCTGATCATTTGAAGGTCTGGCTCTGTAACCTGATCATTTGAAGATCTGACTCTGTAACCTGATCATTTGAAGATTACAGTAAAAAAATTGCTAAGTTAATCATTACATCCTGAATAGGATAGGCATGCTGCCAATAATAACTTTTTGTCAGATAAAGAAAGAATCTGAAAATATTATCTGAATTTTGTTAACAGCAAGACCACCATAGAATGTTAATCAATTAAGTGTCACAGCATAGGTGATCATGCTTCTCCACAACTCTTGTCTCTTGTGTTGTTAATACATTCAGTCTGTGTCTTCTTATTGTGCCACAGTGTCAGAAATTGTTGTCCCATCCAGAAATTTCTCTCTTTGTCTTCCTCTGTCTCTTCTCCCCTTGATCTCTCCGTTGGTTACTGAATGTTCAAGTTTTATGAATGTAGCAATGTTTTATTTATATTTTCTTTCATTAGAACTTCACTGCTATCATCTGGGTCAGACCAGTCCATGGAATGTGGGTCTCAGACCCAACTTAGGACAGATCCCTTATCTAGACAAGTAGGTGACCCAACAACCTACAACAGTAACTCCACAGTATCTATGAACAGTGATACCAATTCACCTGCAGCTGGAAGAAAGAAAAGTACTGGTATGCTAGACCCTAGAGTAAAGGTATGTTGTGGATATTATAATGAAGTATTAGAACCTGCAGCTGGAAGAAAGAAAAGTACTGATATGCTAAACCCTAGAGTAAAGGTATTATAGACCCTAGAGTAAAAGTATTCTATACCTTAGAGTAAAGGTACGCTAGATGTTAAAGGTATTCTATACCCTAAAGTAAAGGTATGCTAGACCCTAGAATGAAGGTATGCTAGACCATAGAGTAAAGGTATGCTTCTTCTTCTGCATTCGTTCTCAAACTCCTGCAGATTAGCAGGATGTAGTCCGGAGAACGGAATGTGTTCTCATGGTTTACAGCAATGCTGCGACATCTGCGCCTTTCAATCTGACACATCCGACTTCAGGTTTTGGGTCACTGACCCTATATGGGATGGGACAGCCAACTCCATCCCATAACTTCCTTAGTCACCTTTTACGACATGCGTGGAAGGTAAACAGTGTTGCTATTCTTTGCTCCTCTTTTGGGCCCCAGCAACACACTGGCGAGTAAAGGTATGCTAGACCATAGAGTAAAGGTATGCTAGACCCTAGAATGAAGGTATGCTAGACCATAGAGTAACGGTATGCTAGACCCTAGAGTGAAGGTAGGCTAGACCCTAGAGTAAAGGTATGTTGTGATTATTTTAATGAGGTATTAGAAGCTTCTTCTGCATTTGCTCTCTAATAACAAACACAAATTTTGTGTGATCTCTGCCAGGGAGTGTGAAGTATGCTGTGCTGCTGGTTTACAGAAGGTCTGCGTTATTTGTCCTATCTGTCGTCAGGCAAATGAGTATCTGCTATACGTCATGATGGTTTATTGCCCACTGTGTTCTTGGGCTTTGCAGGCTAAAATGCGTCCCTGGGTGGCAGTTTCTGAGGAGATAGTGAGCAGGGATTTAGACTTGGGTCAACTACATCTATCTAATATGAGGTGTTCCGCAACCAGTAACTTTTGTCTTGTAATTGACCACACTGCACCCTGTTTTATCAGGTACTGACCCTTATCTCTATTATGAGCTTGGTTCCAATATAGGAAATGTTCAAGAAATAAAGTTGGAATAGAGTTGGTTTGCCCTCTTAACCGAGATTTCATTCAAATAACATTGTGAACACCTCATCGAAGTTTGAGCTGCTACCAACATTTTCTTCTAACCAGGATGGTATGGTATTCTGCCTTTACCTTTCCACACAACCTGCTGCCAGAAGACAGCTGGAAGCTTGTTCTTGAACATAACTATTGCTTTCATTATGATCACAATTTTCTCACTTTTCTTGTGCATGGCCCTGCTTTCTAGAGCTGTGTTACCTTCGCATGTACTTAATAGACATGATTTACTTCTTTAAAGACTTGCTCACTTTTCACACCTTGTTGACATTTGAGCTTTTGGATATGACAACCTGGCAGTTCAGGCCAGCTGTTTTCTTACACTGTGCTGCAACAGTAGTGTAGCTGTGTGGATTGAAAGGTGCTAATCAGAAATATTGTTTGTCTTGTGCAATTAATTATAATTCCATCTCTGTCTACACTGATCAGAGTGGATTAATAAAGCAATAGCCAGATTGCTTCACATGAGCTTTGAAGCAATCCACTTCCAGGGTGCACTACAAGGAGGGGCTTTTACGATCTTGGGATTGTACAAGAGCAATACTTTGTAACTTGTATTAGACACAATTGCTTTAGCTGAGTTGTGCTTAGGCATCACACCCAACCTGGTTCCAAGCATTGGGAATTTTCCTATTGGAATATAATGGTAGGATTGATGATGTTCCTCCTTCACAAGTCAAGATGAGCATGACATAAAAAACAATAAAAATATAAGATGAAAACTGATGAAAAAAGAAAAAAACATTGTTAGTTGTCTACCGGTATTTTGGTTTAGGTTTGCGAGTTTGTAGATGCGAGAGGAGTCAGATTCATGCCAGGAAAGATCTATTGTAGTGTGTACATGAGTGCAGAGGGTCCTGAGTAAGAGCATTTTCAGATCTTTCCTTCTGTTTCTAGTATATTGCCCGAAGTGTTCTTTCATTTTCAATTGTGATGCCAGCGGTGATCTGAGTGCGCCAAGCTGAGCGATCAAGAGCTGTAGTCTCCCTGAGTCTGAGATCAATGCTAAAGTGTTTGAGGGAGCTCTAATCCTTGAAGCACTTTTTCAAGGATTACTTAAATCCTCCACTTGAATGTTTACCATCACACAGTTCCCCATAGAACAATCTCTTTGGAAGGTGCTTGTCTGGCATACGGACAATGTGGCCAGTCCAGCAGAATTGGGACCTGATCAACAGGGCATGAATACTTTGCATATGAGTAGGATTGAAAGAGGGCCTGTAGAAACTGATAAAAACATGGATCCTTTAACAACTGTCAGGCTAAGCTTTATATAGATGGTATCTATATGCTGACCATTATCTGAAAGATGCAAAAGGCCATCCAATTTGTTCTGCTATATCCTACAGGTAATTCTATGGCTGTCATGATGATAGAGTTACCTGTGTTTGTGCGTCACTAATATAGGATGCGAATGGATTCACATTGCTCTTGTTTGAATCCCAGGGTTAGACTGAGACTCTCAAGCACTCTCACCTGATGCATCCTTACAATATACGGACTTGAGTTAGCTAATTTACCTTGTTAATTCGTTGAGATAAAGTAATTGCATTGAGCAAACTAACTTTATCATTCCTATTATGGTATAATTTGCTGAAAACTAGCAATGACATTCTAAGACATTCTAGCAAACTAACTTTATCATTCCTATTATGGTATAATTTGCTGAAAACTAGCAATGACATTCTAAGACATTCTAGCAGACTAACTTTTGATCTTATGCATCTCTACGGCAGTGAAAGAACCAAATTGGAATGAAGATCAGGTAGCCAATAATATTGATAATACTGATAATGTTAAGCGTCTATTTTAAACGAAAAATGGATGATAGTCTTTTAAGAAGGTACCTCTTCCAAATATTTATTAGAATATCTAGAAATAATCTGAAAAATATTGACAGTACATAATTTGCTGGAGAACAAAACTTGTAGTCATATGTTCTTTAGGAAACTGCAAGGAAAAACAATAAGAAGAAACTAGTAATGATTTAGTTTAATGAATCACAGAAGAGTAACAAAGAAGAGGACTGAACCACACACAAAAATGTATAATAACTCAAGCTATGATATTGTGTACAGTATGAAAATTATGTCTAATTTCATAATCTCTTATTTATTTTTCAGAATCATCGAAGTGCAAGTTGTAGTACAGGAGATGATGGTATATCATCAGAAAATGATGATGTTGAAAATGTAAGTCTGGTACAGATCTATTTCAAAAAAAATTCTGATATTTAAAAGATAATGATAAAAGAAAAACATACGGTCAATACAAAATGATGTTTTGGTGTATAGAACAATAAGAATACAAAAAATAGATAAGAAACAAAACATAATAATTATTTTAAATGCAAATGGTCCAGCCATAAAGATTTCCTACCCCACCAATCCTACCACTGCCAATGTGTGATCGAAATGCATGTAGTCTGTCTGTATAGCTTCAGTATAATTGACCATGTTAACATCAATCAAAGGATCAATGTCAAAATGTAATAGGCCTATGTTATCTAGATTTAAAAATCCCCACAAAAAGCAATTTTAATATCTGCCCATATACTTTCTCAGTAGCTTTGGCTGTTCAACGCATGTGTTATTGCAGTTTTAACATACAGATTTGAAAGCTGGAAATCAACTACATCTTTAGAAAACAAACTAATTGCCTTTGAAAATAAATATCTCAGAAAAATAAAACAATCTGGAAAGGATTTTAAGTCCAATGAGACACTAAGAGAAGAGACATAATAAGAATACATCACAAACATTATTAGAAAAAGGCATTGGGCATACATCGGTCACACAATCAGAATAAACAAAGACAGAATACCATGTGAAGTCTTTGCATGGTCACTGAGTGGCAAGAGAAAAAGGGAAAGACTAAAAACAACACTGAAAATAACAATCGAAAAAGATATCACAACAGCTGGTATCAAAATGAACGATCTGGAACAACTGGCTGTTGATTGACAAGCATGGAAAGCTATGACATCTGCCCTATGTGCCAAGCTTGGCACAAGAGGAAAATGATGATTATGATTCTTTCTCAGTACAGTGAACAGTATAATTTACTTGTAGGACAATATACTCATATTTATCCATAGTTCTTGACAACATCTGCACATGCTATGCAGTCATGTATGTAGCATACTTGTCTTATCATTGTATCTAACATTTCCCTTTAGTTTTGTTTAAATGGATTATAGTTTCCAAGTACACTACTCTTGAGTTCTTCATAAATAAGAAAGAGGTCAAAGCATAAATGACAAAGTTAAAAAGTGCATTGATGATGGCCCCTAGCCTACAAATATAAAACTGCTCACTTTTGCCACAATCCTTCAATGGCACTCAAATTGTGGGTGTCTGGTCAGGCCAATAAAATGCAGACTACAACAAATGGTCAATCAAAGATGATCAACATTCAAATAGGTAGCCAGTGTATTGAGCAAGTGAGCTTGTAAATAAGTCGCCATGCAAAAGTTGGACTACGGGCAATATAACTATAGATTTTCAGAGGAATTTGTAACACATTGAACCTACACTCAGCTAGACTGTAACCTGTCCATCTTGTGATGTTACTCTCCCACTTGTATCTCTGTTTACCTCTTGCTCACCTTCCCTCAACTTTATTCTTAAGTAAGATCTTCAATAAGGTGTGTCATGTCTTTTAATATGTAGAAAATATTTTATTTGCTTGATCTTTATTTCCTTTAATAATTCTTTAATAATTTTTTAATGTATGAATATTCACTGCCAAAGTTGAATGACAACCGGCAATATAACTGAATGTTCAAAGAAATTAGTAACACAATTAACATATATATACATACTGCTGTCAAAGTCGAATAAAAAATTTGACACTGTGCATCTCCATTTTCTGGACTATATCTTACTTGAAATATAGTATGATAATTCTTTTTCTATAAGAATATTCAGTGGAGGGTTTGAGAATGAACACTAAAAGAAACCAATTGGATCATTACATGTTATTTAAAAAATTAATTGTAAGCATGTATGTGTTCACGTAGGCCTATATCTATTAATAAATTTCATAATTATATTGCAGTACACTATTATATGTGCTCCATGAGTGGTGCTCTTGGCATGTGGCGTGCAACTTCAATGAGAGGGATGGGGTACATATAGGGTAGCCAGAGTAAAATTAAGTCAGTCCTTAAGCCTTTTGAGCCCTTTTATCTCTCTTTCTATGAGGTGCTTGGGCAAAGAGAAGCACTAGGCAACTCTACTGGCCATATTCTTCCTGATATTTTTTGTACAATTCCAGTCCTCTATGTATGTTATCTACCAATACATTTCATTCATAGCTGTGTTCATGAATAAACCAATATATTTCATTCATAGCTGTGTTTGTGAATAAACCAATACATTTCATTCATAGCTGTGTTCATTTATATACCAATACATTTCATTCATAGCTGTGTTCATGAATATACCAATACATTTCATTCATAGCTGTGTTCATGAATATACCAATACATTTCATTCATAGCTGTGTTCATTTATATACTCGTACGAACCAATACATTTCATTCATAGCTGTGTTCATGAATATACCAATACATTTCATTCATAGCTGTGTTCATGAATATACCAATACATTTCATTCATAGCTGTGTTCATTTATATACCAATACATTTCATTCATAGCTGTGTTCATGAATATACATTTCATTCATAGCTGTGTTCATGAATATACTAATACATTTAATAGTTGTATTACAATACTCAACTCCTGATACAAGAAATTAGAATGTTAAATCAACGTTGTCTCATCATCTTTCAGAACATAAGCCTTCAAGTTGACACTTCCGAGACTAATAAGATTATGGATTCATCATTCTCATTGAAAGAAAAAAATAATTCAGAAAGTTGACAAATTTTCTAATTTGGAGGGCAAAATTGCACAAGATAGAGGTGCACAAATTTCTATTAGAATTGCTTTGGTCTCTAGCACTTTTAACCGACTAACAAAGTTCTGGGGGGAAAAAATATACGTGAATATGCCTAAGACTGTCTCCTATAATATATATAAGCATGTGCTAGGGAAAGCTGAAAAATAACAAAATAAATTAAATTTATTTGAAAGTAAATGTCTTAGAAAACTCATAAATATTGACTGGGAAGAAACCAAGTCAAACAAGCAAGTAAGAGAAGACAGCTAATAGCGAAATGTTCCTACAACAATAAGAAAAGTAACAGTGAACTCATAATCAAACATGGTTGCCACTGTAAACTTTGAAATTAGATGACAAAAGAGAGACCACGAGAAACTCTACGTACAATAAACATCAAAGAGAGTGTATGTGCATGTATCAACAGCATGCAAGAATTACACAGCAGCATCACATCACTCACCTGCTTAAATTATGTCCAACCTAATGTTTCATAAATTTTCTACTAGAAAATTATGAACAACAATACATGTTTTGTTTCACATTCTTATAATATTTTTTTTTCATTCAAACATTTTCAGTAAGTAGTGTAGAAAATAAGCAGTGCTATTGACATTAACAGTGGTCAAAACAAACTTTTTTCTGCCCACCCTCAATTGTTGACATAATTTATGGACAACCTCTCAAACATTGAAGGAATATAGATATATAGTACACATGTATATCAAGCTGCATGTCTCAATCATATCTGTTTATGAATCTGATATTGTATTTCAGATTTCTAGAAGACACTTACAAGCTGAAAATGTGAAATCTAAAGTTACTTTTGACACAAATGTAAGAACCACCTGTGATGTGAAACATTTTATACTATAGTGATATATTTGTTACAGTACATTAATTAAAATTCTTTTGTAGTAAAATAAATGTTTTAATTTTGGTATGAAATTGTAAAGAATAATGTAGACCTGTTTATCTTAGTGTGGCCCTGGTAGTTCAGTTGTTAGTTAACTGGATTCCTGTTAGAGTGATCCAAGGTTCAATTTCCAGTTCATCTAGAGATGTTTTAAATCACCACTGACTATTAGATCAACACAGCCTAAGGAAAATGGATACCAGATCTTCTGGGAAGTGAAGGCGGCTGGGTTGATTATGACTACATGATCTATAGCTATGTCATTGGTCATTTAAAACACAGATCTAACACTTTATTCCCCAATATGTCTCAATTGAACACTTTATTCCCCAATATATCTCAATGGCATGAAAAAAGGGAAAACTTATTGTTTCATATCGTAGCACGGATATTTGTGTAATACCTCCATATTTGGTGGATATTTATACACAGTTCGTGTGTATTGCTATATTAACTAGCAAACTCCAAATACTATTAGTGTATAATGATGATTTCAGTAGTTGAAGAAATCGTACATGATATTTGGTAATTTAAAAAAATCTCATGGCAGTAGTGAGGCGGGCAAACTTGTATGGTTTGGCCAAGTGATGAGGCACAATTCTCTTTCCAAAAATATCTTGCAGGGAACAGTTGAGGGTAGAAGAAGAAGAGGAGGTAGAGGAAAGTATGAATTGATAATATTAAAAACTGGACAGGATTAAGATTCTCTACATTCAAACACAGAATTGATAACAGGGAGGCATAGAAAATATTTGTGTTTATGTTTTTCAGAGTGACCCTGAAGGGTTAGGGTTTGATGATGATGATGAATAAAAAGTGAATGGTGGATACAAAACAAGGGGCAGACCTTGCAAATGATGGATTACAGAAATATAAGAGTCAACGAAAAAAAAAAAAGGACACAAAAAAGCATACTCCAGAGAACTATCCCTGACACTGCAAGGCATAAAGGGGTATAAAGTGAAAATAAAGAAAGATGAATAAAAACTGAACATTTATTAACGTTGTTCAAAGTATATTATTTGGTAGCTTGTTTTATATTTGTTACATATTTTTATCCATGAAACATATAAAGTACTGTAGATTGACTACATGTTTTGCAACATTAGTTTAAGAGATAAAAATATATTGTAGTTTAAACTAAGCAACATTATCCTCAGGTTTATTCCCATTTACTCTGATTTTATTTGGCGTTATTCTTTCATTATCTTCTGACTGAATGACACCTTTCTTCCCATATCTATCTCCCAACTGTTACATACCACCCTGCTATCACCTACCACAACACCATCACATACCTTCTACCCACCTCATATCTGGTTATACTTTACTTTTCCCTTCTCCACCCACCAATAACCTCATTTCTAACCATTATCTAGCTCCCACTGGTACCTACCTTTACATCATTACAATCATCTTTTCTAACTGATCCTTATTTCACCAATTATTTATTACCTCAGGTAACCAAAATAAATTTATTTTGAGTATTTAATTATTATTATTCCTGTTACAAAATCCAGAGATTAAGAGTGAGAGAAGCCATTATTTCCAAGCCACCACTTCTAAGACAGCGTTCAGGTAAATAGACAAAACAAAAAGCACTTTTAAAAAAAAATTTGTTAAACACATGCAATGTTCTTAAAGGTTTGCCAAATACATGCAATGTTTTTAAAGGTTTGTCAAATGCATGCAATGTTCTTAAAGGTTTGTCAAATGCATGCAATGTTCTTAAAGGTTTGTCAAATGCATGCAATGTTCTTAAAGGTTTGTCAAACCACATGCAATGTTCTTAAGATTTTCTCAACATGCTCTTTAATGGTACACTTTTAGGGAACTATTGGCCTGTGGCAATTTAGCCATAAAGAGTCTGCTGAATCATTTGGTTTGTCCCTCCGAAGGCAAGATTTGACTAAACATTCAATAAATCTATACTCTTATTCCATAGCACCATAAATTTATATTAAGTAAATTATAATAATAATAGACATATACACTTCACTAAAGAGTTCCTGTCATCGCATTAGGGGTGAGCTACTTAAATATTTGAGCACATATTGCAGGCTAATTTTTAAGTTTATAATTTTGTATTGCCTGCGAATGATGTTATAGACTTACAAATGACCTTGGCCTTAAAAAAGTGTACCCATTGCTTTAATGTGCTATATGGCCACAAAGAATTCAGTTTTTTCTTGGTTATGATGTACTTTAGTGCCAACCATTTTCTCTTCTTTAGTGTCTGTAAAAATTCTGGATCTGTCTTTCAAGCCATCTACGGCATTGTATTCTCAATTTCTTTCTGTAATATTTAATTTCTAAAGAAACCATTCTATTTGTCACAGCTGTAATAAGTGTCCATGTTTCACACTCATGAATTGCTACTGGAAATATTGTTGCTCTTTTAAGAATGTAATTTTGCTTTGCTACTGGTGCCTTACAAAATATGTTTCATTTGAGCTAGTTTTCATGTTACTGTTGCAACTCTTATCTTAATCTCTAGTGCACAACCCCCTTAACTATTTATGGTTTGGTCCTAAATACTCAAAATTCATGACATCTTTCAGTTATTAGTCATCTATTATAACTTCTGGCTGAGTTTTCATTTATTACTATGTGTGATTATAATAAGATACTGAAGCATATCCTGTAGAGTTCAGCTTAATCTGCTCAGTTTATGACAAGGTGTTGTAAGGTACCCTATAGTTGTTTAATGGTTCTCCCTTCAATTCTTTCCTTCCTCTTTTACCCTTTACGGGTGTCGAGGGAGATACAATGTTCTTGTTCTCGCTTTTCTGGCAGCTTCAGATAATGTTATTTGGTGTTCGTGTAATGTCTCTTTGATGTTGTCGATCCAGCGTACTCTAGGTCTACCCTTGGCTCTTCTTTCTGCTTCTCCTCTCTTCATATATGCTTTATAAACTAATGAATCACACAGCATTCTTTCCTAGACTCAACAAAGTTCTCTTTGTTGTGTCATTCATTTATTTCCCTCTAGAATTTATAGCATGACAGTTTTTATATTAACAGAATTAAGAATTGTCTGAGGATATGGCTTATCTAATTGCAGCATGTATTTTATTATTACCGGTAGTAGTTTTATACTCTGCTTATTAAACACATTGAGGTTTAGATAAGTATTCCAAAAACCAACAACATAAATTCTGAGCTTACACCAGTGTTGAAACACACATATATCCTGATGAAAACCAAAAGTGAAATCATAAATTCAATCTTAATACCAATATTGTTTTATCAATGTCAGACATTGACACTAACTAAAGTCTAAGAGAGAAAGCTTACTACATATGAAATGAGATTTCTATGAAAAGCAGCAAACAGAACAAGAAAAGATCATGTGAGGAATGAACAGATTACAGGAAATGTTGGAACAATGTCTTGTCTTCTTCTGTGTTCGTTCTCAAACTCCTACAGATTAGCAGGATGTAGTCCGGAGAACGGAATGCGTTGTGTCATGGTTTACAGCATTGCTGCAATATCTGTGCCTTTCGGCCTGACACATCCAACTTTAGCATGGCTTTGAGTCACTGACCCTATATGGGATGGGACAGCCAACTCCATCCTATAACCTCCTTAGTCGCTTTTTACAACATGCGTTGAAGATAAACAGTGTTGCTATTCTTTGCTCCCATTTCGGGCCCAGGCACCACGAAATTTCTTGTCATGTTCAAGGGTGACAATTTCTTGTCATATTCAAGGTAGCTAGTTCCCAGAATAGTCAACTAGTGTTTGAATGAAAGATGATATTGTGGAGATTATATGTTAAGAAGTTGGTAATGACCATGACAAAAAGACATGGCAGATGTGAATATACTCTAGAAGAGAAGATACAGATGTTTGTGTGTGTGATGTTAATTGCATCGTCTGAGTTAAAAATGTTCTTGATTGAACAATTAAAAATGTCAAATTCTGTGTTTTGCTAAGGAAGTCACCCTCAGAGACACTAACATTATTTAATAAAGCATATGGACATACTGAAATGAAGAAAATGTGGTTCATGTTTGGTAAAAGGGACCTACCTTTTTTTACAGAAAGCGAAATGAAATAAATATTTTTCAGCTATTATTTCCTTTGGCTATAACTACCCATCAAATGGGAGTGGGAAAAGGTGGATATATTTCTTTAAGAGGGTTGTATGCATGGGGCTCTTGGGTGACATGCAGATCTTAACATCTGGCAGCTGTCTTTGCGACTAACAGACGTAATACATGTTTATCCATTGCTGGCAAGTTCAACAAACTTGTGATTATGTTAGCCATTTCTTATCATCTGGCAGTAAGTGATGTATAGAATTACACAAAATTTGTGATTGGTGCAGATTTTATAAAAAGTTGGAAGGTAGGCCAATTTACCTAACAAGAACTGAAATTGCAAGTACTTGTGTTCATGCACAAGCATTTCCTTGAAGGTCATGTAAATGTCAATGATTTCCACATAGTATATAACTGTCAGCCTCAATCAACATTTTTGGAATGTTGTTTGTGTTGACAGAAAACTTAGTGGAGAATATAGCCTAAGAAGTTGGAATATCAGTTGAAAGTTGCCACAGTACTCTCCATATTGAACTGCACAAGCACAATGTTTGCCAACACATAGTTTCCAAAATGTTATCTCCCGAACAGAAATAAATGAGATTGATCCTGGTAGGAGACCTAATCACTATAGCTGATCAAGATAACAATTTTACAATTTTCTTAACAACATAATCACAGGAGATGAGACCAGGTGTTTTATGTGCAATCCTTAGACAAAATTTCATGAGTCCTCTAAATGAAAATGTCCCTTACACAGGAAATTTTGTTTGGACAAGAGCAAAGGAAAATTTATATTAGAAATTTCTTTTTATTCCCAGGATATTGTTTACTATTATTTCATTCCTGAAGGCCAAAAAGTTAACAAGGAAATCTACATTGATATCCTCCATCGTCTAAGAAATGCAGTCAGAAGAAAACGACCAGATAAATGGAGAACAAACTGTTGGATTATGTTGCATGACAATGCTCCAGCATATCAATTCCTATTGATAAAGTAGTACCTGGCAAAGCACAATGTGATTTGATTACCTTGAACAACCTTCATATTCTTCCAACCTTGTATCTGCTGAATTTTTTCTTGTTCATCAACTTGAATCAGTATTGAAAGAACAGCGATTCAATGATGTAGATGGCAGTATCACCAATGTGACAAGACAGCTGAGAGAGGTGTCAAAGAATGGGTTCCACAAATGTTTCAAGCTGCTATATGCACATTGGCACTGCCAAAGGGAACTACTTTGAAGGAAATGTAGTGTAGATAATTCTATTGTTATTTATTTCTCTATATTCCACTTATTCAGGAAATTAGTTGAAGCTACCTGTTGAAATGCAGAGACTGAAAAGGTTCAGCCACTAAAAGAGAATTAAATTGGCCAGCAGCAAGAGAATACAATACGAGACTAAAAATGCCAAGAGGCAGAGGAAGATCTAGAAAAAAAATTATTGTACATTTTGAGCTGTCACAATATTACTGCAATATCAAGCAACTAAATGTGCCATAGCCCGAAAGCCAATCGTCATTCAATTTTTGGATGCCGAACAGCAAAAGCAGAGAAACATTGATAGATATTAAATAACAAAAATGTTATTTCAATATGCATACAAATATGTTATTGTGCTTTCATATTTTATAATCTTTCTGTCCTCAGCTCCAAGTGGCTCACCTATTTTCTCAAAAGCATATCTTGGTCAAGCAAAGGTTATTGTAGACTATATACCAGGGCCTGATGAGGAAGATTTTGTTACTCTCAAGGTTGGTTGTTTTATTTACTCAAAGTCAAAACTTCAGATATAAGCATGTTCGAGGCAAGCAATAGAAGAAGAGTTACTATGCAACAAACTGGGGGTCATAGTTAGTAAATTTATCTTTAACCTTTAGAGCCCTGGCTTAAAATTACAAAACTTCCCCCAGGGCCTGACTTATTTTTTGGAAAATTTGCGTTATTGATGGTGGGTGTTTTGAAAACGTCATAACTTTTTTGTTTTAAAAGATATCAAAATAATTTTTGCACATCTAAATAAAGGAGTGAATAGTGAATATTATCGTGTTTTTGTTGTTGTTGTATGTGTGATATGACAGTTGTGAGCACGTTTTGAAGTTGAAAATTCTGGCGAAAAACGCAAAACGTCATTTTCAAAATCGCAAATATATCTTCGTGACGACCCTAATACATGAGCAATGTGTGGCAACATTGATAAAATCCTCATAAATACCTATACTTATTGTATATGTATTGTTTTATATCAAAACTAATATAATATGAACTAAAAAGACTAATAAAACGTGAAGAAATTGCATATAACGTCCGTCCGGTCAACACTAGGTCTATGCCGACACGCAGCGTAATTATTGTCCATGCACACACGTGTCACCCCTGATACATATTATTTTTGTGCTTTTTAATGAATACACTCACATTCTTATCAAATAACAACATATTAAACACAAAAAACAACAATTAGAACATGTAGTCACGATCACTTACCCATGCCACGCGGTACTCAATTTGATAGTAAAATACGGCCGAAAATGGCTAAAGTCGCTCTAGAAATGCGTTGACAAATTCAACCGGCTTTCTCTCTCTTACAATCGTAATGAGTAAAGGAATTTGACCTTTAAACTGTGACGTATTCCTAGCTTCGTGTTGCGGGAATTCTACGTCATATAAGCTTTAACTTCGTGAAGTTACGTACTCGGGAATTGAGTTATATCGTATGTTGCGTGATTGCGACCACAGGCACTACGGGATGCACACGCAAGGCGCAATGTTGCGACCGTAGGGGCCTAAAGGTTAATGAAGTTGACATGATGGACAGTGTGTTTGCTTAACCTTTAGCATACTCCATTAAAATTATGCAATTTCTCCCTGCCACTGCATTCTTTTTTTGACAATTTGCATTATTTATGGTGGGTGTTTGGAATACACAATAACTTCTTGTTTTTCATCATCATCATTAAGTGCCGTCTTCACAATGAAAGTTGGCTGCAATGTATCTCCAACATCTCCTGTCTCTTGTCGTGGTGGTGCACTCTGCTAGAGTTGTTATTAGAGATGTTTAAATAATTTTTTTACATGTAAATAAAGAATTGAATACTAAATCTATTTGTGTTTTGTTTGTGTATATGCGTATATCTCTTTGCGTATATCTCTGTTAAAAAATGGCAGCTTATTTTTTCATTTATTTGTATTTTAGAGAATTTATATGTGTATTCTTATAAAATATCCATATTAGTAATAATTACTGAAATTTACTTGCAAACCACCATCACACACATTTTTCTCCATCTTTGTCCAAGTTACATAATCTACTTGTTACATAACATGATAATATCTTTTGTGGCAAACCTCAAGATTTGTTATGTGTGTGTTTAAGTTATATAACATTATGGTATATGTTGTAACTCACAATGGTTGGTTTACATTGTCACTTACAATGGTTGGTTTCCATTGTCACTTACAATGGTTGGTTTACATTGTCACTTACAATGGGTGACATACATTGTATGTCTACACAAGCACACAAATAGTGAGGTGTTTTTTAAATGTAAACACCCAGCAATATGTGTTTCTACTTCTTGTTTTTCAAGAAAGGAGAGATTGTTAACATCATCAACATGGCCCAGTCTGGGGTATGGAGAGGCATTGTTGGAGGAAAGAGAGGCAAATTCCGATTTGAACATGTGGAAGTTGTGACTGAGCCTGACAAAAGATCAACTAACAGATTGTTTACTGTTCAGAAAGATGTTCCTAGATCTGTTGGAGATTTGTTTCAAAAAATTGGATTAGAAGTAAGTGGTTTTTTTATCTTTCAATTGTATTCATTTGATTTGATCAATCAGATGTTTGTGGAAGAGCTTAAAACTAAAATCATAACAAGGAAACAAAGATTTTTGAGCTACACAAAGAGATAACGGCATGGAAACTTTGGTAATGGTAGACATTACTGCTAACCAATGAAAATTCAGCCCAAGACAATATTAGACAAAAGACATCATAGATTGTTTAAACATGTCCATAACTACATCAGGTCAACATTTCCTGTTTATTGATGAGTCTAAAGCTATTTCAGATGTTTGGTTGATGTTTAATCAGAAGGTAGCAAATAAGATTTTGAACAAATCTGTGGACTCATTAATTATAATATGGACAGATCTGTGGACACATTAATTATAATATGGACAGATCTGTGGACACATAATTATAATATGGACAGATCTGTGGACACATTAATTATAATATGGACAGATCTGTGGACTCATAATTATAATATGGACAGATCTGTGGACACATTAATTATAATATGGACAGATCTGTGGACTCATTAATTATAATATGGACAGATCTGTGGACACATTAATTATAATATGGACAGATCTGTGGACACATTAATTATAATATGGACAGATCTGTGGACACATAATTATAATATGGACAGATCTGTGGACACAATTATAATATGGACAGATCTGTGGACACATAATTATAATATGGACAGATCTGTGGACACATAATTATAATATGGACAGATCTGTGGACACATAATTATAATATGGACAGATCTGTGGACACATAATTATAATATGGACAGATCTGTGGACACATAATTATAATATGGACAGATCTGTGGACACATAATTATAATATGGACAGATCTGTGGACACATAATTATAATATGGACAGATCTGTGGACACATAATTATAATATGGACAGATCTGTGGACTCATAATTATAATATGGACAGATCTGTGGACACATTAATTATAATATGGACAGATCTGTGGACTCATTAATTATAATATGGACAGATCTGTGGACACATTAATTATAATATGGACAGATCTGTGGACACATTAATTATAATATGGACAGATCTGTGGACACATAATTATAATATGGACAGATCTGTGGACACAATTATAATATGGACAGATCTGTGGACACATAATTATAATATGGACAGATCTGTGGACACATAATTATAATATGGACAGATCTGTGGACACATAATTATAATATGGACAGATCTGTGGACACATAATTATAATATGGACAGATCTGTGGACACATAATTATAATATGGACAGATCTGTGGACACATAATTATAATATGGACAGATCTGTGGACACATAATTATAATATGGACAGATCTGTGGACTCATAATTATAATATGGACAGATCTGTGGACACATTAATTATAATATGGACAGATCTGTGGACTCATTAATTATAATATGGACAGATCTGTGGACACATTAATTATAATATGGACAGATCTGTGGACACATTAATTATAATATGGACAGATCTGTGGACACAATTATAATATGGACAGATCTGTGGACACATAATTATAATATGGACAGATCTGTGGACACATAATTATAATATGGACAGATCTGTGGACACATAATTATAATATGGACAGATCTGTGGACACATAATTATAATATGGACAGATCTGTGGACACATAATTATAATATGGACAGATCTGTGGACACATAATTATAATATGGACAGATCTGTGGACACATAATTATAATATGGACAGATCTGTGGACACATAATTATAATATGGACAGATCTGTGGACACATAATTATAATATGGACAGATCTGTGGACACATAATTATAATATGGACAGATCTGTGGACACATTAATTATAATATGGACAGATCTGTGGACACATAATTATAATATGGACAGATCTGTGGACACATTAATTATAATATGGACAGATCTGTGGACACATTAATTATAATATGGACAGATCTGTGGACACATAATTATAATATGGACAGATCTGTGGACACATAATTATAATATGGACAGATCTGTGGACACATAATTATAATATGGACAGATCTGTGGACACATAATTATAATATGGACAGAATGAAAATGATATTGTTTAAAATATATTTATCAAATGACTCGAATATTTTTATGATTTGAGAGCCACTGTTCTTCTTTTGTGTTTGTTCTCAAACTCCTGTAAATCAGTAGGATATAGTCCAGAAAACGGAATGTGTTGTATACTGGTTTACAGCTTAGCTGCGATAGTTGTGCCTTTGGGCCTAACATCCAACTTCAACAAATATTCTGTGACACTTTGATTCAATATGGGATGGGATAGCCAATTTAATCTAAAGACCTGCTTAGTCACCTCTTGTAAGTTTTTTCCAATCCTGTTATAATATATTTATAAGTCACAATGGTAATGGTGGATTTATCAGTAGATTGATCTAAGTCTTGATTTTTGTGCCTTACCAGACATAAAGAGTTAATGCCAATTTAGAAGGGATTAGCAGAAAATAATATGGATACTGGGTTAGCTTTGTTTATTGAGTTTGTGCACAAAACCAAATTTAAGTGAAATCATCGTATGAAATTAAGATCATTGTAAATAAGGTCTGCCTACCCAAGCATGTGAAGTCTACATTAATGATGCCACTAGCTAAGACATCGGCTACAAAGATAACTTTCAGCAGAGCTGCATGGACTGCATAAAATGCAGTTAGACATTCAGAATGACATAGTTATCTACTGCATCCAGAACTATTTCTGGCCATGTCAACTTTGTTATCTTGCCACTGGAGCTAAATAGATGAGGGTGAGAGAATGGGATTGATAAATAGTCCAACTTTTCCTCACTTTAATCCACACACAGCACAAGCTATAGTTCACAAACTTCTACAGTTAAATTCAATAGGAGATTCTACGCCAGAATTTAACTTATCAGTCATATCCATACACACCAACGAGATGCAACATGTTGACAACACAAGCCTGAAATTGTTCCTCGTTGTAATGAACAACAGCTATTATTATTATTATTATTATTATTATTATTATTATTACTATTATTATTATTATTATTACTATTATTATTATTATTATTATTACTATTATTATTATTACTATTATTATTATTACTTACTGGGTAAAAGAATAAAAAAGAGCCATGGTTTCTACTGTGTCTTTCTATTGACAGCATTTGGCACCAGTTTTCATGCAAAATGGTTATGATGACCTTGACATATTTTCTGAGCTGGATGAACATGACCTTGACACTCTTCGAATTGCTGATGTTGGTCAAAGAGCCAAACTATTGTCTGCAGCAAGAGTCCTTGTAGATTGGCATGGTGAGTTGTTGCTACAAAATCTTATGACTAGCATAAGCAGCATTACATTTAGTTTCTATCGCAGTATTTTGTCACTTTAACTAAAATCATTTTATTGTCCTTGCTTAGTAAGTAAAGTAAAGTAAAGTTAACTCATAGGGTGTGAGATGTTAGCAATCTCACATTTCAGTGGCTCTGCTATATGAGGGCGATGGCCATCTCCTCTCCCTCACAGTCTTTACTTCTTTGATTAATCCGGTACACAATTAAGGTTGGGTTACCCGGGAGCCGTTTCAATCGGAAAAACATTTCCATCTTAACTGGAGAATGAAACCAGGACCACTCATATGCGAAACCAGTGCACTAACCACTGCACTACACAGCGCCCCCCCCCCCATGATGAGGCTATAAAAGATTACATAAAAAATATAATGCTAAAATAAAACATACCGGTAATAAAAATATTTGTAACAGAAAATAAATATATAATATTATAAATATAATAATAAATATAAATATTCCAAATGATATTTTATAATTAGTACTAAGCATGGGGGAAGGTGCATAGCACATTTGTTAGCGCACTGGCTTCGAATATGAGTGGTCCTGTGTTCATTCCCCATGCTGTATTCTTGATAAAGACCTTTTGGTCAAATCATCCTTTTTTGTGTGTTTCCAGTGATTAGCAAAACTTCATTATCTTTTTCCAAGTTTGCGGTTGTTACTTATTATCCATTCATAGCTCACAATAAGTTAAGTAAAAACAGCCATGATATTATTTTTAACATTCATTCTCAAACTCCCATTGGATCCTGCTTGTAGCAGGACGATGGTTATACTAGATTTCCAGCAGTATGTAGCCCAGAGAACTAAGATACTTTGCTTCAATGGTTCAACACATCCAACTTTGGCGGTGGTAATGAATAAGTTTAGTGTTTTTACCACTTCCACAAAACGATAGACGTCTAGCCATATCGCTAGTAGATCATCCGTAAATTGCAACCTGTGCCCATACTGCATGCTCATTACCAATCTTAAACATAGCCATGGTCAAACTTGTTTGACCTTTTTTTTGTAGCTGTCTGAGTTGCTATCTACATAGCCACAGATCCATCATAATGCTGACCCACCACACCTAATGTAATTTATGTCAGTAAAACATACAGACCCAATACATGTTCTCCTTACACATAAATATATTGTGCTGATATTTTGAATGCAGAGTTAGAACAGTTGGAAAATGTAAAGTGTAGTTTACATGGCTAGATTGCAGGGTCCATGGCTATAATGTAGGGTCCATGGCTAGAATTTAGGGTCCATGGCTAGAATGTAGGGTCCATGGCTAGATTGTAGGGTCCATGGCTAGATTGTAGGGTCCATGGCTAGATTGCAGGGTCCATGGCTATAATGTAGGGTCCATGGCTAGAATTTAGGGTCCATGGCTAGAATGTAGGGTCCATGGCTAGATTGTAGGGTCCATGGCTAGATTGTAGGGTCCATGGCTAGATTGCAGGGTCCATGGCTATAATGTAGGGTCCATGGCTAGAATGTAGGGTCCATGACTAGAATGTAGAGTCCATGGCTAGAATTTAGGGTCCATGGCTAGAATTTAGGGTCCATGGCTAGAATGTAGGGTCCATGGCTAGAATGTAGGGTCCATGGCTAGATTGCAGTAAAGTTGATATTACTATGGTACTATCACAGAGGCATAAATTGATAATACTATGTTTGTCTCCATGATAGTACCATAGTGTTTACTGTTTGTATTGTTTGTTCACTGTTTGATTTTTATATTCTTGATAAAGACCTAACAGTTGAAACATTTAGAATGTCTTGTATATTGTTATTGGTATGTTTTTGTGTTAACACCCCATAGCCCAATAGTGATAGTCTGTTAGTGGTTGTCAAGTAAAACTACAAAACCTGTGTTCTATGCAAGTATTTTTGTTATACAGTTTTACAGCAGTATTACATTTTATTAATTGTTGTACCATAAATCTATCTATAGGTGCTCTTATCTGTCTCAATGAATTCATCAAAGTGTAGAGGCTTACATAGTTGTTAAATCCACTGTAGGTTATAATCTAGATCTATGTTCCTCAACCTTTTTCAGCAGGTGGTCCTCTTTTGGCACACAACCACACAATCAATCCAACATTCAATCAATCAAGTGCCATGCAGAGTGACGTAGGCAATCATTCTTCTCTACAACTCACTGTCTTTTGTGTTGTTAATAAGTTCAGTTGGTGATTTCTTTTTGTGCCACAGGGACAATCCATCCTGAAATTTCTCTCTTTGTCCTTCTCTCTTCTCCCCATGATCTTTCCAGAGGTTAATAAATATTCAAGATTTACTTACTTCATCACATTGCATATCATGTTTCTCATTTTTTGAAATGTTGATTTGGCCTGTGCTATCCTGTTCTTGGTCTCATTGGAGCACATGCCAACTAATTTTAAAATGGTACCAAGATACTTGACTTTATCCACTTGCTTTAATTTTTCATCATTGATAGTAATACTGCATTTTGGCAGTGTGTATTTCTTTGAAACAACTATTGTTTAGGCGGAGGCCTTTGTTTTCACTTTCTTTTACTACTATGTCTAACAGGGCTTGAATTTCTTGTTCGCTCCCTGTAATAAGAACTTTATTGTCAGCATAAGCTAACATTAGGGACTTTTAATTGTATCAGATCTGTGTTCTTGTTCTCTGTCTATTAGTATCTGGAAATATCTGTGTTCTTGTTCTCTGTCTATTAGTACCTGGAAATATCTGTGTTCTTGTTCTCTGTCTATTAGTACCTGGAAATATCTGTGTTCTTGTTCTCTGTCTATTAGTACCTGGAAATATCTGTGTTCTTGTTCTCTGTCTATTAGTACCTGGAAATATATGTGTTCTTGTTCTCTGTCTATTAGTACCTGGAAATATCTGTGTTCTTGTTCTCTGTCTATTAGTACCTGGAAATATCTGTGTTCTTGTTCTCTGTCTATTAGTACCTGGAAATATCTGTGTTCTTGTTCTCTGTCTATTAGTACCTGGAAATATCTGTGTTCTTGTTCTCTGTCTGCTATTAGTTCCTGGAAATATCTGTGTTCTTGTTCTCTGTCTATTAGTACCTGGAAATATCTGTGTTCTTGTTCTCTGTCTATTAGTACCTGGAAATATCTGTGTTCTTGTACTCTGTCTATTAGTACCTGGAAATATCTGTGTTCTTGTTCTCTGTCTATTAGTACCTGGAAATATCTGTGTGATTAAATTCTCTTACATTAAATTAGTTACCTTGTAACAGAGGTGGGAGGTGGGTAACCTTTTGGGGTTGACAGGTTGAATTGAGCATTTTTTGTGTGATATGGGGTCAAAAAACTGTTCTATTTAATCCTTTGAATCTCCAAGTAGTGTTTTCTGAACTCTACGGTTAACTGATACCGGTAGTAATTTTAGTAGATCAGTCTTGTGGGCCAGAAAAAATGACTTAATAAGCAGTATTTTTCCCACCACTGCCTTATACTGACAATATTCTTATCTGTCACAAAAATTATTTATTGTATAATTTTGTTTCTTTTTTTGTAGAAAAAATGAATGCACATACTCCAGCTTTAACAAATATGGACTCTCCTTCTTCTCGGGCTGGTAACTCTAGTTGTGATTCCGGCTGTTATGCAGGTGGAGAAGGTAAATACCATCCTCGAGGACGAGATGCAGTTGGAATAAAAGAATTGGAGAAGCGTAACGAGAATACAGCAGGTCATCATCAAAATACAACAACACACACACCCTGTCGTTCCTGTGGGAAGCCAAAACAACCCAGAAAGTATTGTGGGCCTTCAGTGGTTACCCAGTATACACCTGGACAGTATCCAACGCAAACACAACCAAGTCACATGCTGCTTAGTGCAGGATTATCTCATTATACCCCTGGACATTTCGGGTATGCAGACTCCCAGCAATATGGGCAGTATGGATATCAGTACTCATATAGTCAAGGTCATCTACAGCATCAGCATACCATGCCTGTTTCAAAAACTCTTACTGAACTTAATGTAGTAGATAAACAAACAGCTTCTGCTTATCCGAACACTTTCATGAGTAGAAGACCTGGCAGTAATAGTACTAGTCCTGTGTATGCTGATAAACTATCTGTTAGCGGTGGCCGCACAACAGCCAGTGATAAGGGTTCAGTGGGAGATAGAGTTTCACTGACTGAAGAAGACCAGGAAGTCATTGCTATCACATATGGAACAAGTCAGACTAGAAAACTTGTTACTCCTATACACTCCATGTCTAGTGGGTCTTCACAACAGGAATTGACAAATACTGTAATGTGTAGTGCATGTGTTCCTTCTACTGGGTGCCCACAATGTGATGAGAGCATGCTCTGTGATAGTTCTTCATGTCAACAGTGTGCAACCTACATGTCATGTCCTCAGTGTTTTCCTTATAAACATTATATCAATACAACTCTGCGATCTGAGAGCAAGTCTTCCAAAATGTCATGCAGCTCAGCCTGCACACAAACAACCTGTCTCAGTCCAGAACATGATGACAGTAGCCACAGTGGAGGTTCCAATCTTATTGATTACACAAGTTCTCCTGGGGGATATTACATGTCCAAGTCCAGCCCAAGTAAAACACAACAGTACTACTGTTGCCAACCACAGTGTTTGCCAACTCCATTTTATCATCGCACACCTACCATTCCAGGAAGTCCTACCCCTAGACAACTTCCTTCACCTGTTCTGATCCCAACATCTTCAACGAATGTCCATCCAGTAACACTAGCCTTTGCTGATTCTAAAACATCACAAGGATTAGCTCTAACACTTAAACCAGAAGGAATGTCATCACCTGTACCACCCACAGACTGGGGCAGCCATTCAGATGAAACTGAAGCACCAGGGATTGCAACATTGTATAGCAGGGGTAGGAGTCTGACACCTGAAAAGGTTGAGAAAGGTGATACTAGTCAAATAAAAAGTCCAACCCGATCTCTGATGCCTCTTGTATCAACAAAACTTAGTGCAGAGAGGATTGATCTTACCAAACTGCCTTATAGTACAGTGGTGAGTACCAGGTTTAAGTACTACATAATACTTAACAATACAGTTTACGTAGCTTTTAGATAACAGTTAAATCCTGGCTTGCCAGCGGTTGACTTATGAAAAACTGTACTTATAAGTTTCATCACATTAAATATTATTTGATATATATGGACATTTGAAGATACTTTCACTGGCTTTTGAACGGGCTTCATAATATCTTGAGCATAATTATGTCAGCTATCTATATTTATATATCTTCATTCAGTTCCCTGTGGAACATAAGGCTGCAATTGTCACTGTCCAGTGATTTCTGTGCTGTGATGCCCTCTTCATCTGTTCCTAAGAGGTCCCAATTAATTTTTATCTTCCTTTACTGCTCTTATTCAGATGTTCCTTGATTTTCTTCTTCTTCTGCGTTCAGCATCTGTGGTCATGCTATACTGGCAGGCCTGTCGTCAACACGAAGTCCACTGTCTTCTCCAGGTCAGAGTGGCTGCCCCATAGCTTTTGCCTCAAGTCTGTATCCTCTGGCCAGGTCTGCTGTCTCTGCTCTTTGTATGTTGGGCAGTCCTGAAGTATGTGTTCCGGGGTCTGGGTTCCGGATCCACATGGACATCCATCTTTGTATGAGATCCTCAATCGGTAAAGGTGACCCAACAGTCTGCAGTTGCCTGTTCTAAGGCGAAATATTGTGGTCTGTTGATATCTTTGGACCTTGGTTTTCGAACTCTCCTCTTTCCATGTGGGTTCCAGTCCAGATCTTGACTGGCTATATGTTGTCAGGCTTCATTCTAAAGGGTTGTTTCCTATCCATCTCCACTTTCTACTTTTTATCTCTACCTCCACCAGGTACTTGTGTATTCTCATCTACAACTCATCATTTCTCCTTCTTCCTGTATTCATTCTCAAACTCCTGCAGATTAGCAGGATGTAGTCCAGAAAATATATAGCGATGTGTCATTACAGCTTGGCAGCAATATCTGTGTCTTTCTGCCTGACACATCCAACTTGAGCATGGCTTCTGGGTCACTTAATCCTCTTGATTAGGAACCAGCGTCACTGCACAAGGTTCACTCCTATAAATTCTCAACTTGCAATTCTGTCAGCCATCTAAAAGTACATAAGTTCAGTTTCCCAGTCAGTTGTGGATTCTTTTGGTCTTTCCATTGAGAGGATACACTTTCTCCCATCTCCCTTGGTTACTCCCATTTCTATCATTCTCTGAACAAGTACATTGTCTTTTTCAGCATTCTCTTAATTATTTTGTAGTGTACCCATTACTGTTCTACTTATATCAGTCTGGTTTCTTCTCATCACTTTGCCATCCACTATAGCTTTACACACCAATGTGTCAGCTCTTTCATTGCTCTGGACTCCCACATGACCGGGATAGAAGATCCATGTGATGCTATGGGCATTGTTGAGAAGAGTGCCCCACTATTTTCTTATCAAGCATTTTCCAAACTTTTACTGCATACTCTGGGAGTCTAATAAATCACTGTAGATGTTGGTTGTTTCAGAGCTGCTGTTACTGCCCCTATTTCCATTCTCATGCTCGGTTTTGTGGTGGGACAGGCAGCATATTTTTCCACCACCATCTTGCTATTTTTTTAATGATCCACTAGATTCTCTATGGTATGGAAACATCCAACCCAACCCCCATAACCTCATAACCTCTTTCGTTTCCTCTTATGATGTGCATGGCATGTAACACTATCACTATTATTTGCTCCCCTTTCAGGTTCTGGCAACCATAAGGGCAGCAGCTCATCATTTGATATCAGATCTAGTCATTTAATGCTAAGTCATCAACGAAGACATATATTGATAAATCTCTGTAACTTTGATGTGGTTTTCTGGGTTACATGTCATGCATGTCATATTCTGGGAGCCATAAAGCAATACAGTCATCACATTTATATTAAACAACCTAAAAGTTCTATCACTGAAGAATAATTTCAAACTCTATATTTTTATCTCTATAGAGAATATGAGAAGAGGGTACTATGATTGCAGTCCAACTTCTGTTGCAACCAATTAATGCCTACCTGTGTGATTATTTTCCTTGCTTATGTTTATCAGTTTGTGTTTATTATTTATTAATTTAAATATAATTCTAGTTTGTGTTAGGATTAGTTATGTAAAACATAACTAGCCCCTAACCCTAAAATATTAATATTTCAATTAATTATTGATTATTTAATGATATAATATTTATATCAATTAACCACAAAATACATAGGTAGGCACTAATGGGAAACGAACGAAAACAGGGGTTGGCCTGCAATCATAGTACCGAGAAGTGTTTTGGGTCAAATATATAACTTAAAGCAGAGGTTATCGAATTCCAATCTACTGGTAGATCACAAGGATAGTAGATCAACATCATTATTTAGAAATATTTTTTTAATGTAATCATTAACTTTATCGACAACCTCAAATGATCCACAAAAAGGGGCTCATAACCTTATATTTTTGTTAATTAAACCTTACCAAAGACGTACTGACAGATCTGTACTCGTGTATAAGCCAGGAATTTTTGGACATATATCCAAATTTTATTTAGGGATCTCGACCTATAAATGAGTACAGCACAATTTTTAAAAAAATATTACGTCAAATCTCAGTAACAAGATAAAACTTACCAGTTTACAAAAAAAGCCAGAGACTGGCATATTTGTGTCCAATATATTCAAGCCAGGATAAAATGCCTAGGGCTATAATACACCAGTATCTGATGTTATTTATTAACCGAAGTATGGTAACATGTACATATAATGTCGTATGTGAAAACAAATGAAATACATCTATTTTCCAGTAAATCACGTTTATTGTTTAGCCCTACTGGGTAGTGATTTGATGGTTGGTTGGTTGGTTTGGTTGCTGATCCAGCAGTCCATGAGCTCAAGCCCTTTGATCCAATGCCATTTTACCGGCATTATATTGCTGGGGAGTCTGTGGATTTTCGTCCCACCCCTAGAGCAGAGCTAGAGCATAACTATCACACCACCAGGAAGGTAGGTTTCAACCTATAAACTGCTCCGAGTCACTGCAGCCAAGATAGGGTTCACTGTGCTCATTTCCCGCCACCAATTGACTACTAGTTATACCAAACTTTCTCTACTTCTCCAGGCATGCAACCAAATGTTCAATTCAAAAGGATTGTCACATCCTGACTCACTGTGCCTCTATGATGGGCCACAGCCATAGGAAAAAACAGTGCTGTCAGTTTCCTCCTCTCCAGTGTTGCCCAGTACATCTTCTGGCTCCCTCCCAACCTCAGTGGGTGCATGCATATATATATTTAAGAAAAAAAATAAGCATAAAACACATTGCAACAATAAAATAAAAGCATGAAAGGCATAAGTGTATAGATGACATGCCATGAAGCTTCTATAAGAAGATAACCTCCTCATTATAACATCATGTCATCTACTAAGGTTTTCTGTTGCAATGTGGTTTGTCTAATGGGCCATTGGTGAACCCACAGGTACAAACCATGCAAGTAGTGTTTTGATAGTAACAGACTAAACTATAGTGGGTTTGACTTGATTTGCGTGCAACGAAATGTTTAAACAAAATTAGCTGTATAGACACACAAAAACATAACACAATAACATCAAATATTGATAACAGATGGAAATACTTACTGATGCACATCAGTCATTCTCCACAATATAACAGACATTGTTGTCATCCGCTTCATTCTCAAAGATAGCATCATCCTCACTTCCATCCATTGCGTTACTAATTGAACAGTTTTTGAAAGATTGGACAATCATTTCTGACGGAATATCCGACCACGATTCTTTGACCCACGTAGTGATTATGGTGATGTCAACTTTTTTTTTGCATTACCACCTTTCCTCACAGCTAAATTAGATGATACCATCCAGTCATTCCATTTTGCTCAGAGTCTGTCCTTGAAATGTTTGTTAAGGCAGACATCTAGCAGCTGCAAGAGGGAGGTAAGTCCCCCAGGAACAACAGAAACAGACAACCCCATCTCACAGCATCGTTGTTCCATTTTCTCTGTGAGATGTGCCCTAAATGAGTCCTAGACTAGCATGGATGGTTTTTTTAAAGCGACCCCTTCCTCTGCCCCCACACTTTATCCAGCCATTCCAGAGTACTACCGGGTACTTTCATCCATCAAACCTTTCAGGTGAGCACATGCAAACATGCCACTTGGGAATTTCATCCCCTTAGGCAGAGTCTTGCATTTAAACATAATCACGGGGTGCAAACATGACCCATCTGCCATGCAACCTAAAACAACAGTGAAGTGAGTTTTTTCATGCCCAGTTGTCTTTACAAAAACTGTCTTCGCACCTTTTTGTTCAACTGTGCGATTTGAAGGCATATCAAAGTAGACAGGGGTCTCGTCCATATTTCCTATTTGAGATAGGTTGAAGTTGAGCCTCTTCATCAGGTTAATAGTGAAACGTTGAAACATATAAATTTTTGTTTCTAGCTTCTTCTACAACTTTTGCACGAGCTTAATGCGTGTTCATAGACACAAGTGATGTCTGTTTATGAAGCGATTGCACTTTCTCATTGACATAACAAAGTCCCCAGAATTATGTTTCTGGAATGTAGGATCTTTCAATATCGAGAGCGCCCTAATCCGAATATTGGTGCAGGTTATAATTAATCTGTTCTGCTGCATTATCCATTCAGATAATTACTCCTCCTGCACAGGGAATGAAGATGTATGGCCACATGATGCTTTCTTTGACCTTGGCATCAGAGACAATTCTTCCTTTTTTTTTTCCTTCATTCTCGTACTTGCTTTTTGTTCACAATGAAGTGACAGAAAGCCATAGAATTGTTGTATTTCTCCACAAAAGCGATAACATCCATTTAAAACCAGCAGTATACAATTTATACGGACTTCCGGTCAAAATAGTGGATAGCAACGCAAGTGTTTTTGTTTGTCACCAACAGTTTCACTTGAACAATGGATATATTCGTTGTTTCATTTAGGAGATTGTGTGGTGATGTGTTATTCTCTGACCAGGAGGTCCACTCATTAAGATCTTCGCCGGTGCTAACGGAGTGCGTGCATCTGAGCTGAAGTCTTCGTGAGTGTAATCGTTGTCACACTGTTTGAAAAATGGCAGCCAATATCAAGCGGCCTAAACGAGGTGGCTCAAAAAGGAAAAGTCACCGGGCGGGTGCTAGAATAACGAGATCGAAAACAGCTAGGCTAGGAATTAAAAACGTGCGTGTGCTGTTTTGGAATGTGGCTAGTGTACACAAGCGTAGAACAGAGCTAGAAAAGATGTGTTATGAGGCTGACGTCATTGCATTGCAAGAAACACAGCTAGGTGAAAGTGGTAATATCAGGATAGCCGGATTTCAGTGTTTCTACAACAGGCGACATCTTGGACAGGCAATCTTAGTACGCGAGGGTTTTAGTGTATGCGAGGTTGATATGTCCAAGTGGGATAGTGACAATATCCAGTTACAGGCAGTGAGGGTCCAGAGGGTCCAGCACCCAATCATGATTGTAAATGTGTATGCCTGCAACACGAGCATTGATCTTCAGGGTTGGAAGATCCTAGGGGAGATAATGGAACAGGAAAAGCAGATCCTCTTTTGTGGTGACTTCAATGCGAAAGGTACATCATGGGGCAATAGTGCTTCGAACAAACAGGGAAGAGAACTTGAGGCGGCCCTGACAGATACGGACCTGGTGTGCCTTAACGATGGCCGTATAACAAGGATGGCAAGCAGGGATGGTGATGATGATAGCGCTATCGACCTGGCATTGGTGTCATCAGCTGCTGTGGCTATCTGCAAATGGGACGTGCTGGGGCATCATGGCAGTGACCACCTCCCATGTGTTGTTCTCTTAAAAAATGACAAAAGTAAGCAGATAAGGCCAAAGGTAAGATCCTTTAAATATGATCGAAGAGGAGTGGATGTTGTGAGCAGAATTCGACAAGACAAACGTAAGGCTCAAGTAGTGGGAAATCTGGTGTGGGATAGGCCCTCCTGGTGGAACGAAGAGGTTCAAAGAGCATGGAGCGAGAAACGGAAAGCAGTATCACTATGGCAAAGGGCACGGAAACGTGTTGCGGCTCAGCCCATGGAGGTCGCACAATGGAAAAGGAAGAAAGATATCTTAGTCCAAACATTCAAAGATATTGCAAAGTCAGCAAAGGCGTCAAAATGGGACGAATTTTGCAAAGAGATAACACGCGAAAAGTCACTAAAATTGTTCTGGCGGTTACACAAATCCATGAATGGTCTCACAAGACGCGTGACTATTGCCGATTTCCAGAGCGACGATACCGTCTGGCAGAAGACAGACGAGACAAAAGGTGCGGCATTGCTGGCACACTACACACATTGTCAGAGAAATGTGGAGGCATATCAAGAAATCATGAAAACGCTCACAGACACGTGTAAGAACTTGAGCATGGAAAACCATATGCTAATCACAGTTGAAGAAATCAGGAAGGCACTGAAAAGTACAAAAAATACAGCACCAGGGCCAGATGGCATTAGATACGATGACATTAGTCGAAGAACTGATGAGGAGTTGGGAGAGTTGGCGGACATGTTCAATAATAGCCTTCTAAAGGGCACAGTGAAAGAAGACTGGTTGCACAGCTATTTAGTTCCACTACCAAAACCTGGGAAGGACCACACCAGGATACATGGCTACAGAATAATAACTATGCAGAATACGATTGGCAAGCTTTTGGAAAAAATTGTGGCCCGGAAGGTATCGTGTTATCTTGAAAGAAATAAGTGTTTACCAACATTGTTAGGAGGATATCGTCCAGGAAAGAAGACATGGCAAAATTCAGCCATATTTGCGCAGGATGTTTTTGAGGGGTTCGATTCGCGCATGGAGACATGTGCGGTCGCAATAGACCTTGAGGATGCGTACAATAGGGTGTCCTTGGATATCTTGATGCACCAGGTGTTAAATCTTGCAGTTAATCCTTTTGTCGTGCGTTGGGTTGGCGCCGCCCTGATGCACAGGGTTTTAGTTCTTAAGTGTGGTAACTGGATATCTACACCAACGGTTATTAGCCCTGGCCTGCCACAGGGATCGCCTCTATCTCCTGTACTTTTCAATGTATACACAGTACATATCGCTGGCAATCAAATCACAGGTGTTGGCAGAACGATGTCATATGCCGATGATATCCTGGTGTATAGACAGGGCAGAAATCGAGAAGAGTGCGTCGTGGAACTACAGAAGGAGCTGGACAGACTGACAAATTGGTGTCGAGATACGGGAGCAGTGGTTAATCCGTCTAAGGCATTCGTGACGTGGTTTTCCTTGAACAATCACATGGTAAAGACACCCATGCCACAAGTTTCGTTGTCCGGGAAAAGTTTAGAAAGAACTAGCACAATGAGATATCTGGGTGTGTTTTTTGACAGAAGCCTGAGTTTCAGGGAACATGTTGACCACATTATCATAAGGGCAGGCAAAGGCTTAGCAGCAATGAAGGTTATGGCTGCTGCGCAATGTGAGCAAAGATTGTTATTTCTTTTGTACCAGGGTTTGGTAGTGGCTGTGGTGGAATATGCACTGGCAATTCTGACTCTTAGCCAAACTCAGATCGAAAGACTGGATAGAGTCCAGAATGCAGCAATGCGTATCATTCTGGGATGCACAAGAGACACATCGACAAGAGCTATGCGATACCTACTTGACTGCCCAACAGCTGAGCATAGATTACAGTATTGCCGTGCACGGGCGTACCTTCAAATACATGCAGATAAGGAACACCCGTTGCATTCCGAAATACAGAAAGTTAAAGGCAGCAGACTCAAGAGAGGAAGGTCGTGGATGGGACGTGCTGAAGATGTAATACAAAGCGTGTGCCGATTACAGGATGTGGCAGTTGGTGCGGAATGGATAGGTCTACCCACAGATTTCGAAACTTGTTTGAGAGTAGTAATATCACTTAGCAGGGAATGCAGAGAATGGTGTCCCACAGCTGTGGAGAAAGAAGTGCAGGCTTTAATCAGTGAGAATACCAAAGAGGGGGATGTGATTATATACACTGATGGATCTGTAATTAGGCATGTTCGCAGTGCTTGGGCCTTTACAGCTCAGTGCGCAGGTAAAACGATCAAGGAGGAAAGTGGTGCCTTTGCGGTCACTACGAGTAGTATGACCATGGAGACTATGGCGGTGACCAAGGCATTTGAGTAGCTACGCACACAGAAAGTAACGCAGGTCTGCATCTTGAGTGACTCTATGAGTATGATTAAGAAGGTACAAGAAGGGTCTCGTTCGTGAACAGTGGATTGAGGCCTTGAGAAATGCGAGCTTGAAGGCGGTTACATTTATTTTCGTGCCGGGACATGTGGGCATTCGAGGCAATGAAAGAGCGGATCAACTGGCATCGTGTGCGATTGTGGCAAAGGGCGATGGGGCAATGGATCGGCGCTGACGTTTTGAACTCCTTAAGAGATATAACACGCGAGAGTAAGACGAATGTGGATGATGATTCCTTTTCAATGGCTAGGATTAAAGATCAGGGATTGAGATGCAGTGTTGCTAGAGGTGAACATTTTGGAGGGCGCAGAAGAATGATGGTCAACCAGCATAGGACCGGTACTGTCAGCAGAAGTGTGATGGCGGATACACTCAAGGAGAGATCGGAGCAACTATGGATGTGTCCAGTTTGCAGTGATGATGATCCGACGACTAACTAACTAGTATACAATGTTCTTTTTCTGTCCAGGCATCCTTCTTACACAACACAAATAAAATCACAATGGCAATAAAAATTTGCGAACTGGAAGCTTAAACTACTTGTGCAGTATTCTTGACTAGCTAAGTCATCGCCTTATATTCTGTTAATTAGTCCAGCCCACTAAGGCTGTAGATTGACTACTGGTCCTACCCATTACAATCAGCTCAACTAATCCAAGTTTCCCTAACATTTTGATGATGGCATTCAGATAAGTGACCAAATGCTATCTTTCTTTATAGAAGACTTGAAACAATGTTCCAAATTCCGACATATTATAGACATTTTGTAGCAAAATTGATAATTAATAACCGTAATTGATTCCCTCTTCCCCACCACAACCACTGCACATTTAGTGGCAGACAAGATCAATTTCCCAATCCTCTCTCATGTTTATTACCATATACTTCCTACAAGGTAAACATATGGTAACAAAGTTCAAATTCTTCTGTATCTTTTAATAAAAACACTGACGGTGCCCATTTGTCTCATAGTTCTTTCATTGTGTCGTTTCTCGCTTAGACGTTACTGTCTGATAGTTATGTAGTACTTACCATTCACTAGCGCAGTTCCACATCAGAACACCTGGACACCAAACACAAACAATTCATTCAGGGAAGTATGGTCTGTTGTTTGAAAGTCTCGCCACATGTGATAAGCCGTCTATAGACGTGGTTACGGAAGGCAGCGCTGTATTATCTTTGGATGTATTGTTCCCAGAATACAGTGGCCTATTCATTCCTTGTTTCCTTCATTTAAGTAATGTGAGTGGGGCAAATGAAAGTAGTGCCCTTACATCTTACAGTTGCTAAAGTTTGTGTTAATTTCCATTTAGCTTTTCCATTCATTCTTATGATAACGAAGTTATTATTACTGGCATTGTTACATTTTTCCTATGTCAGTCTATACACAGATTTTAGACTTTGGACATTTTTGGGATGCCAAAATCAACTCCTACCCTTTTCCTATAAATTTTTCATCAGATATGTTTTTGGTAATACAATAACTGATTTATATAACGTAATTATATAAGATTGCTTATCATTGCTTTTAAAATAAAGAAAATTTATGTGAATTTCCTTTCAGATTGGTCACTGTGGCATTCCACCATTGCTTGTTCAACGATATTCTGAAGAGCTTAGACAAGATATTGGTACAATGTCACTGGTTCTTGAACAGCTCAGGGAAAGACAACTCAGAGAACTAAATCGTCCATGTGTAAGTTTCTTCAAAGTACAGTTTCTAAAATTCTGAACAATTGGCATCCATGTATTTGCAGCCAAAAATAACAACGCTATGACCTGCCATAATATTTGGCAGGTTGTAAGGCAACTGAGGAGGTATAGGAGTGAAGTTGTCATCCCATGCTGAAGTTGGATGAGTCAGACCAAAAGGCACAGTTAATACTGGCAAACTGTAAATCATAACAAAAAAGCATTCCTTTCTATGAATATTATAATATAGAAGAATTATTATTAAAGAAAAGCATAATGCAGCAAACAGGATTTGAACGAGGTCTGGGATTTGAACCAAATTTGGACCTGGCTCAAATCCCATTTACTGCATTACAATTTTCCTTTCTATGTACTACATTCTGATATCCAGTATTGAGTTTTAGATGATATTATCCAACATGAGTTTTAGATGGTGCTATCCAGGAGTTTTAGATTATGCTATCTAGCATATCCAGTATTAGTTTTAGATGATGCTATCCAGCAGGAGTTTTAGATGGTGCTATCCAGTATTAGTTTTAGATGATGCTATCCAGCAGGAGTTTTAGATGGTGCTATCCAGTATTAGTTTTAGATGATGCTATCCAGCAGGAGTTTTAGATGGTGCTATCCAGTATTAGTTTTAGATGATGCTACCCAGCAGGAGTTTTAGATGGTGCTATCCAGTATTAGTTTTAGATGGTGCTATCCAGTAGAAGTTTTAGATGGTGCTATCCAGTAGAAGTTTTAGATGGTGCTATCCAGTAGAAGTTTTAGATGGTGCTATCCAGCAGGAATTTTAGATAGTGCTATCCAGCAGGAGTTTTAGATGGTGCTATCCAGTAGAAGTTTTAGATGGTGCTATCCAGTAGAAGTTTTAGATGGTGCTATCCAGCAGGAATTTTAGATAGTGCTATCCAGCAGGAGTTTTAGATGGTGCTATCCAGCAGGAGTTTTAGATGGTGCTATCCAGCAGGAGTTTTAGATGGTGCTATCCAGTATTAGTTTTAGATGGTGCTATCCAACATGAGTTTTAGAAGGAATACAGAAGAAGAATAACACATTATATGGGGGAAAGAAATACACAAAGAATGATTTTATAAGGCAATTGATATACTCGACATGGAAGCATATCTGATTTTGAAGGTTTAAGACTTCCATGAGGTGTAGCATGTGTGGAGATAGTTATTGTCCAAGTCACTCCTGTTGAAGAAATATTCAAATGAGAGAAATGGACAAGAGCTAAAGATCTGTCAAGTTAAAGTCATCAGTTTAAACAATATCCAAAAGAATAAATGCATTTGAAATGAAATGCTACAGAAAGATCCTACGAATATCATGGACAGAGAAAAAAACGAATTTTGAAATTACTGAAACTAAATGAAAGGTGGCTTCCAAATACCCATCATAAGAAGGAAACTACAGTATTTTGGACACTTAAAGCAACATGATGATATGAAAACACTGATTCTAGAGGGCAGAGTGTCAGACAAGAGAAGAAGAGGAAGACCAAGAAGACGATGGACCAGCAATATCGAAAATGTATGCACTTGTCTCTGGCCAATGCAGGCCTGCTTGTCCTGAACAGAGAGGTGTTCAGAGTATGCATGATGAAGACAACGTTCTAGAAAGAATATGTCACTAGATATATTTAGTCAGCTGTGACCAGTTCTGAGGAGGAAGATAATAGCCTGCTCAAATCTGTCAAGATAGCGAGACATGACTCACTTTGTTTAAACTATTTTGCAAAGAACTGTCAAAGAGGGAAGGTGGAGAAGTGAATAAAGAAAATGCTGGATTATAACATCGAGAAATTTCTGGACATGATTTCTTTACAGTCATCCGAATGACTGAGGTCAGACCAGACTGTGGTAAGGGGAAACGAAAGAACCGATGTGTCGGCTGGAAAAGCTTTGGTCAACAGCACTGAGATAAGAAGAGACAGGATTGAATTAATTAGAGCAGTCATGGATACCCTACGAGAAGATGAGGAGGAAGTCGAACGTGACAATGTACATATTCAGAGAATGGTAGAAATGTGAGTGACTAGAGGTGATGGGAGAAAGTGCTCCCTCTCCGAAAAGATCAGAAGAATGCGTAATCAGCAACTGACTGGGACACTGAGCTTATACACTTTTAGATGGCTGAAGGAACGGCAAGCAGAGCATATATGGGAATGCCCCCGGTGCTGTGACGCTTGTTCCTAATCAAGAATGACTGAGGAAGGAAGTGTTGGGAAGATCTTTTATGCTGATGTCTCTAGTGTGGCACACCTACAAACCTAAAAATGTTATGGAATTTTATTATTGAGGGATCGGGTGAGTCAGATATACAATGAATGGGCTACGAGAACTATCAGTATACATACTCTTCATGATCTGCTGAAAGAGACATAACACCTGTATGCCAGAGTGTTGTGCTATGAGTTAAGAAAATCATTATTATACACGATCTATGAAGACAGAGAGACAAAACAAAAGAAAGTGCCCAAGAGGATGGTTATGTGTAGACATGGAGAATGTCATAAACATTTCACTCAAATATGATTCAAACAATGAAACACCAGGCTTAAAGCCATACTAAAATAAAAGAATATTGCACAATCATGGATAAAAAGATGGAATGAGGAATGGAAATAAGTATATTACATAGATCATCATCAGGTGCCTTTCCACATAGAAGGTTGTCTCAGCAGACCTGCACTCTGCCAGATTGTAACCTGTCCATTCATGATGTTTCCTTTCCACTCTTATCTTTGCCTACCTCTTGATCACTTCCCTTCAACTCTACCTTCAAGTAATGTCTTCAACAAAGTGCATGTCTTTTAAAAAGTCCAAAATGTTCTATTTTTATATCTTTTAATAGTTCTTATTTCATACTCAGCATAGTCAGAAATTCTTTATTTTATTCTTTTTTCATGACATTCTCTCTATTCTTCTATATATCCACATCTCAAAAGCATCAATTCTGTCTTGTAGCTGTTTATTAATTGGAAATTTGTGGGGGTCTTTTGCAATCCATTCCATTTATACTGTAAGCATCCAATCAAATTAATTTATTTCTCATTTTAGAATAATTAACAATCCACAGATTGTAAATGAGAGCCTTAATGAGTCATGCAAGAATGCCTGCGACCTACAGATATCATCTATACAAAACTTTCTCATCTCCATTGGACTACCTATGTACCAGAAACCACTGACTGAAGGTGGTATCAGCACACTAGAGCAGCTTTTGAAATTAAAGGAGTCAGAGCTTGAACAGATGACTGATGCTGACTCACGCCACCTACGCAGAATTGCACATGCTCTTGAATGGGTTCAGCACAAATTAGCATCTCCCAGTCACAAAGCTAGAGCAACAGGTGTTACAGACAAAGTGTAACTGTGTTATTGTATATTTATATAAATTATTATACACTATTGACCTTAGCTTTCATGTAACTTTATTTATGTAAAACAGCCATACATAATTGACAATGGTATGAGTAGGCCTATATGTCCTATCTTTTGCTAATAATTTTGTAAATTTTTATTCATTTTTTATAATTTACATGAAAGTAAATGTTCTTGGAAATTGACATGGTAATTAAGATATAGAAGAAAGGAACATAACTAACATTACATACTAATCACTGGTTGACTGATAGCACCTTATTCAATGACCAAACTACATTGAGAGTGCAGCAATTGAAATCAAACATGACACCAGTCAGGCAAACACTTTAAATGATGGCTGAAACATTTTTATAACCAGCGAGAAATTTAAACCATGAGTGTACATACCTTTTGCCATCTGCTGGAAGAGACTAAATGTCTATAGATCGACCTGAAATGCTGATAGTTATGTTAACCAGTAATAAGAATTAATATTTGTACAACCATATATTGACAGGGCCTGAAAGGGGAGCAAAGAATAACAGCAGTATGACCTGTCGTGTGTTTCATAAAAGGGGATTAAGAATGTTCACTCCACAGAGGGCAAAGTGACCCTGAAGCCATACCATGTGCTGAGCCAAAAGGTATCATAGCACAGCTGTAAACTCTGCAACAGTACATTTCATTCTCCAGACTATATCTAGCTAATCTGCAGCATACATGCGGGAAAAATCAACCAAGGTCAGGATTTGTTTTAGGTTATTGGAAGTTCACAGCAAATTGATTTAATTTTTTTTATATGCCATCTACAGCAACATGGTAATTGTGATTGCATACCATTTTGACCATAGATTTCATTGTGTTGCATAGATGGAGTCTGAGTCCTCTGCCACATAGGCTCACATTTTCAAACTTCTACATTTATGTAATATTTCATAATATTGCCTGAAACATATTATTATGAGGGCTTTCCACAGATTTATTTTATTTTGAAGAATACAAAATAACTGTCCGCAATGCCATCTTGGTGCAACCAGAAGTCCACTAGGAAACCAGTGTTGCCTTATTTTTAAACAGCTTATCCATGAAGAGATTAAATTCCAAGAATGTCCAAGACAATTCAATAAAGTGGAAATTTTTTGTACAAGTACAGATATGAATAAACACCAGCAAGCTAAATTAATGCATGAAATAATTACAAAAGTCTGTTAGACCAACCTATGTTCCAGTTGTAGAATAAATTATGTATCACATATACAAATAAATAAATGTGTTTAGCAAAGAAAAAAGGGAGTATGACCTGTCCAGCACTACAAGAAACAGAGAAACAAAGGTAGACTATTGATGTTGACAGTAAATGGCCCATCAAGTGATGTGAGAGTTAAAATGCATGAGAAAGGAAGGGTGATGTTATACAGAGAGATATCATCTACACATGAAACATATATCTAACAAATGGCATATGACCCTTTATGTTTAAATTCAGACAACCGTATATGAAATAGTTTCCGTTAAAATAAATTTCCAGACAGAGTATGTTGGATTGGTGGTAAAGTAATTAGTTTACTTGCTGCCTCACAAACACAGCGTGGTTGAACTTACTCCACCAACATTTTGCTGGCAATGCAATTGGATATAAAAGTGACATGCCTGTAGATTGAATGGAGTTGAGAGATTTCTTTGGAACTTTAAACATGGCATCTAGTACAAGGCAACAAGCCAAAAATGTGGGTAACTTCCTCATCCTCCATAATGGTTTTCCCAAAAATTATTACCAAATTTATTTCTTTTCACAAAGATGCCATGACAACAAAGAATTGACTTTTTTTAAGGTAAAACATCTCCCTTTCCAAAGGTGCATCTACGGCCCTTAATAACAGTACAGACAATTCCTAAATAGTTAAAAAGTTATACCCAATAAAGGCTATTCCTCATTTAATTTATTTATTACAGACAATGTGTACATATGCACCTTAAGTTGATGGTTAGAAGGTATGATTCAATACAACAGTGTATACATGGGTAACTTAAGTTGGTGGTTAGAAGGTATGATTCAATACAACAGTGTGTACATGGGCACCTTAAGCTGGTGGTTAGAAGGTATGATTCAATACAATAGTGAAGAAAATGCAGAGCAATATGGAAGTAAGGATACATCCTTGTTTATCTACACTA
Source organism: Meghimatium bilineatum (assembly GCA_034231615.1). Taxonomy (NCBI): domain Eukaryota; kingdom Metazoa; phylum Mollusca; class Gastropoda; order Stylommatophora; family Philomycidae; genus Meghimatium; species Meghimatium bilineatum. The sequence continues at coordinate 15,106,656 of CM067311.1, read as the reverse complement.
TTGTAGATAATGACCATCATAAAGTGCCTTTCATATCCTAATGAAAATATATTAAACATAGGAGTGGGAGCTTCATCTGTCATTCCAAGGCCAGATGAGTCACCTTGGTTACATTAAGTCCATGTTTGTTCAAGGCTATCTTTTTCTATCCATTGTTTTCTTGGTTTTCTTTTGGCCTTCTGTCAAGATATTATTTTGTTATATGATTTTTTGGGTATTTAGTTTATATTCATTCTCATAAGGTGATCTAACCATTTTACTTGCTGTCCTTCTATATGCTCAATACATGATATTATTCATTCATTCAATGGTACCATGCCTTCCAGCATAGGCGATCATGTCTCTCCACAGTCCTCTGTTATACATATCCTCTGTGGTATATCTATATGATATGGTAATGCAGATAAAGACATTTCATGTGCAATAATAAATGACATTCTGGTTGTTGCAGTGCCGCTTCTGGCCAAATGTCGCCGACTTCAGCGCCTTTACTTGCTAGGCAAGACTGTGGTCCTGCCCGAAAGTGGGAGGGCTCAGCCAGCCTTAGTTTCCAGCCTCTGCTGGCTAGACTAAGCCCCATCTCCTCACCAATGAGCTGGCCTAATGGGATCCATCTCTATGGGGTCCATCTTTGTTGATATGGTTGATGATGACAAGAAAAAGTACCTTGTGTTAATTAGTTGAAATATCATCCTCACTGCTAATGAAACCATTGGTGTTCAGATCTCCTCCTCCTGATATCCATCAGTGTGTAGTGACTAACCACCACACCCACTCTATGCAAATTTAGGAATCTCCTCTGGTTATAATAATAATACAATAAAACTCATAAGCCACCTAGTTGTCAGCATAGCATTCTTGTTTAGCCACACCCATCTTGACATGATGTTCATGTACTATAATCAAAGTTACAGATTCACTGGGATTTTTTTCATTGGTCACTCATCCTATTTCTCTAAGAACATTCAGTACATCATCTTGGTCCATTGTTTGTTTGGTAGCCATGATTGCTGTACCAGAAAGTCTGTCAACACATTAATTTCCTCAGACACCGACATCTCCACGCACAAATGTGAAGTTTGTGGCTTGTATAGTTCTGCATCTTTCTTTTGTAGCTGCCTTAGTTAAAACATGATATTTAAAGTTTATCTGTTTACACAGAATCCACACACTGCAATCACTTTACACCCAGTCAGCCAGTTGTTTTATCCAGTCCACTGTGACACATACATATTTCTTGTGATCATACATTGCCATAATGTTACCAGTATCAACCAATAGCCTAAACTGGCAAAATTTAAGTCCGCTCCCATATGCAATGCAACCATCAGACAGAAAATTCAACATAAAAATAAATTTGCTCATTAGCTTGTTCTTATTCAACCAGCATTGGCTTTATTACAATTCTTCCTCTTCTTCTGCATTCATTTTCAAACTCCTAACAGACTAGCATCATGTAGTGTAGTCCATAGAACAGAATGTGTTTTCATGGTTTACAGCTTAACTGAGACTTTTCAACCTGACACATAGCTTCTGGGCCACATTGAACCTTTTTATTCATTCATTTAGTGTTCCTCGGTTTGTGAGTGAAAGCTTCAGCACCCGATTACTCCACACCATAAAGGTCTGACTTTGATGGGCTTGGACTGCTTTCTGCTTGGGTGTCATACCCATAGATAGAATGCTTTACTGAGCAGAAGTGTTCTATCTACACTTGACTACCACCTGAACGTTCTGCTGTCTGATTATGCCAAGTTTGCAGCTTTCATCCCTGTATCCACTCTGTGGCCCACTGGTAGGCAGTTTCCATCACCTGCTGAGTAGCTGTGGATGGTGTGACAGCTGTTTATTGGGCCCTGTGTCAACAGGATCACCATGTCATGTGAACGTGTGTTGTCATAGTGGTGGGCAGTAGTATGATGATAGAAATGCTGACTAGGATGGATGCTGGTTGGTCGGCTGTGGTCTTGGGCACATTTACATCTGGTATAGGATGGAGGTGGTTAGATGCAGTTCTTCTAGGTCTCCCCAGGTTTATTTCAATCTCAGTATGTATGGCCCATTCCTGGTTTTGGACGTGTTGCAGATTTTGGCAATCTTTTAGTATGTGATGTGGTGTTGTTTTGGCATGGGCAAAGGACTGATGTTTTTGCTCATTCATGTGGGCATTTAGGCCATAGTGAACTGTTCTAAGGCTAAAAATATTTTTCTGGTTTTTTTCTGCAAAGTTTGTGCATTGCATTGACCTTGTATAGGATGGGATAACTTTGCCCCAAAACCTCTTGTATGGCAAGTAACAGTGTTGCTATTCTTTTCTCACCTTTTAAGACCATGGTATTACAGTTTAAAAAATTAATAGACTGAGTGCCTTTCACAATAAACATCTTTTATTATATTATATTTTTTGTGAAAGTATAAGTTTCATTTATGTTTTCAGTTAATTTATGTGAAAGTATATTATACACTAATTTATGTATACAAAAGTATTAATTGACTTTTATGGAGGCGCAAAAAGCATATGCTTGTGAAAGTGCAAATTAAACTAATTTATTTCTTTTCTTTATTTATTTTTAAAAAAATTAATTTTCATTTTGTTTTTACCTTAAAGAATATCATAAAGGCTCTGATAAATTGTTTTGCCGTGATGTCATTCAGCTACTCCTTACTTTGCTTAGGAAAGGGTTTAGATGTACAAGAGATCAGGAAAACAGTTTATGCTTTAAAAAACAGCTTTAACCTTTAGGCCCCTATGGTCGCAACAATGCACCTTGCATGTGCATCCCGCATTGCCTGTGGTCGCAATCACACGCCATACGATATCGCTCCATTCCCGAGTACGGAACTTCACGAAGTTAAAGCTTATATGACGTAGAATTCCCGCAACACGAAGCTAGGAATACGTCACAGTTTAAAGGTCAAATTCCTTTACTCATTACGATTGTAAGAGAGAGAAAGCCGGTTGAATTTGTCAACGCATTTCTAGAGCGACTTTAGCCATTTTCGGCCGTATTTTACTATCAAATTGAGTACCGCGTGGCATGGGTTAGTGATCGTGACTACATGTTCTAATTGTTGTTTTTTGTGTTTAATATGTTGTTATTTGATAAGAATGTGTGCGTAGTCGTTCAAAAACACAAAAATAATATGTATCAGGGGTGCCACGTGTGTGCTTAGACAATAATTACGCTGCGTGTCGGGATAGACCTAGTGTTTACTGGACGGACGTTATATGCGATTTCTTATAAACTGCATGTTTTAATTGTTGTTTTTTGTGTTTAATATGTTGTTATTTGATAAGAATGTGTGTGTATGCATTAAAAAGCACAAAAATAATATGTATCAGGGGTGACACGTGTGTGCATGGACAATAATTACGCTGCGTGTCGGCATAGACCTAGTGTTGACCGGACGGACGTTATATGCAATTTCTTCACGTTTTATTAGTTTTTTAGTTCATATTATATTAGTTTTGATATAAAACAATATATATATACAATAAGTATAGGTATTTATGAGGATTTTATCAATGTTGTCACACATTTCTCATGTATTAGGGTCGTCACGAAGATATATTTGCGATTTTGAAAATGACGTTTTGCGTTTTACGCCAGAATTTTCAACTTCAAAACTTGCTCACAACTGTCATATCACACATACAACAACAACAAAAACACGATAATATTCACTATTCACTCCTTTATTTAGATGTGCAAAAATTATTTTGATATCTTTTAAAACAAAAAAGTTATGACGTTTTCAAAACACCCACCATCAATAACGCAAATTTTCCAGAAAATAAGTCAGGCCCTGTGGGAAGTTTTGTAATTTTAAGCCAGTGCTCTAAAGGTTAAGGATATAACACCTCCAGGCAGATATTATACCATGTGCCCTGATACAACCACAGTACACTTGTGTCCATTGTTGAAAGGGATGTGTTTCATAAAAAATATCTTTAATCTCCCAATCCTGCCACCATTTATATATAATAAATCAAATAAAATTTATAATGTCTACAAAATTTATGGTACCACATCTTAGTCCTGACATGATAGCGTAGCATTTTCATTTTAGTCTTTTTTCTAGGTAATATTTACATTTAGTTGGTTGTCATTGCTTTCTGAATAGTCTGGATGTTGTCTGCAGCTGAAATAAAACTGTGTACACTTAGTCATCTGAGATGGCCAACTGTCTACAGCTGAAAGCAAACTAGATACCTTGACCATCAAAAATGGCCAACTGTCTGTAGCTGAAATCAAACGAGATACCTTGACCATCCAAGATGGCCAACTGTCTACAGTTGAAAGCAAACTAGATACCTTGACCATCAAAAATGGCCAACTGTCTGCAGCTGAAATCAAACAAGATACCTTGACCATCCAAGATGGCCAACTGTCTACAGTTGAAATCAAACTATATACAGTTGGACATCTCAGATCTGTATCCTCTGGACAGATCCGCTGTCTCTGCTCTTGTTGTGCAGTCCTGAAACATGTGTTCAGGAGCCAGTTTCAGATCCACATGGACATTCATTTTGTGTATGAGATCTTCAGTTGGTAAAGGTGACCTAACAGTCTGCAGAGGCCTGTTCTAAGATGAAAATAGTGTGGTCTGTTGGTATCTATGGGGGTGATATGTTGCATCGGATTTGTCTTCCACTTCCATTTGTTTCTTCCACTTTGACGTGTATGTGTTATGGATTATTGTTTTTGCTTCTTTGTAGGACAGTGGGTGTTTGTGTTCCATTTCACTACCTGTTCTTAACAGAGCATCCACTTTTTCATTTCCCATGATTCCACAGTGTGATGGTATCCATTGAAGGGAAATATTTGATGATTTTTGGATGTGTCTGAGCTCATGTTGTGCAGACAGCTTTCATTTCTGTTGCTCTGGGTTGATTTCAGTAGGGTTCTGCAATCTGTGAATATAGCTATCTTTATTGATCTTAGCTAAAATCAAACAAGTACCTTGGCCATATGAGATGTCCAATACTTCTCAGTAACAGAACCAGACAGTTCCTTAAACTAATATCAAATATTGAGTAAAGTTTACATCTGAGAACTAATATCAAATATTGAGTAAAGTTTACATCTGAGAACTAATATCAAATATTGAGTAAAGTTTACATGTGAGAACTAATAGAAATATTGTCTCTACGGCAGAGTGAATACTGTCTCCATTTCATAACTCAGTCAAACTTGCTTATAGTTCTTGTTCTTCTCCTATCAGTTTCCTATGCTCAGAAGTCTATACAGGTAGGAGGGCCACCTCAATGAATTTAGTCATCAGCAGGAGGTCCTCATGGTTTTACCCACATGATCTTCAGTTCTGATTCTTGCTACCATGTTTTAGTCCTCAAGCCACCAAAGAGTGGACATGTCTACAGAATGTGTTCTGGAGTCTGGGGATCATTTTTACATGGACATCGATAATTTTGGACAACCTTTATTTTATGGATATGTGCTTGTCACCTACAGTGTCCTGTGTGGAGCTTAAAGATGGTAGTTTGCTGTGATATGTTTCACTTTAAGATGGGGTCTTGTAAAAAGTTTCTGCCTAGCAGACAGCTTATAATTCAAAGGCCAATTATCCACATTATACTGTTTATAGTAATTGATGAATTAGTTGTAACTATAAATTCTACAATAGTTCTTCTTCTTCTTCTTCTTTCGTTCACTTGAAACATGTCTATATCTGTAATTCTGTCTCCTTAATAAAACTCACTGTCTTTTGTAGTTCATACAGTGTCCCATAGAGCTTTGATTCCAGTGTTGTTTCCTCTGGCCAATATGTCTGCCTCAGCGTTTCATGCTCAGAACACTCTTGAAGTATATGTTTGGCACTCTGTGCTGCCTGTCCACATGTACACATGGCTGTGTTGCCAATCTTGAACTTTGTATACATGTGACTGCGGAGTCGGTTGTGTCCTGTTCTGAGACGTAGAATTATAACTTGTTCTGATCTGTTCATATTGTGATAGTCATCTTGTGTTGGTGTTTGTGGCTTTCTTATTGACTTTATCATCTGTTTTTTCTGATGGTAGGTGATTGGTATATCTGGTTGGTCTTCGGCAGCACCTTCCTTAGCCAGTTGGTCTGCTTTTTCATTTCCTGGTATTCCACAGTGAGAGGGTATCCACTGCATGGTTACCCTATACTGGTAAGACAATTCGCTAAGTAGTTTTTTTAAGTCTGTTAGTTTTCCAGACTGGAGAGCTTGAAGCACTGACCTTGCATCTGTCAGGAATACCACAGGCTGTAGGTCAGAGTTGGAGTTCAGCAGTTTTTTAGCTGCCACACTAATTGCCTGGATTTCTGCATCATAATTATTGCAGAATTTTCCTGTCGGTGTTCTGATTGTATCTCTAGGCTTGTGTGGATATTCTATATATACACCTGCACCTCCATTCCTCACAGCATTCTGTGCTGACCCATCTGTGTACACTCTGACCCATATATCTTGTGGATATTCCTCATCCAGGAAACTGAGGGTGATTGTCATTCGCTGCACACTGTTCTGTTTGTCCTCGCTTAGTATTCCTTTCACATGGGTCTGAATGTATATTGGCATTCCATGGCTTTCACTCCACGGGGTTTGCTCTGGTACAGACCTTAAGGGGCTGCCAACTTCAGGTAGGTCTGTAAGTTGTCTACGGAGTCGTTTAGCTTGATGGATAAAGCTGCTCCTTTTCAGTCGTCCCATTGCTAGATTTTGGAATCTTTCCTTCATTGGATGACTTGGCATACACTGAAACTTTTCTGCTTGAATTAGTACTTTTGTGTCTCTGCGTTCGCCAAGTGTTTGCATTCTTCCCATTTTCTGCATCTCTGCTATGGGTGTTGATTTCATTGCTCCCAACATTATTCTAAGTGCCTGGTTTTGCACTTTATCTAGATCTTGTAATGTGGTGTTTGATGCAGGACACCATGCAGCTGAACCATATTCCAGGTGTGGTCTTATGCCTTGCTGGTAAACTTTACTGAGTATATTTCCACTGGCTCCCCATGTGGTTCCACTTAGTTTTCTCAGGATAGCTAGTTTCCTCCTGGCTTTTGTTGTTGCTTTGTTTATGTGCTGCTTCCATGTCAGCTTATCATCAAAAGTAACTCCGAGGTATGTGGGTTGTTTGTCTTCTTTCAAGAGCTCTCCATCTATCTTGATATGACCAGCTTTTTGTTTTGGTGAGAGGGTAAAGAGTGTAGTGCTGCACTTATCTGTGTTAATGCTGACGCACCATCTATTAGCCCATAAGGTTAGGGCATCGATAGCTCTTTGTATTTGTTTAGTGGCCACTGTTGCATGTTCTTCCGTGCACCAGATCACCAGGTCGTCAGCATACATTGCCACTTTGATCCCATGTGGTAGTTCAGCAACTAGGTCATTGATGTAAACCAAGAAAAGTGTGGGTGACAGGACTCCTCCCTGGGGGACTCCATGACGCAGTAGAACTTTCTTGCTCTTGCGACCATCTAATTGTACCCTGGCTCTTCTATTATGCAGGTATGCTTTTACCCATTTGTACATTCTTGAGCTAACCCTGCGATTTCGCAATTTCTTTAGGAGCCCTTCTTTCCAGACCTTATCAAATGCTTTCCTGAGGTCTATCCATGCTGCTAGTACCAGTTTCTTTTCTTGGAAGGCATCCTCAATCTCTTGGGAGAGGTAGGTTGCCTGATCTTCAGTAGAGTAGCACTGTCTGAAACCTGCTTGCTGTGATACCAGAAGGTTTTCACTTTCAAGGTACCACTGCATCCTAAGATTGATAATGCGTTCCATTGTTTTACATAGACAGCTTGTGAGGCTGATGGGCCTGTAGTTGGAGACTGTGTTGCCATCTTTTCCTGATTTGAGGAGTGGTATCATTATTGCTTCTCTCCACGCCTGTGGTACATTACCTGTGGACCAGCTTGTGTTAAAGATCTGCAGTAGCTTTGCTCTTGCTGCACTTCCCAGGTTTCTAATCATTTCATTGGACACTCCATCAGCTCCAGGGGACTTTTTCATTTTCAATTTGGATATTGCATGCTCCAGTTCTCTCATTGTGATTGGTGCCTCCATGACTTCAGGTATAGGTTCACCTTGTCCAATGTTTTGCTGGTTCTCTCGAACCTCCTGTTGTTTGTCTGGGCTGACTTTGACGTTATTGTCTTCTGCAAAGGAATCTGCAAAGTAATCAGCTGCATGTTTACCTGTTAAAATGTTTCTATCTTTATAAAGTGTGATCCTGGTATTTCTCCCTGTACCTTCATCATTTAGTTGTTTTACAAGTTTCCATAATTTCCTAGTATCTCTTTCTAGGTTCAGCGACTCTGTTTTTTCCTTCCAGCTGCTCCGTCTGGCTTGTAACTTGGCTCTTTGAAATTTAGCCTTTGTTTGCTGATATTTGTTGTGATGTTCTTGGCTAGGTCTGTTCTCAGCCTGCTTTCTAGATGTTTCCATCTCATTTTGCAGCTTTTCCAGTTCATCATTCCAGTAGGGTTTGTAGTTTTTGCGTGCCCCCCTGGGTATGGTTTTACTAGCAGCATGTAGTATACATCTATTAAATTCACTCACTGCTCTATTGATGTCTTTGTCCAAGTTCATGTCCTTAGCTAGAACACTGGTTAAATGCTGGTACATTTTCCAGTCTGCCCTCTTATAGTTCCACCTAGTGAGCGTGCTGCTGTCCTTGGTATATTCATTGTGAATTTCCAGAAATACTGGTCTGTGGTCACTACCCCCAAGCTGCTTTCCGACGACACGTGTGATGTTCCATTCCAGGCCTGGTGAGTAGAATGCCAGGTCTGGTGTAGAGGTGGTGTGCCATGCTCTCGAGTAGAAGGTTGGTGAGTCTGCTGGCTGGTTAATAAGAATGAGATTATTTTCATCCTGCCAGCTCTCAAGTTCCTCACCTCTCTTGTCGATATGATCGTAGCCCCAGCTCTGAGAGTGGCTGTTGAAGTCACCACACACCATAAGCCTTTCTTTGTCTGGAATTGTGTCTAGTGCCAATGGTTTATCATTTGGGCAGTAGTAGTTCAGGAGATGGAATTCTGCACTGTCTGTTTTTAGGTGGAGCATCTGGTATTCTGCCCCGTCCATGTATACTTCCAGCTGACATGCGCTGATATTGTTTTTAACTAGTGTCAGAATTCCACCCTTTCGCCTGTCTTTTCGGTCAGATCGGTAGCACTGGTAGCCTCTGATTTTGAAGGCTATGTCGCTGCTGAGGTGTGTTTCTTGGATACAGCATATATTTACTTGTTCTTCACTGAGGACATTTTCAAGTTCCAATTTTTTGCTGTATCCATCTCTTTTACTGTTGACACCCTCAGCATTCCAGTGCATTATTTTTATTGGTCGTTTGTTTGTTTGGCCAGTAGCTCTATTCCCTTGCCTCCTGGCTCCTCGGGGCAATTGAGAAGGACTTCCAGTAACTGAGGTTGGGCCCTTTCGAGGTATAGGGCCCGGCACCGTCCCTGCCTGAACGTCCGCCACAGGGCAGGCACCATAACGTTTATTAGATGCAGACATGTTTCCATTGTGTTTTATGCGTGGCAACCTGATTATCTGTGCGCCTTTTGGCTGGTTGCCTCCGTCTTCAGCACTCTGCTTACTTGGGCCGGACTATGGTCCTGCTCGAGTGGGAGTGCCCGACCAGTCTTAGTTTTCAGCCTCTGATGGCTGAACTAAGCCCCATCACCACTTCAAGGTTCTGGCCTCGATGGGGCTACAATAGTTGAATAGCAGTGTCTTGTACAGGATATAAAAAAGTTCTGGGGACAATGATAGTGTAGCATTGAGTCAATAGCCTGCTGACCAATGGAACCAGATTTCTTTCTGATTCACTAGTTAATTCATAGTTTGAAATGTAAATTATTCCTGTGGTTCTCACAAATAATTAGGAGAAATCAAGGGATAAATCAGCAGTATCTGGGAACAACCCAATGCCCTAGATATGTGAGGACTGGGGCAACACTAGATATGTGAGGACTGGGGCAACACTAGATATGTGAGGACTGGGACAACACTAGATATGTGAGGACTGGGACAACACTAGATATGTGAGGACTGGGGCAACACTAGATATGTGAGGACTGGGACAACACTAGATATGTGAGGACTGGGACAACACTAGATATGTGAGGACTGGGGCAACACTAGATATGTGAGGACTACACTAGATATAGTAGGGCACCAGGACTTGTGCTCTAGGAAGGTGTAGGAATGACGACATCATTAATAAGCAAGTGCAGTAGGTAACGCTAGTCATGATTTTCTGGTCAGTCACTGACTAAGAAGCTGAACACATAGAGAAATAAAAATAGTGTGATATAAAACTGGCTCATAATTCAGCTTCCCTTTGCTTGTAGTATAGGTCCGCAGCATGGAAGCTTTGGTGATCTACTGGGAAGTTCTCAAATTGTTAGACAATCTACCCTTTTTGTAATAACCAAAATGACCATATATTTGTACTTTTGACAACAGTAAAATACATATTGAAGATGATATACAAGGCTGTAGATGCATCTGTGGTAGAGAGTTACCTAAAATAAATAAAGGTCATCAGCACCTTTTGAGGTCATGGATAAGGTTATTGATAACATTTTTGTGAAGTATTTGTTGAAATAATGCTGAGGGTCTACTAAATCTATTTTTACTATATCTACTGGTAGATATTGATGTGCTGCTGGCTTCTGGGTTACAGTATATGATTCAATTATTACACTAATATAAATACCCCCACCCTCTCAGCAACAAATTATTTTCATTTTAATTATATTTTTTAACCAGATACGTTAAAAACTAAAACCTGCTTGGAAGGGATAAAACTTCCAAAATGTTCATTATGGTCATTGTAATTACAACATAGTCTCAACAAATGGCAGGTTGCTGTTTGTAAAATATGGATTTCAAATTGATGTGAAAGTAGAATCAGAAATTTTGATTTGATATTGCATGTTGACTCATATTGTAGCCATTAAATGTATTTATTTTATTCTGTAACATTTAACAGGTTGTTTTTTTGGTTCAGTTCATGAAATGGTGTCCATTAATTAAATGTAATTAATCTTATGATTTTGTATCTCTCTGTTAGTTTGTTTGCTGTTATTCTATTTGAGTTGGTTAAAAGTAATTTTGTTCAGTTTGTGTTACTACATAAATAATTGAGTTCTTGAAAATACCAATTATCTTGGATATCTGAAGTGGTACTCACTTTTTTGGAAAGAGATCAAAGGGAGAAAAGACAGAGGAAGGAAAAGAGAGAAGTTTCTGGATGGGTTGCAACAGTGGCATAAGAGAATGTCATCAACTGAACTTATGGAAAACACAAGAGGCAGAGAGTTGAGGAGAAACATGATCATCTCCCCCACAATACATGGCTTCTATTGATTCACTTTGTGAAAGTGTAGTTTACCAGTTTGCATTTATTCCAATTTCAGCTTTTTTATATGTTTAATTATTGTTGCTCATGTTTAAAAGCAGTGTAGAGGATTTACTTTATTGTACTCAGTTTTCCAAATATGTACTCTGTCTATCTTCACAGAATATCATACCTCCTTAGAGCAGTTTTTAAATCTGTATAGCTCAAGTGATACTTTCTAAGGACCTCTTCAAATCATAAATGTGAAGCAGTTATCGCTACCTGATTTCAAACTTACAACCTTGTGAACAAACAATGACTGCTTTTCATACATAGACCACACATGTCAGCTTCCAGTGTTGTACTCCAAAGTAATTAGTAGAACTGTTATCAAAACTTTGTTTATTATGGCATTTCCTGTAAAGAGTTTTGAATACTTCAGAGTCTGGTCATAGCGAATCTTAATGATGCTACCTTGTGGTAACAATGTCTATCAATATTTAAATCTTCTAGTTCTGGCATCTCCATGTGCATGCTTTGCTGATTTAATACAGCTCTACTTGTATCTTGTTCTATGTACAAATGTTCTGTTTCTCGTTTACGCAATCATATACCTGACCTTGGACACATACATACAATTTATATCTCTCTTCATCAGATATCTGCATATACATATTAATTCAGCATCAGGTATGATTATTGGCCACTAGAACTTGGACTAAACATCAATAATTCTGATTGGTTAATTTCAAATCTCCAACTGACCCTATCATCTTCAGCATTTGCTAAAATAGCACCTGTCAAATCTGTTTCTCCCATTCTCATTAGAGGTTTATTCTTGATCATTTCCTACTGTATCTACATAAATCTTCAGTCACATGGGACCATTGTTTTGTTCATATAGTGAGTGATGTCACATGTGACCATTGTTTTGTTCATATAGTGAGTGATGTCACATGTGACCATTGTTTTGTTCATATAGTGAGTGATGTCACATGTGACCATTGTTTTGTTCATATAGTGAGTGATGTCACATGTGACCATTGTTTTGTTCATATAGTGAGTGATCATCTTGACTGTTAGAAATTGGCGGAAGTTAATGCTTTTAACCATTTGAACCCTATCAAAATTTCCCTAAATACTCCTGAGTTTAACCATTTGAACCCTGTCAAATGTTCCTTAAATACGCCTTCCCCTGAGCTCCTGAGCAAAAAATACACAAAAACAACATCACAACAGATTTTTGTTATTTTAACAGAAGTAAGACCTACAATTATGTTCTGAAATATAATATTGACTTACCTTAGGCTGTACTGTGTTTTTGCTTTATATGCAAGTACTCCCAGCATGTAGACCCTTACTTTAGACACAGATAAGTGGTGCAATGACTACACCAAAATTTTGTCTTTATTTTATTTTTTGACCCACTAATGAAACAATATTACATGACATAATTTATAGGCCTACTTACCAACAATATTACAATTGCTCATCAGGCTCAAGCGATTGATCTGAGTTTATTTCAATATAGTTTTTAGAATAATCGCCATTGTAAATCTGATTCATCGTCCTCTGAATCATCAAACACAAACTTAACAACTTTTTTCATGTCAGATGAAACTCATGTCAGATCTAGAGATTCAGGTCATTACAGATACTACAGATTTGCTATAAAGATTATATAACAAATGCAATTAAAAGAAGAAAGCTGGCTTAGTTAAGGCATGTCTCCTAATATGACCCCGTTTAAAATAATATTGCAGAAAACAGTGGAGTTTAGAAGAAGCAGTGGGGGAGAAAGTCACATATTTACATCAAGGTTAGGACAGGACTTGAATTCTACAGACTTGTCCGCACCACAGGTGATGAGAAAAAGTGAAATCACTGTGTTGATGCATCCTCCCCAACACCTCTACAAGTCTAGAAGGTTCTAGAATATACTTCTAGAGGGGAATCCCGTTATATCGCATCTATTTTTCACAAATTTCCCCAGTATACGCAAAATAATCCCCAATTATAATTATTCCTTATTGTTTATACTGTATATAGTGAATATTTTGTTATAACATAAATATTTCATTTGTCTGGACCAAGTTGTTAAACTGAGATTTCACTGTACGCAGAAAATAATTCTAGCAATTTACTATGTGACCTGCAAGATTGCTGGCTTCCTGGAATCGACATAATGTATGAGAGGGCTTAATAATATCTTAACTATCTTCAAAATAACTCTTGGAGTCAAAAGTGCATGGAACTCTTCTAGCATACAAATCATGGCAGTTTTATTTTACAGTTCTCTATCTAATGTAACTCTTTATCTCTGGTAAGCAGATAGAAACAGCCACTTAAACTAATCCGATGAGTTAGTAAGCTGATAAAGCCTCCATTTTTATTTTGACTTCTAAATCATCATCTACATTCATTCTCAAACTCCTGTAGATTAGCAGGATGTTGTCTGGAGAACAGACGGTGATGTCTCATGGTTTACAGCATTGCTGCAATATCTGCATCTTTCATTTGGACACAACCGACTTCAGCATGACTTTGGGTCACTTTAACCCTATATGGGATGGGATAGCCAACTCCACCCTATAACCTCCTTAGTCCCCTCTTACAACATCTATTGAAGGTAAACAGTTTTGCTATTCTTTGCTTCCCACTCGGGTCTGGCAACACACGGATGATACTTCTAAATCTATCACTGTAGGATAGGTAAACCCTTACAGAGGTAACAAGGTGAACAGCTGTAAACCAAGGGTTAGTGTATTTATTAAGAGTAATGCATAACTCTTTTACCTAAGAAACCAGGGACCACCGAATGTGAAGAACACCGTACAATCAGCCTCATGAGCCAAATAACCAAAATACTGCTCAGAATCATCATGAAGAGAGTGAGAAACAAAATAAAACCAGAAATAAGTCCAGAACAATGTGGATTTGTAGAAGGCAAAGGCACCAACAATGCGATTTATATATTGAGAACACTAATAGAGAGGTCTATAGAGGTAAAAACAGATCTGTACCTCTGTTTTATAGACTACACTAAAGCTTTTGACAAAGTTAAACATAGCAAAATTATACACATGCTAGAGAATCTGAACATTGACAGCAAGGATTTAAGAATAATCAAGAACATGTACTGGCAACAAACAGCAGCAATAAGAGTAAGAAGCAATAAGACCTGTTCTCTCTATACAGTGAAAACATATTGCGTGCAATAGTAGATATCCCAGGAATATCAGTGGGAGGACATAACATAAATAATTTGAGATATGCGGATGACACTGTTCTGATTGCAAAAAGTGAGGAAGACCTTCAAAAATTAATTAAAGTAGTAGTCACAGAAAGCAAAGAGAAAGGTCTCTTCCTAAATATCAAGAAAACAGAAGTAATGGTTATTTCAATGAAAGAAAATAACACACCTTGCAAGATCATAGTGAATGATATAGTATTAAAACAGGTCCACCAATTCAAATATCTAGGTACAATTATAACAGCAGATGGAAGAAGTTCAACAGAAATAAGATGCAGAATAGGACAGGCAAAAACAACATTCAGAAAAATGAAAAATATACTGTGTAATATGACCTTGTCATTAGAGGTGAGAAAGAGAGTTCTGCAGTGCTATATAACCCCTATACTAACATATGGGTGCGAGTCTTGGACAATAAACAAACTGGAAAGTGGGAGATTGGAGGCAACAGAGATGTGGTTCTACAGAAGAATGCTAAGAATACCATGGACTGCCAGAAAAACTAATGTAGAGGTATTAAAAGAGTTAAATGCGAAACGGACCTTAATCAACAATATAAGAAAAAGGCAATCTTCTTTTTTTGGCCACTTCATGAGACAGGCAGGTTTAGAGAACATAATCACAACAGGCAAGATTGAAGGCACCAGAGACAGAGGGCGACAGCGTGAGAAAATATTAGACAGTTTGACAACCTGGCACAGCAAAGAAACAACAACGACTTTGATACATAATACTGTGGACAGAGAGCTGTGGAGAGCCATGACCGCCTACGCCACCCGGCATGGCACCTGATGATGATGATGAATGCATAACTGTAAGCTGTCATTACTTGGTGTAAACTTTATTAATAACTAAACAAATTACTCCATTGATACTGAACTATTGCATAAAGTAATGCAGTCAAATTTCATTATAATATCTTGGTCCAGACTGACAAAATAATTGTGCAGTCACATAATTTCACAAAATTATACCAGAATTTGTACAGATTACATAGAGAGAGAACAGATTAAGTGGTTTGGCCACATTATGAGAATGCATCACGAAAAGTTGCCCGTACAAGCATATAACCAAGTGAGATCAGGATACAAAGTCAGAGGAAGACCATGGAAAAGATGGATAGAAAACATCAGGGACATCCTGTACAGACATGGTCATAACACAGCTGAGGCCACACATCTGGCTTTAGAACGCAAGCTCGAGCTCCAATCACCCCTACTCTTAACGGCAAGAGTGGATCACAAACCACATGGGGAAAGACAAAAGACAGAATTTCACTATCCACAGCATAAACAATGAAGAATAAATATAATTGGTAATTTTGAAAAGTGTTAAATATGGAAATTTTTTACAAAAGTATGCATTATAGAAGGATTACACTGTATTAATATTTGTCTTATGTCAATTATATCATCTAAAATTATTTTATCATAAAACTCACACATACTAGAAATATTGGTTTTTCTTTGTAAAAGTGGGTTTTTTTTTAATTTCATATATTGGCATTATCTTTGATTTTACTTGGTTTAATATATTTGACTATTGTTAACTTTAAGTGGTGAATATTGTCCTCAACTGTGTATCATTGTGTTGTTACTGTGTGCTTACTGTTCTTTAGTCATTGAAAGTGACTTCTATTATAAAATAGCCATTGCAAAGATGTTTGTACTTGTGGAGGTCAATTTCTGCTACTGTTATCTGTTTCACATGGAGTCATGTATAAAGATGTATGTACAAAAATCTGACTAGTTTCTCTGCAAATTCATCAAGCAATTAATACATTCAAGGAATTTTATCACATTTGTTGTTTGTTCAGCCTTAGTTTTGGTGTCTGCATTTGTTTTATTACCCTTATATACTTTAATAAATCTAGCTGAAGTCAGATGAGCTGGTCCAAAATGTGCAGATATTGCAGCCAAGCCATAAACACAACCTAACACAATCCATTCTCCAGATTGTATCCTGCAAAATGGTGAGTTTTAGAACAAATGTAACACAACCCATTCTCTCTAGCTTTTACCTCCTGCTAACTGATGATAGTTTGAGTTGGTGTAACAATCTGTTCCTGAAACTACATCCTACTGACTGATGATAGTTTGAGTTGGTGTAACAATCTGTTCTTGAAACTACATTATACTGACTGGTGATAGTTTGAGAATAAATGTAGCAAATCTGTTCTCTAGACTATACCCACATTAGTTAACTATCACTCTAAAGGACATGAGCTAGCCATCATTCAAGATTTACTTCATCCAGCTGAAATGATGATATCAGCAATATCTCAACCAGAACCATTATTTAACTAGGACATTAGCCAGCAATTACTTAACTAGGATATCTGCCATTCAAGATCAACACTAGTCAGCCATCATTTACTTGTAACATCGGTCAGCAATAAGTACGACATTTTACATAAGTACTGTTGGCACAAAAAAGATTCCCACCCCTGGACTAATAAGAATATTCGTTTCTCATTCCGTCATGTGTAAGTAAAGGTAAGCTGAGGTATGTATCATCATTATACTTATAGCACATGGTTGCATGTAAGTGCTGAGCTGTCTAGTCAGTTATAGAATACACAGTCGCATGTAAGTGCTGAGCTGTCTAGTCAGTTATAGAATAGTCGCATG
Organism: Meghimatium bilineatum; assembly: GCA_034231615.1. Lineage (NCBI taxonomy): Eukaryota > Metazoa > Mollusca > Gastropoda > Stylommatophora > Philomycidae > Meghimatium > Meghimatium bilineatum. The sequence continues at coordinate 15,089,432 of CM067311.1, read as the reverse complement.
TAAGTGCTGAGCTGTCTAGTCAGTTATAGAATAGTTGCATGTAAGTGCTGAGCTGTCTAGTCAGTTATAGAATAGTCACACGTAAGTGTTGAGCTGTCTAGTCAGTTATAGCACACAGTCGCACGTAAGTGCTGAGCTGTCTAATCAGTTATAGAATACACAGTCACATGTAAGTGCTGAGCTGTCTAGTCAGTTATAGCACACAGTCGCACGTAAGTGCTAAGCTGTCTGGTTAGTTGCTGGCCATAGACCATCTGACTACTGTTGCCTACCGCAATTGTTCAATAAAGATTGTTCCATTCCCTAAATTCCTTGAGCATTAGCCCTGGTATCTTACTGGTGGCTGGGTTTTTGGTTAGCTAAAATGTATCTTTTATGGTGGGCGCAGAGGCACTAGCAACCATATGTTCAGTATGTGGAACATCATAGAGAAATGCATAGTTTAATGACATAGTGATATGTATGATTAGAATTCGACATTAGTATATTTGTTGTTCTGTCTTTTCGGGTTACACTTTTTGTCTCTGTGTACCTCTGAGATTTTATACTTCTCGGCTATGCAAACACCTTTGCTTTTCTGATGTTGCTGGTCATTCGCTACGTTTTTTATTATTGTCACTTTATGGTGGGCGCAGGGGCACTAGCAACCATATTTTCAGTATGTGGAACATCATAGAGAAATGCATAGTTTAATGTTGACATCTATACATGATTTATTGACTATACAAAAGCATTTGATTGTGTGCAACATCATAAACTTTGAAATATCATGAACGACATGGGTTTCCTGCTACACCTAATCCGCCTCATAAAAACATTATATCAAGACCAGCAAGCAGTCATGAGAGTAAATAGTGAACCTTCTGATTGGTTCAGCATGGAAAAATAAGTCAGACAAGAATGTGTCCTATCACTGTATCTCTTCAATATTTATGCAGATAACATAATGAGGAATGTAAGAAATTACCAACAGAGAAATAACTTCGACCCACTCAACATCAGAGGTCACGAAATACAAGAACTAAGATATGCTTATGATACAACATTAAGTCATTATTGGCACACAGTCAACCAGGTCTTGAACACCTCATGCTGCTGCAAAACAACAAAACTAACATTCCTAAGAGCTTGCATATTCCCAGTGGCAATATATGGGTGTGAATCCTGGACAATCACCAACAAAGTGAAAAATAAATAGCATCATTTGAAATAAAATGTTACAGAAAAATTATCCAAAAAGATAACCAATGTAGCCATCCTGAGAGAAATTAATATAAAAGAAACCTGGCTAAATAGCATGGTTCTTTCCAGAAAACTTCAATAATTTGGCCAAGTAAAACGCCATGACAGCATATAGAGAAGACCATAATGGAGGGGATGATGCCAGGGAGACGAACAATAGGCAGACCAAGAAGAAGATGGACGCACGATATCAAAGACCACCTGAACATAACACAAACAGAAGCAGGAAGATTGGCTCAAGATGGACAGACGTTTCGAAAGACAGTGACGACTACTACATCATGTTCAGGATATGCTACCTGGTGATCGTTATAATGATGACCATTTATGGTGAGGCATGCACTTTTCAACTGCGGACGTTAGTTCACTTTGATTATATCACATAATTTAACCATTAAAAAAATAGGGGAGTTCTATGTTTTTGATAATTCAGTCACCACGACCTCTGGACTGTTCATGTATTTGGTGGCTGGGTAACCCACGTGAAAAATATTTATTCCAAACCAGGAACGAGTTGACTCAAAACTCAGATCTGCTATTTGGCGGAAGAATAACTTAACATTAGCAGTAGACCATTGAAGCGATGATGACAGCAGTTTTCAGACTTATGTTGTTGCATCTCTTTGATGTGCTCAGAGATGACTGAAAGATCCAATTATTGCATAAAATCCCCTGCCACATTTAGGACATGTATGATTAGAATTCAACATTAGTATATTTGTTGTTCTGTCTTTTTGGGTTACACTTTTTGTCTCTGTGTACCTCTGAGATTTTATACTTCTCGGCTATGCAAACACCTTGTCATGTTTCCGTTGGTGATTATTTATATAATTGTAGTCGCCTTGGCTATTTTTAGCAAGCGACTCCAAGTATATAGTGACCAATGGAAAACACGACAATACTCAAAACAGTAACGAGTGAAGGCCTAATTAATTCTATTTAGGATGTGTCAATGTTGATGCACGTTCGAGATACTGAGAGAACACTTGAAACATTTCTTATGTCCACCATCCAGTCGTTTTCCGTTAATAAGACCATCATATAATACCTGTTTAACTGTTTGACTTAACATTACACTACCGTCACTCTTTGATTTAGGTTCAGTAAAATGTATTTCTTATTGTGATGTACTCTCCCTTCTAAGCCGATTGCAAACTCCCAGCATACAACTCGCTAACGGTAAAAATAATAACGATAAGACACATAACCCGTCAGGTCGTGATGTGTATTAGCACCTACCCTATTTAGCATCATGTTATCTGCTATGTTGGATGTTGCTTTCAGAGATCTAGACCTGGGAGTAAACATCATATATCGTATAGATGAAAAATGATTCAACCTTCAGCGGCACCGAGCATAAACCAAAGTCAAATCAACAGTGGCGTAGCGTGGGTCAATGGTGCCCGGGGCGGAATCATAATTTTCCGCCCTTGTGTCATTAAAAAAATATGTCAGTGATTGTGAAAGACTGGACGAAAATAAATGTTCCGCCCTCTCGATGATGCCGCCCGGGGCGGCCCGCACCTCCTCCGCCTTGCCCCCTCGCTACGCCACTGCAAATCACACACAATCATGGATCTCCTATTTGCTGATGACTGTGCTCTAAATGCCAACTCTGAGGCTGATCTACGAAGTATTATAGACAGATTCTCCAAAGCATGTACCAACTTTGGACTTACTATTAACTCAGAGAAAACAGAAGTCATGTTACAACCAGCACCTGGCAAAAGCTATCTCGAGCCCTACATAAAGGTAAATGGCGTAGCACTGAAAGTTATGAACAGATTCACATACCTAGGTAGTACTTTATCACAAAATGCCAACGTTGATGATGAAGTGTATACAAGGATCGCCAAGGCAAGCAACACTTTTGACAGATTCTACGCAAATGTGTGACAGAAATGACATTAACCTACAGACTAGGCTGAAAGTTTAACAGAGCAGTGGTACTTCCAGTGTTGTTATACGCTAGTGAAACATGAACTGTGTATAGACGTCGTTTGAGGAAACTCAATCACTTAAACACAACTTGTTTTAGAAAAGTTATGAACATCAGATGACAAGATTCCAGATAACACAGTCCTTGACAGATCTGGTATCCCTAGCATTGACACTATCCTGGTGCAGACACAGATTCATTGGGCAGATCATTTGGTACGTATGCCAGACCATCACCTGCCAAAGATACTTCTCAATGGTGTGCTGGAAAAATGTACACGATCTCAAGGTGACCAAAAGAAGCGCTACAGGGACTCGTTAAAGATCTCACTGAAAGCCTTTGAAATAGACCAAGATGCATGCTAAGAAATTGCACAAAATAGATCTACATGGCGCTAAAAAAGAGCGCATCATCTTGTGAAAATAGGAGAAATGCAGCAGCTCAGCAGCGGAGAGTAGCTAGAAGGTCACGGATAGACCAAAATCCCTCTTCAGTGGTTATTCCATGCCCGAACTGTCCAAGAACATTTACAGCTCTAATAGGGCTCATTAGCCATCTACAAACTATTTGGCATGGACATAATTCTAACTCAAATGTGGATGTACAAGTGGTCATAATCAATTGCGATGGACGAACACACAATGTATATCTCAGTTTTTATATCTTTGTAAAATTCATTGTATTCTTATACCGTCTGTGTATGATTTCATTTTCTCCTATTAGCACATACTCTTGACAGTGGGTTTACTGTAGTTACAGTCATGTTGTAAAATATAGGCCATTAGCCTGACAAAAATTGTGTTCCTTATTAGGAACATTGTCACAATTGGTGCCGTGACAACAGGATTGAACGTACTGATAAGATTTAATTACTTATTGTTCACAAAATAAGACAGAATCAACATTAATATATTTGACCTTTATAGAATAAATTTAATATTTCTACAATAATATAGATGTTGTCAAATGTTTAAGAATATTAATAAACAATATGTTATACATAATTATCTTGTGTAATAATCATATATATATATATGTTTATAGAATATACTTGAATGCACAAGCAATCATATATTTATATATATAAACAATTAGTTATGCCCATTAGATACAAATATATATATATGTGTGTGTATTGTTTCCCTTTTTATAATTTGCAAAATATAAAACGCTGAACAATGAAGACGTTTCGTGGATTTTATTTCAGGAGATCGTGGTGACTGAATTACCAAAACTGCAACATATACTATTTTAATAGCTGTAAAGCTCTGATATAACTAAACTGAGCTAACGTTCGATGTTAAAAGAAGCGTGCATCACCATTTTACTCAACCAACTTTTCATGGAATGATCATGCACTGGAATATGCCAAGATTTGTTGCTGTTGGTATATAGACATTCACTATAAACAAAAATTACATCACTCACTGAACAAGTCAGACTCCACCCTCCGTCTAGATAAATACATCAGAGTGTAGCAGTTCGCAGTTGCAGTTCAGCATTTACATATCAGCATCTTCCTATGTGTCCGGATCTGCTACGAAGTGTCACTGAGCGCGTCTATGACGGCCAAAGTACCGATTTCGATCCCCAACACATGCAATTATGCATCCGAATCGTTCAGAAAGTAGTGCCAAACTAATTGCCGTATTTATATTGCCTAGAACATCAAACTGCAAAAAAACGATGGGTTGATGGCTACGTCCTGAATGGAATAAGCTACCAATCTTCGTGTATCTATTATTGTTTATATTGCCGGCGTGCTCCTAGATTTATTTGTCACTTTAAAGTATTATTGAAATAAGAACATGGAATGCAAGAACAATGACTCAACAGATAAAACAAAAAACATCAATAATTTTATAGTGATATATTAATTATTTATTTCGTTTAAATGGTCATTTAGACATGCAGCAACGTGTCGGTAAATACATCAAAATCCTCCTTTTCTATTCATTCATTCATTTGCCTTTAGCGCTGAAGTTAGCGCATAGGACAGAGGTCAGATCTCTCCAATTCTGTCTGTTCAAATCTATTATGTGCAGTTCTTGAATAGTATGCAGTGCCGGATTTACCTATAAGCTAAACAAGCTATAGCTTAAGGGCCCCCCCCCCACGTTATTGGGGCCCCAAAAAATGTTTTTCTTTCACTATCTATATATTCTTAATCGTTAAAGGGCTCCATATCTCAAATATCTTAGTACCTATATCTCAAATAGCTTAGTGCCTATATCTCAAATAGCTTAGTGCCTATATCTCAAATAGCTTAGTGCCTATATATCAAATAGCTTAGGGTTCTATCAAGTATAAATCCGGCCCTGATAGTACGAATATTGTTTGTTTTAATTTCACGAAGTATTGTTCTTGTTAGTGTTTCCTTTGGTCTACCCCATGGCTCTTCTACCTGTTGGTATCCATGCAACAGATTGGTTGTGTATTCTGTTATTATCTGAGCGTGTGACATGTCCGATGTAGGACCAACGGCGTTTTCTAATAACATCTGTGATATAGTTTTGATGTGTCTCTTCTCTGATTTTTTTCGTTGGATTTGAATTCGCTCCAGTGGGTGTTAGTTATCCTACGAAGGCATTTGTTTGATTAGAAAACAAATGCCTTCTAATAAAGGTTTCTAATTAAGAATCAAGGCATTTGTTTTCGAAACTCAATAGTTTATTTTCTAAAAATAAACAACTTTTCCAGCTATCACATAGGAGTAAATTTACTTCTGTTACACAAATCGGTCGAGACTTTACAATGTTAGCTGATTAATCCAACGATCGACGAAATGATTATTTCTACAGCGACATCACAACCATTACCGAGATGAATTTAGTTAGACAATCGCTCAATTTATCTATCAATCAGTCAACTAGAACATGAGAACCATCACTGAATGTTGACATCAGCTAGTCATCACTAAACTCGAACATGATAATCGCTACTGAATGTTGACATAGTTAGTCATTACTCAACTAGGACATGATCCAGCCATCACTAAAGCTTGACATCAGTAACATGAGTAAGTCATCATTTATATATAGGCCTATATATATGTGTGTGTGTGTGTGCGTGCGTGCGTGTGTGTGAGAGAGAGAGAGTGTGTGTGTATGTGTGTGCGTGTGAGTGCGGGACGCGCGTGCGTGCGTTATTTTCTTGCTTCGTATTTACAAAAATAGACTGAAGGAAACATAATGCTTGTTGCCTTATAAATATATAAACAGGATGAAAATAAATGCAACTATGAAACTGTAACTGTATGACTACAGACTGGTCACATTTGAAACCTCAGTAAGAACAAGGTTTATGTTTATGTTAGAAATTGCTACAAGACAGCGAACCGATGAATTTAATAAAGTTTTTCCTGGGCAATATTGCATTAAGTCCATATTTGATCCCCTGGACATGGGCGTACGTTTTCCTTAACTGGTGACATCCTAATCCTTAGGGTCGGGTCCGATAGACAAAAGATGGCCCAATATATGATGATATCCTACTATACAACACGGCCAGGGACAGAGCAGATATCGCTCACAGTGTACGGGGTGAACTAGATCCTATAGAGAATGCAGGGAATGGTGTCCGACAGTGATGGATTCGGTGGTGTTCGCTCTGATCGGTGAGAATTTCAGGGTAGGTGTTATGATTATATATATATATACAAATGGATCGGTTGAGAGACGCACCAGGAGTGCCTGTGTCTTCACGGTTTAAAGGTGGGGGTAGACCATCGGAGAGAAAAGTGGTGCATTCGCTCAGACGACAAGCAGCATGACAAAGGAGATTTTGGCAGTAACAAAAGCTTTGAAATGGGAGTGCTCGCAGACTGTCTGCAAGAATGCGTGTATACACAGTGACTTGATGAGCATGAAAGTTCAGGCGGGGTACATTCGGGAACAGTGGCTGGATGCAGTGAAGCATTTATGTGTGCGTAAAGTGACTGTTATTTCTGTGCCGGATTAATGAGAGAGCAGATAGGTTGGCCGCACACGCTGCTACTACGGCTGTTTGAGGAGCGATGGATAAGGGCAAACATTTTGAACGCCCTACGGGAAAACGCACGAATAAATGATTATAAGTGACGATGACGGGCCCAGAGATGTCATGCACACCAGAGTGCACCGGCCGGCGCTCCATAGCTGGTCGAGCATCAGGGTCAGTGAACCACAGCTGGCCAAGACCCTCAGTACACTTCCAGGCAGTGGGTCTGATAACAGGAGTGCAGCAACCCTGCTGTAGCATGGCCAAGTACTAGGGATCGAAGATATGGGATTACCAACCCGGCCCAAAAAACTGCTGGTTGAAGATGGATTTGTCAGGTCGAAAGGCGCAGATAACGCAGCTTGCAGTAAAACATGACTCAACGCAGGTCACCCTCATACGTCCTTCTCAGGACGGTCAGCGGAATGCTTTCAGAGGGTCCGCCTCAAGGCGTACGACGAAGAAGAAGTGACGATAACTCTTGTTCCATGACTAGAATAAGGGAGCTTGGTTTGAAATGTGGTGTCACTAGAAAGGAGCGGTTTCGAGGGCGAGAAAGGATGGTGGTCAATCAACGGCGTACTGGTACCGTCAGTCACCGTGTAATGGCGGATACACTCAAGGAGAGATCTTAGCATCTATGGACTTGTCCGGAGTAACTAATTAACTAATTGTCGATATGGTGCATAACACACAACGTTGTGACTAATCCTTCAAAAACAAAGATAGTCTGGCACTTCTTGAATAATAATCTAGGCAATAACACACTGCCATCTGTCAGTTGCATGTGTTCATTTATTGGAACAGAAAAGGACCTTAAATATCTGGGGATTACCTTTGATAGATGTCTTTCAATCAACTAGCATATCACCACTGTGATTCAGAAGGCAAAGAGAGGAATCGGTATCATCAAAGTTATGGCGACCTCGAACATGCTATGATGGGTACTCTTTCTGCTTGTGCAAATGATGGTGCTATCTGTCATAGACTATTGGCCTCGGCCTACTATCACAGACACAAGTAGAGACAGTGGCGTAGCGAGACGGGGGCGGAGGTGCGGACCGCCTCGGGTGGCATCATCGGGAGGGCGGCAAATTTATTTTCGTCCAGTCTTTCACAATCACTGACATATTTTTTTCATGTCACAAGGGCGGAAAATTATGATTCCGCCCCGGACGCCATTGACCCACGTCAAGAACGTGAATGACTGCATCGCCTTTGGGGGCATCAACTTTGGCACGGCAAAGACACTTAAACCCCATTTCAAAGTTTTAATTATTTTAAGAGGCATTTTGATGCCCATCAAGTATTGATGCCCGGTCAGACCGCACCCCCCCCCCCCCGCACCACCCTTGGTACGCCTCTGGAACCACCATAAACAACAAGTATCGGTACACTATGAGATAACTGAATAATCTTCAAACGAAAACAATAGTATGCAACATGATTGAAGATATGTACCACATAGAAACATGGAGTTTATATGTGTGTCTTCGTCCATCATAAGTGATGATGACCATTTTTACATCCACTTTTGAAAATGCAATTAGAATTATGACCATGCATAATACTTCGTAGATGGCTAATGAGCCCTATTCGAGCTGTAAATGTTCTTAGACAGTTCGGACATGGAATGACGACTGCGGGCGGATGTTGATCTATCCGTGACTTTCTAGCTACCTGCTCACGGCTAAGGATTATTTCCTCACCATCACGTGTCAAGAGCTACCTGCTCACGGCTAAGGATTATTTCCTCACCATCACATGTCAAGAGCTACCTGCTCACGGCTAAAGAGATTATTTCAACCAGTGCTCTCCAGTTTTAGTTATAAAACTGCTGTGTATAATTCTTGCAAGCTGTTGAGATCCATAGTCATATCTAATTTGACTCATGTTCAGGGAAAAGTTTCTTTTGGTCTTCCTCTCTTTTACAATTGGGTACCCATTTGAATGCTTACAGTGACTACAAAAATATGTCAAGAGGGAGTGGTCAAACAAGAATGTTATGCAGGTAACCAGAGGAGAGGAGGGGGTCATTTGCTACATGCTGAGTGTTATCTGGAGGAGGAGATCTGATCACTTAGTTCGATGTGCGGTGAATATGATCTGTCAACTAACTAATGGTAAAGAGTTTTACTGCAATTCCACCAGTCAACTGACATAAGCAGAAATAGAGTACTCACTTGAAAAACAATCTGACAATTATCATTTTATTTTGTGTAAAACTACGGAAGTCTTCACTGTGCTATAAATAGCACACACTGTTTACATTTTTAACTATCCGACGTCATGGATTTCTGTGTAACACCAATGAAATTAATGCTGTGTGATGCCGTAACGTCACATCTCCCGGCGCAAACGATATAACCACATTTATAATTATAACTTTTATAACTAATTTATTTTTTAATTTATAACTGATCCTAACCCTTACCCCCTCCCTAATGTAAATGCTAATGCCAAATTAATATTCCGTTTCAAATAACATACTTTAATTTTAATTACAACTTCTACAATCACACTGCAAAGGTTAGGTAGTACCTGGAAACTAGAACAAAGGTCACAGTGAAGACATACCGTAGTTGCGCCTTATTTTGCACTACAAATAATTAATACCAACAGAGACTTAACATTTCTCAATGGTACCTTAGGAAAGATATACTTTGCACAAACAATCTAGGAACACTCAGTACCGCTGTCATAAGAGTGCTAGCTTGCATTGAGATCCTTTCACAACCTCCAAAATAAAGTCTTTCAATAATATTACTAGATCTTGTTGTATTTCAGGAATGTCTGATATTCTTTTCAGTTTTGAATCACGCCAATTCCAGTCAAGAACTACTGCCACCAGACTCTCCAAATGTAGAATTCCTATGATAAAGAAAATAATGATTTTCAATTTGTGATTTCTCATTTTTTAATGAACTATATATCATGATATTAAGTAGTTTGCATTCGCTCTCTGATAACCAACATGCTAATTTGTGTGATTTCCACCAAGGAACATGAAGTATGTTGTGCCACCGTTACAGACCATATAGGCCTAGCACATCCAATTTCAGCATATCATTAAGAGAAACCACATGTGTTTGTTTGCAGACATTGCCGTGCCAACTCTGGCTGCAAGAAGCCACACTATAAATATTATAGCTAATCATTGGATCATCATCATTACACTCCGAACAAACGCATACACGCTCTAATCTGATTTTCAGTATGTCCTTCAGATAATTGTGGTAATTGACTGTTACAGTTCTGCGCTGGTTTATAACTCTTCTTTTGATTCTACGCTGTTAATTTCTGGCAACACCACAATTCACTCCTGGGTTGTGCAATCTAGCCATAGACATGACATAAGAAATACTCCCCCACATTTTTCAACTGGTCTAACATGACCGCACTAAAGATATCTGCATGGTCCATTGATCTACCACTACTCAGAACTATTATCTAATAAAGAAGTTATTATGAGACACAGTATGGCTTACACCAGCAATCTCTGCTACGCTTGATTCTCAGAAGCAAAACAAGAAATGAAAAGGAGGCAAAAAAATAGTTACTTTCTATTTTATTTTTAATTATATATCGGAATATGAATGTCCATTTTATGCTAAATATTTTTATATACCGTTAAGTTCTGAATATAAACCCATCCGATTGTAGGCCGAGAACCTAATTATCCCTTCCCAAAAGTGGAGAAAGTTGAAGGTCCGACTATAGACCGACATCCCCAACTTAACAAAGCCGGCAATAATGAACTTCATCATCATAAGAAAGAACCGACATGCTAAATGGAAATTAACACAAACTTTTGCAACTCTAAGAAAATGGCATTCCTTTCATTTGCTTCACTCACATAACTTGAATGAATCAAGGAATGAAACCCCGGTGGCTACTGTATTCTGGATCAGTCACTTATCTGAATGGCATCACATAATGTGAGGGAAACTTGGATTGGTTGAGCCGATTGAAATGGGTAGGGCCAGTAGTCCATCTGCGGCCTCAGTGGGCTGGACTAATTAACAGAATATACAGAGTACCGGTATGTAACTATTTGCCACCGAGTTCTCACAAAAATATTGCAGACAGTGAATCCGCGGCTTTGTTTTTAAAAGATACAGAAGAGTTTGAACTTTGTGTGACCTGTATGTTTACCTTATACAGTAATATAAACTGAGGCACAGCTCAGACGAGTTTCACTATTTATTTCTCTCCCCCATCCCCCCAACACTGCCTAAGTAGCAAAGTTTTGGATGTCAAAAAGTTACGTGTTTGTGCAAGACCGTTGGATGTAGAAAAAGACCTCTGTACATAATTAATTAGGACTTCATTCTTTATGTTTCTGATTATTGTCTTGGTCACTATTTATATACTTGGAGTCGCATGTTAAAAATTGGCAAGGCCGACCAGCACATGCACGGAAATACTCAAAATCTGCCTTTGATGTGTTTTTACATTTTCTGTACACAGGTCTTAAAGCCTAGTAGACGGTCAGTAACTGTTGTAACATTTGCTTTACCCCAAAATGAAAGTGTGTGACAGTGTTTAGACTACTGGTAGTCGGTGTTTCCCTACACAAACAAGACTGGGCCTTGATGATAAACATGTGTTACTGGTAGATCACCTTAGGCTACCGTATTTCGTTTTTTCACAGACCATTACCGTATTTTGGTCAATATATAACATCAGATACTGGTATACTTTTCTGACAAATTTCGACGTTATGATATAAATATATTTACCGTAACGGTAAAAAAACGGTAATACCCATTGCTAAAAATAGCATTTCCGGGGAAATTAAGCTCAGTAAAAATGGCGGGCATGTCAGAAATAACGATATAGACCTAGTAAGTGAGTTTTATCAAGAAATATCGGAGATTTCGAAGGAAATATTGTATGATATATAGAAATTAATGTAATTAGAGGCCTAGCATTATGGTAGTACGCTCTAGATTGCTGGAGAGCCCTAGTCATTTTATCCTGGCTTAATATATCGGGACATGTGAGTTGTCAATGGCATTTTTTTAAAACTGTTTTTCTCCTTTTTTACTGTGATTTGGATGTAATTTTTTTTTTAAATTTGATGTTACTCGAATATAAGACGAAGAGTATGAAGTCATCTCTGATTTTTGTCCAAAAATTCTCGGGTTATACACGGAATTTAACGGTAACTTTTATAGCATTTTCCTTTCTTACAAAAAAAAAAATGTGTAAACATACAAAAGTATTCTAGTCAAGGGCGCGAGGAAGGAAGGATACGTTTACAATACGATGAGTTACAAAAAGCATCTTTAATATTGTAATAGTAGGCCATCATTGCAACAAGAGGAGCTATCGAACTTAATATTATTTTCACATGTTTGTTAAAAGATTAACATCACACAAATGAGAATGAAGAAGGAAGGAAACAATAATGCCAATTTAAGGTTTGGATAAGCTAGACCATAGATTGGACTATGCGGACTATGATTTTTTTTAACCACACAGTATCGAATGGAATAATTCTATCTAGACCTATAGGTGCTTGGTCTCCCCCAAGTCATAAAAGGGTGGATATGCTAATGTTTTCTGTGATTATTGGTTAAATGCACAATATATTGACCCGGGGTGGGTAGAAAATCCAGACTTCCCAGCATTATAATGCAATCACAACCAAAAATATTTACAAACGAGATTAGACGTTGCCTCGGTTACCAAGGTCCACATCAGGGTAACCAGGCTGATATGACCGAGAAATAAAGCACAAATACATACAGTATACATTTACAAAACACTTACCTTGTTTAACAAGCAATAACACACGACTAGGAGTTTCAATTCCTATTTGACAATTTGTTTTTGTGAGAAATTTTGTCTGATCTTCCACCTGTTCAGATAATAAATGGAACTCTTTAGGGTAAGCCTTTAGAAACTATGCACACAACTAAAAATTGTGAAAGTAAATTCAAGTAGGAAACATGAAAGCAAATGGAAAAGTTCTTAAGGTTGATAGGAATCGAACCAGGTTCGTTCTAACGGCATAGAATCGCCTTGCAACTCAAGTAAACAGATTTTTGGTACTTGACCAACCACATCCCCTTACAAATTGTGAAAACATACTTTAGAAATTATTCACATAGCTACAAATTGTGAAAACAGACTTTAGAAATTATTCACATAGCTACAAATTGTGAAAATAGACTAGAAACTATTCGCATAGCTACAAATTGTGAAAACAGACTTTAGAAACTATTCACATAGCTACAAATTGTGAAACATTTAAAAACAAAATATGTTACAGAAATAGTTTCATAAATTGTTGTAACAGTTATGATGACGTTCCTCCTACGCAAGCGAAGATGAGCATGGCATGAAAAACAATAAATGTGATGAACAAGTAGATAAACAACAAAACATTTGTGATTGTCTAATTTGGTTTGTGAGTTTGTAGATGTCCGGTGAGTCCAATTCGTGCCAGGAAAGTTCTATTGCAGTGCATGCAGGAGTGTAGAGCGTTTAGAGTAGGAGAGTTTTCGGATTTGTCCTTCCACTTTCATCGCTTATAATTTGCCCACAGTGTTCTTTCTTTTTCAAATTTAGTGATGCCAGCAGTGATCTGGGTGTGCCAAGCTGGGCGATCAAGGGCTTAGTCTTCCAGGAGCTAGGATCGATGCTGCAGTGCTTGAGAGAGTTTTTAGGTCATCCTTGAAGTGCTTTTTCTGTCCGCAGCTTGAACGTTTACCACTGCACAGCTCTCCATAGAATAACAGCTATACAGACAATCAGGTGTAGTTTCTTAGAACTTATTTCAAACAAATATTCTTTACTGTTAGATTATTATCAGATTATTGATTTAGAATTTCAATATTGGGAATTCACCCCTTAGCTGCGGAGGTATTCTTAAGGATACAGTGATAATCCACTGCTATTTTGCAGTTCCTCCTGTTCTTAACTGCCAATGGAGAAAATATATCTGGAAGCTTATAATAAAGGATCTAGACTAATTGTTTGCCTGGAAAACTAAAACGAAGATCTCGGCAAAATGGTGACAACCCTTCAACCCCACAGCTAAGGAGTTACGGAACCGGAACATTCGAAACAATACGGGATCAAGGGTCCATGTATATAATGTCAATTAACAGATGTGAAACGAGTTTATGTATATTTCACACAATCAATATTTGTTCACACACACATTTAGAGTACTCAATGAAATTACGTCATTTGCAGATCTTGTCGCCAGAATTCAAAAAATGGCTAATAGGAGCTATGCATGGAGATTAAAGTTTGCAACGATTTAATGATGTTTCTATTTTAAAGATATGAGCTACTACTAGAATTTAGATTGGGGGGGGGGGGGGGGAGAAAGAAAATAAGACTCAGTGTTAGGATTAATTCTAATGCAAAACCCTTTTCCAATTTAATAAATTGAAGTTGGTAACTGCATTGAAAGGGAGACAAATGATTTCTGCTTACTATTTGTTTATGTATTACCTCCCATGAGAATATTTAACAATTATTGAGCAGTTTTACATATATAAATATGTCAAGACAATAAATGGGGGGGGGGTATATTTAATTGGAGAGTCGTATGAGTGGAAACATGCTGGGGTTTTGAATGCAGGGTATTTTTCTGTCAGCGAATTTGATCGTCACAATAATAGTTCAATGTCATAGTATGACCCTGTGCATATACTTTCCAGCAGTCATAGCCATTGTACTGCATCTTTGTCAGTCGAAGGCAAATTCAACATACATACGGCAGTCATTTTACTAAAGATATGTAGTGGAAGAGTGACGTCAAAAAAATTGTGTGTTCCATGATAACATTAGTAAGTTGTAAAAATTGTGTGTCCCGTGATAACATTAGTAAGTTGTAAAAATACAACGGGAGCATATTTTTTAAATAAAGAGTGAAAACATGAAATGCTACATGGTCTCTTGATCCTGTATTGTTCCGAATATTCTATCCAAATGAGTAGTTATGACATTGTGTTCAAGAGGAACCAAACATCCAGCGGTTTATAAAACATACTGTTTTGTTCATTCTCAAACTCCTGCAGATTAGCAGGATGTTGTCCAGAGAAAAGAATGTGTTAATTCATGGTTTATAGATGCTGTGGTATCCAGCCTTTTGTCCTGACACATCTGACTTCAGGGACAGACAACTCCACCCATATAGCCTCTTTAGTCACCTGATATGACATGTACAGAAGGTAAACAGTGTTGCTATTCATTGCTCCCTTTTCAAGATTCCAGAACCCATAGGTGACAAAACATACAATCTTTCCCTAAATCAGTGAAACAAGCTTTCAAAATAAACATTACAAAAAATATGTTATTCTGTTTCTTGAGCACTAAATAGGGTTCTTAGAACAGAAACAGTGTCCAGTTCAAACAATGCTATGCTGTTCTGTGTAACATGCATGATTTTAAACCAGTCCCCTCCGAATACGGATATGTCAGGCCATTGGCGCAAATAAAACGGCAACACAGTGCACTTCCATTATCTGGACTACATCCTGCTGGAAATCTAGTAAGACCATGGTCCTGCTACAAGGGAGATCCAGCGGGAGTTTGAGAATGAATGCTGAAGAAGAAACCAGTCATGCATGCCTTATCTTCCATCATTTCATATTTTAATGCTTGAAGTGAAGTTCATGTACGATGCAAGTATATTGTTATAGAAGCATACTGCTGTTTGTCTAGCTTCATGGTGGGAGGTACATGGCACATCTCTGACAGCCAATGTACCGGGTTCAAACACCACCACAGGCAACTGTGCATTTGAACCTCTCAAAAAGCAATGGCAACCTAGAGGACATATTTATTTTTTTTCCACAGATGAATGAGCTGGTCATATACACACATGTTAAGTTTAGGGGTGGAAGACTCAGTTCTAAATTCAGATGTGTCACCTTGATTGCGCTGAAATGCTCTTATTGGTATTTAGTTTTGGTTCATTCTCATTACATGAAAGAACCATTTTACTTGTTGATATCAGCGATGTTTCTTCATCATAAATACTACCAGCTCTTGTGTTTTGCTGTGGAGACCACATACATTTAGTATTGCTGTCTTTTTTACCTTCATTTGTAACTCCCATTGTGGATTCTTTTGCAGTGTTTATGCACTGCTGGTTTGCAAGGCCTGTCACTGTGGGATGTTTTTCACTGATTTACCTCCTAGATATCAAACATCTGTTCTCTAATGAATAACTTACTTTTCACATCTGAATGAAACACATGTTATAATAAATCCATTGAAGAATACTTTAAGTTATTAAAAATGCTGTTAAGTGAAGGGAAAATTATATTGTCTGGAAAATCAATCAATAAAGTGCCATGCTGAGTGGTATAAGTGATCATGTTTCTCCACAACTCTCTGTCTCTTGTGGTGTTAATAAGTTCAGCTGGTGACATCTTTTTGTGCCACAGTGACAACTCATCCAGGAATTTCTCTCCTTGTCTTCCTCTGTCTCTTCTTCCCTTAATCTTTCCGGTGGTTACTAAATGTTCATGCTTTGCTTTTCCTATCACATACCTTAAAAATCTTGATTATCTGCTTCAAATTTTGCTATTGATTGTCATTTTACTCCAGCATCTAAGAGGACTTCTACATTAGTTTTCTTGACTGTCCAAGCAATTTTCATCAATCTTCTTAAAAGTCATATCTCAGTTTCCTCCAGGTTATCTAGGGCACTTTTGTTTACCATCCCCCATCGAGACCAGCACTGTGCAGAGGTGATGGGGCTTAGTCCAGCCATCAGGCGCTGGAAACTAAGACTGGTTGGGCAGTCCCACAGTCCTGCCAAAGTAAGCAGAGTGCTGAAGACGGAGGCATCCAGCCAAAAGGCGCACAGATAATCAGGATGCCACGCACAAAACACAATGGAAACATGTCTACATCTATAAATAGTTATGGTGCCTGCCCTGTGACAGACGTTCAGGCAGGGACGGTGCCGGGCCCTATACCTCGAAAGGGCCCAACCTCAGTTACTGGAAGTCCTCAATTGCCCCGAGGAGCCAGGAGGCAAGGGAATAGAGCTACTGGCCAAACAAACAAACGACCAATAAAAATAATGCACTGGAATGCTGAAGGTGTCAACAGTAAAAGAGATGGATACAGCAAAAAATTGGAACTTGAAAATGTCCTCAGTGAAGAACAAGTTAATATATGCTGTATCCAAGAAACACACCTCAGCAGCGACATAGCCTTCAAAATCAGAGGCTACCAGTGCTACCGGTCTGACAGAAAGGATAGGCGAAAGGGTGGAATTCTGACACTTGTTAAAAACAATATCAGCGCATGTCAGCTGGAAGTATATATGGAAGGGGCAGAATACCAGATGCTCCACCTAAAAACAGACAGTGCAGAATTCCATCTCCTGAACTACTACTGCCCAAATGATAAAACTACAAACCCTACTGGAATGATGAACTGGAAAAGCTGCAAAATGAGATGGAAACATCTAGACAGCAGGCTGAGAACAGACCTAGCCAAAAACATCACAACAAATATCAGCAAACAAAGGCTAAATTTCAAAGAGCCAAGTTACAAGCCAGACGGAAAGAAAAAAACAAGAGTCGCTGAACCTAGAAAGAGGTACTAGGAAATTATGGAAACTTGTAAAACAACTAAATGATGAAGGTACAGGGAGAAATACCAGGATCACACTTTATAAAGATAGAAACATTTTAACAGGTAAACATGCAGCTGATTACTTTGCAGAAGACAATAATGTCAAAGTCAGCCCAGACAAACAACAGGAGGTTCGAGAGAACCAGCAAAACATTGGACAATGCGAACCTATACCTGAAGTCATGGAAGCACCAATTCACAATGAGAAAACTGGAGCATGCAATATCCAAATTAAAAATGAAAAAGTCCCCTGGAGCTGATGGAGTGTCCAATGAAATTATTAGAAACCTGGGAATTGCAGCAAGAGTAAAGCTACTGCAGATCTTTAACACAAGCTGGTCCACAGGTAATGTACCACAGGCGTGGAGAGAAGCAATAATGATATACCACTCCTCAAATCAGGAAAAGATGGCAACACAGTCTCCAACTACAGGTCCATCAGCCTCACAAGCTGTCTATGTAAAACAATGGAGCGCATTATCAATCTTAGGATGCAGTGGTACCTTGAAAGTGAAAACCTGGTATCACAGCAAGCAGGTTTCAGACAGTGCTACTCTACTGAAGATCAGGCAACCTACCTCTCCCAAGAGATTGAGGATGCCTTCCAAGAAAAGAAACTGGTACTAGCAGCATGGATAGACCTCAGGAAAGCATTTGATAAGGTCTGGAAAGAAGGGCTCCTAAAGAAATTGCGAAATTGCAGGGTTAGCTCAAGAATGTACAAATGGGTAAAAGCATACCTGCATAATTGAAGAGCCAGGGTACAATTAGATGGTCGCAAGAGCAAGAAAGTTCTACTGCATCATGGAGTCCCCCAAGGAGGAGTCCTGTCATCCAAACTTTTCTTGGTTTACATCAATGACCTAGTTGCTGAACTACCACACGGGATCAAAGTGGCAATGTATGCTGACGACCTGGTGATCTGGCGCACGGAATAACATGCAACAGTGGCCACTAAACAAATACAAAGAGCTATCGATGCCCTAACTTTATGGGCAAATAGATGGTGCGTCAGCATTAACACAGATAAGTGCAGCACTACACTCTTTACTCTCTCACAAAACAAAAAGCTGGTCATATCAAGATAAATGGAGAGCTCTTGAAAGAAGACAAACAACCCACATACCTCGGAGTTACTTTTGATGATAAGCTGACATGGAAGCAGCACATAAACAAAGCAACAACAAAAGCCAGGAGGAAGTTAGCTATCCTGAGAAAACTAAGTGGAACCACATGGGGAGCCAGTGGAAATATACTTAATAAAGTTTACCAGCAAGGCATAAGACCACACCTGGAATATGGTTCAGCTGCGTGGTGGCCTGCATCAAACACATTACAAGATCTAGATAAAGTGCAAAACCAGGCACTTAGAATAATGTTGGGAGCAATGAAATCAACACCCATAGCAGAGATGCAGAAAATGGGAAGAATGCAAACACTTGGCAAACGCAGAGACACAAAAGTACTAATTCAAGCAGAAAAGTTCCAGTGTATGCCAAGTCATCCAATGAAGGAAAGATTCCAAAATCTAGCAATGGGGCGACTGAAAAGGAGCAGCTTTATCCATCAAGCTAAACGACTCCGTAGACAACTTACAGACCTACCTGAAGTTGATAGCCCCTTAAGGTCTGTACCAGAACAAACCCCGTGGAATGCCAATATACATTCAGACCCAAGTGAAAGGAATACTAAGCGAGGACGAACAGAACAGTGTGCAGCGAATGACAGTCACCCTCAGTTTCCTGGATGAGGAATATCCACAAGATATATGGGTCAGAGTGTACACAGATGGGTCAGCACAGAATGCTGTGAGGAATGGAGGTGCAGGTGTATATATAGAATATCCACACAAGCCTAGAGATACAATCAGAACACCGACGTGAAAATTCTGCAATAATTATGATGCAGAAATCCAGGCAATTAGTGTGGCAGCTAAAAAACTGCTTAACTCCAACTCTGGCCTACAGCCTGTGGTATTCCTGACAGATGCAAGGTCAGTGCTTCAAGCTCTCCAGTCTGGAAAACTAACAGACTTGAAAAAACTACTTAGCGAATTGTCTTACCAGTATAGGGTAACCATGCAGTGGATACCCTCTCACTGTGGAATACCAGGAAATGAAAAAGCAGACCAACTGGCTAAGGAAGATGCTGCCGAAGACCAACCAGATATACCAATCACCTACCATCAGAAAAAACAGATGATCAAGTCAATAAGAAAGCCACAAAAGCCAACACAAGATGACTATCACATTATGAACAGATCAGAGCAAGTTATAATTCTACGTCTAAGAACAGGACACAACCGACTCCGCAGTCACATGTATACAAAGTTCAAGATTGGCAACACGGCCATGTGTACATGTGGACAGGCAGCACAGAGTGCCAAACATATACTTCAAGAGTGTTCTGAGCATGAAACGCTGAGGCATACATATTGGCCAGAGGAAACAACACTGGAATCAAAGCTCTATGGGACACTGTATGAACTACAAAAGACAGTGAGTTTTATTAAGGAGACAGAATTACAGATATAGACATGTTTCAAGTGAACGAAAGAAGAAGAAGAAGTTTACCATCCATGCTTCGCTTCCATAAAGATGGATTGGCTCAATATAACATCCTAGCACTTAAACTTGTATATGCATTGATACTACTCCATTGCATAGAGTGTTTCTTATTTTTTGATATGTTGATTTGGCCTGCGCTACCCTTCTCTTGATCTCATTGGAGCACCTGCCATCTGATGTTAAAATGGTACCAAGATACTTGACTTTATCCACTTGATTTAATCACCACAGCTAAAAATGCTGAATTAATCACTGTCCTAAATAGGATATGCTACAGACTTTATTTTATACCGCTGTTTAGACTCCAGTTTTAAACCAGTTTTCGCTATTTTGAACCATTTTTTGCAATGGAAGTCTATCAATGCAGACCCGAATTCGAGTACTGAGATGTTATATCGAACCAATTCTTTTTTATGGATGTGAAGCATGGACTGTAAACAAGAAAATTCAAAGCGAATTAGAGGCTACAGAAATGTGGTTTCTGAGACGAATGATGAAAATACCATGAACAGCCAAGAAAAGTAATGCGGAGGTTCTCATTGATGCTTGCGTAAAAATAATCATATCAAACATTAGGTGCAGACAGTCAAGGTTTCTAGGGCATGTGCTGAGAAGAACACAGCTTGAACACTTAATAACCACTGAAACGATCAAAGGGAGAAGAGATAGGGGATGACACAGAGAAAAGTTACTAGATGGGCTTGTATCGTGGCACGGTAGAAGCTCACCAACCGAGGTTATTGACAACACAAGAGACATAGAGTCGTGGAGAAACATGATCGCCTACGCCAGTCGGCATGGCACTTTATTGATTGATTGATTAGACTCCAGAAATATGTTTACAATAAAATAAATGTATCCACCATTGGATGCAATCAACAAAGAATTACCACAGCAATTAACTAAAGAAAAACACACATATGTATACATTACCTTCATATGTTTAGCAAATAATTTTGCAACTTTACATTTCCCATCTGTAAAACTTTTCATTTGCCTGTTAAGCACACAAATAATTCATGTTAATATTGCTAACAATATTTGTTAACTTCTTAAGCATACTCACACAGCTGCTTGAACTTGTTAAAAGAAAGCAGTGGACACCTTGAGACTGTTTCTAAAACACTACCTTGTTCAAAACGTTTGTGGTCGAAAGGTTCCTGACACATTCTATCTATCCCAACTCACATAAACTACCCTAATGTTTGCATACAGTTTATACTGTGTGTTGTCAGACCCAAAAGGTGAGCAAAGAATGACAACACTGTGAACTGACATGCATGTCAAAAGAGGCAACAAGGATATTATGGGCAAGGAGTTGGCTGTCCCATTTCACAGAACGTCAAATGACCCAGGAGCCATGTTTAACCTTTAGTACCCTGCAGGCACAATATTGCGCAAATGAATATGCACTCCTGGGGAACTACAGGCGCAATATTGCGCAACTAGGCCCCAATAGATATTGTCCAAGTAAAGTTCATATGACATAGAGTTTCTGTCACACGAAGCTAGGTATACATTAGTCTAAAGGTCAAATTCCGTTACACATTACAATTGCAAGAAGGAGAAAGCTGGCTGATTTTGTCAACGAATTTATGGAATTACTTTGGCCATTTTCGGTGCCATATTTTACTATCAAATTGAATACCGTGTGGCATGGGTAAGTGATCGTGACTACATGTTTTAATTGTTTTTTGTGTTTAATTTGTTATATTATAAGAAAGTTTGTGTATTCATTCAAAAACACAAAATCAATAGGTATCAGGGCTGCCACATGTGTGCATGGAAAATAATTATGTTGTGCGTCGGCCTAGACCTAGTGTTGATCGGACAGACATTATATGCGATTTCTTCATGTTTTATTAGTTTTTTTCAGTTCATATTATATTAGTCTTGATATAAAATAATATATATACAAGTATAGGTATTTAGGAGGATTTTATCACTGTTGCCATACACTGCTCAAGTATTAGAGTTGTTAAGAAGATATGTTTGCAATATTTAAAATGGCGTTTTGAGATTTTTCCAACAATTTTCAACTTCACAACTTGTTCACAACTGTCATATCACACATGCAACAAGAACACGATTATATTCACTATTCACTCCTTTATTTACATGTGCAAACATTATTTTGATATATTTTAAAACAAAAAAGTTATTGTGTTTTCAAAACACTTTCCATAAATAATGCACATTTTCCTAAAAGAATTCAGGGCCACAGGGAATACTGTGTAATTTTAATTCAGAGCTCTAACGGTCAAGTTGAATGGTTCAGAACCAGGAGTCATGCTTAAGTCAGATAGCTCAGAACCCGGGAGCCATGCTAAAGTCAGATGGTTCAGACTTACTAATTACTAACTTCAATAACATCCACTAAATTACTAACTGCAATAACATCCACCAAATTACTAACTGCAATAACATCCACCAAATTACTATAGTCCGTTCAGAATCGTTTGCCGAGATGTTATGATTTATAATTCAAAAAGTTCTTGATGATTTCACATGAATTTTGGCATACGTTGTTAAAATGTCCATGTCGCGAAAACATATGTGTTACTTGATGTCTAGCTGTAACGGTTATTTGAAAGCGGCGAATTCTTTTGATGTTTGCCCATGTAAATATGATTTCGACCATAAACAAAATATTTTACAGTAATCTAGTGCAATGATGACCCATAGGCGTGTCCACAAAATTTTACATGGTGGCAGGTGTAAAAAAAATTTAAAATATATCTTTTGTTCGTAGAGTCAATTTGATATTGTTCCATGCTCTTGGTGTGAGTTTCACAAATGTTGTCACTGCCTTTGAAATAAGTACATATATTTCTTCATGTAAGGAAATTTTGTCTGTAATAGTTGATCCAAGATATCTGAACTTCTGTATTGAATCAAGCGGGCTAATTTTTATAAGTAATGGTTGATGGTTTGCTTATAACATTTTTTTGAATTGCTTGGGTGGTATTGAGCAATGAAATGTTTTACAAATCAACTTGTAAATTTTGCAAATCAAACTTTTTTCAGTGTAGACTTAATCAGAGTAATGATCATTCATAATCAGACGAGTCAAATAGGTAGATTACTGTTTTCGGCTGAACAAACAACAAACCTTCCTTTTTCCAATATTCCTCTTCTTGGCGTAACACATGATCCTCACATTTCACCCAGTAGTCTTTATGTATATTTGATAGAGCCTGATTTGTAAGTGCCTCAATATCACATAATTTGAAAGTTGTATTTGTAGATGCTACGTGTCCTTTAACTTTTGCCCAAATTAGCTCTATAGGATTTAAGTGTGCATGATATGGAGGTAGTCTCAAACATCTATGACCATGTTCTTCAATTAACTTGTCTATTTTAAATATCTTTGTTCGTTGTGTCTGTTTTACAAGGTTAAGCAATTCGGGTTTCAAGTACCTGTCGGTAACTGGTATGTGTTCTTTTATGAGCCACGTTTTGATTGCATCTTTTGTACTTGATGATGTTAGGATTCTATCTTCTACGTTCACTACGTTATGGTATGAAGCATTGTCCA
Organism: Meghimatium bilineatum; assembly: GCA_034231615.1. NCBI lineage: Eukaryota > Metazoa > Mollusca > Gastropoda > Stylommatophora > Philomycidae > Meghimatium > Meghimatium bilineatum. Next base: position 15,065,548 of record CM067311.1, on the reverse strand, counting down.
TTATCAGACAAGAAGGTCTATCTAATATTGGAAGAATACTTTTTTCGATCCAGTCTTCGAATATGTGCCCATTCATTTCGGAGTGGTAGTCTCTATTGTCAATGGATTTTGAAATGAAAATTAGATGAGCATTCTGCAACAACCCATTATGTCTGCTACCTGCATGTGCAACTATCAAACGTTGCCCTTTACTACTTGGTACTGATCTTTTAATACTTCCATCTGCTAACTGCCATTCCTTTTCATTTGTATGATGAGCGTTGATCCAAGTTTCATCTAAATACGAGTACACAATATCATAACCATTCTCGCGCATTCCCTTCACTTCACGTAAATACTTGCTTCTAAGAGCTACCAGATGTGGCTTTTCACAAATAATGTTTTTTCCACCAGCATACTTTCTAAAGGTGAAGCCTGCATTTCTTACAGTTTTCCATAATAAAGTTTTTGATATTTCAATGTCGTTATTAGTTTTCAGCCAAATCTTCAACTTTCTAAGTGTCACTTCTTCGTTTTTATCAAACATTCTACATATTTCTCTTTTTACTAGGTCCTTATCGAAACTGTCTATCTTTTCTTTCCTTCCTTGCTTTCGTGAATTTGTTGGCAATAAATATCCGCTTGCTTCCACTATTCGATCAAATGAACGTTTACACAAACCTAAAATATGCATTGTTCTCTTCTCAGGATTTGATAAAGAACAATAAAGATGTCCATTTTTACGCTCTCTGCAGAAGTATTGATAAATCTTTATAGCAATGTTATGCTCAGTAAAATATTTCGCTTTCAGATTCATTCTCACATAGACTTGCAGAAGGTAATATGCTTAGTGCCGCCTACATTCTGTAAATATTGAGACGTGCCTCTGACTTGTGACTTGAAATCGAGTCAATAGCCGTTTGTGATTTCACATAATTCTAAGTTCAGGAAAAATAATATTTGGTGCTAAACGGGAATTTCCATATGTAACATTTCTTTATACAAATGTACAGTGGAAACAACTACTTTTAGAACGGTGCACATTCTACCGTGAGGGTCATGCCTTTATATTTAATAATCAGCTGTGAGATGTAAGCATCTACATAATCCAGCGATTGTTTATAATTTAGATTAACTTTTTTTAATATAGGTTAAATAAGGTATCTTTGATACTGGATCACATTTCTTTGATAAAAAAATATTTCTATAGCGACATTATTATTCTAAACCTAACTTCAAATGATCAATCCAAATGAACAATACGTTTTTGATAAAAATAATTTAACATCTCGGCAAACGATTCTGAACGGACTATAACTGCATTAACATCCACCAAATTACTAACTGCAATAACATCCACTAAATTACACATTCAACATAACCAGAAATAAATGGCATACCTGTTTAAATCAACTGCCCTAATTGCTGAGCTTACAATGACCAACATGATAGGGCTTCCATTATTCTTCATGAAGAGGCTCTTTTTTAATGAGATTTTCCATTTCGGCAAAATGGAAGCTAGATATTTGCTGGGTTCCAGTAATTCCACATTATGAGGATAAAAATCATTTTCTGTTTTTTTTAAAAAAGGGGGAGAGAATGATATATTTTGTGTTAGTATAAACTAAATCTAGTCTAAATTAGAGCCAAAAACAGCAGAAAAAAGAATAAGATGTGAGGTTGCAAAATAAGATAAATATTGACATCTGAAGTTTTCTTCTTCTTCTTTCGTTCGCTAATAATGTCTATATCTGCAGTGTTGTTTCTTGTATAAATTGAACAGTGTTTTCCATTTCTTGTTTTGTACCATAAAGTTTAACATTCATTGGTGTATCAGAAGGCCAGTATGTGCATCTTAATGTGTCATAGTTTGCACATTCTTGAAGGATATGTTCTGAAGTCTGGTTGACTTGTCCACAATTACACTTTGCTGTTGTGCCAATTTTAAATTTTGTATACATATGGCTGTTTAGTCTATTGTGTCCAGTTCTCAGTCGAAATATGATGACCTGTTCTTGTCTGTTAAGTAGGTGGTAGTCATCCCGTGGAGGTAAGTTAGGCTTTCGTTGTGCCTTTATCATGGATTTCTTTTGGTGATAGCTGATTGGTATATACGGTTGCTGCATGTTAGCACCTTCCTTGGCGAGTTGATCAGCTCTCTCATTTCCTGCTATTCCACAGTGTGATGGAATCCATTGCAGTATAACTCTACACCTATTTTGTACTATGGACAATACCTCTTTTAACTCTGGAAGTTTATTGGATTGTAATGCCTCTAGTACTGACCTTGCATCTGTAAGTATTACAATAGGGTGTGAGGTCCTGTCCAATGTTAACAGTTTCTCTGCAGCTGTATAAATAGCTTTGACTTCAGAGTCATAGTTGTTGCAGTAATTCCCTGTTGGTATACAAGTGGTATCAGTGGTGCCATCTGGGTATTCTACATATACACCACTTCCTCCATTTTTTACTGCATTCTGTGCTGATCCATCTGTATATACTCTGGTCCATAGATCACTTGGGTAAACATCATCAAGGAAACTTAGAGCTGCTACTCTTTTCTGCAGATTATTCTGATGTTCATCCCCATGCACACCTGCTACTGTTGTTTGGATGGTCACTGGTAGGCATGTCCGTTTTTCCCATGGGGTGTGTTCTGGTTGAGATGTCAGTGGTATTGTTACCTCTGGTAGATCCGATACCTGTCTACGTAGACGCTTGGCCTGGTGTATGAAGCTGCTTCTTTTAAGCCGTCCTTGTGATAGATTCTGGAATCTTTCCTTCATTGGGTGACTATGGTGGGAAAGAAACTTTTCTCCATGAATTATAATTTTAGTATCTCTACGCTCTTTCAATGACTGCATCCCTTCGATATTCTGCATTTCTATGATTGGTGTGGATCTCATTGCGCCTGTAATGATTCTAAGTGCTTGGTTCTGTACTCTATCTAGGTTTTGTAGTGTAGTGTTTGATGATGAACTCCATGCTGTAGAACCATATTCCAAGTGTGGTCGAATGGCTTGTTGGTATACATTTTTTAGAATTCTTTCATTAGCTCCCCAAGTTGTCCCACTCAGTTTTCTTAGTATAGCTATCTTCCTTCTAGCCTTTGTTTCTGCTTTGCTGATATGATGTTTCCATGTCATTTTGGCATCAAATGTTACACCAAGATATGTGGGTTGGTCATCTACCTTTAAGATAGTTTTATTTACATAGATGTTTCCTGCTCTTTGTTTTGGTGAAAGTGTAAAAAGGGTTGTTGCTGACTTCTCTATATTGATACTTACACACCATTTGTCAGCCCAATTAGTCAAAATGTCCATGGCTCTCTGAAGCATTTTTGTGGTAACCATGGCGCTCTCATGTGTGCACCAGAGAACCAAGTCATCTGCATATAGTGCTGCCTTAGTTCCACAGGGTATTTCTTCAATTAGATCATTGATAAATATGAGAAAAAGAGTGGGTGATAGAACTCCTCCCTGAGGCACTCCATGGCGTAGTAATACTTTCCTACTTTTTTTGCCATTTACTTGTACTCTGGCTCTTCTATTGTGAAGAAAGGCTTTCGTCCATCTATACATATTTCCACATATCTTGTAGTTTCTCATTTTTTGAAGCAATCCTTCTTTCCATACTTTATCAAAGGCCTTCTGTAAATCAATCCATGCCACTAAAACTGATTTTTTGTCTTGGAAAGCATCCTCAATTTCCTGTGAGAGGAATGTGGTTTGATCCTCTGTGGAGTAGCATTGCCTGAAACCTGCCTGCTGTGGTGCAAGGAATTTTCTACTTTCCAGGTGAAATTTTAGTCTTAGGTTTATGATGCGCTCCATTGTTTTGCACAGGCAACTTGTAAGACTAATTGGTCTGTAGCTAGTTGGTGTTGTTCCATCTTTTCCAGGTTTAAGCAGAGGGACCATAATTGATTCTCTCCAGATTTGTGGTATTTTCCCAGTAGACCAGCTAATATTTAGGATGTCCAATAGTTTCCTTCTGGCTGTTGTTCCTAGATTCTTTATCATTTCATTTGATATTTCATCAATTCCTGGAGACTTATTTAGCTTTAGTTTAGAGACTGCTAATTCCAATTCACTATATGTGAACAATGTATCCATAATTTCATCTGCACTGTTTTCATCACTGATTCTAGTCTGAGCATGTTCCAATTTACTTTTTTGGTCGCTCCGCACTGTATGCTGTTTCTCTGGACTAATTTCAATATTGCAGTCTTGAGCAAATATCCTAGCGAAATTATCTACTGCTTGCTTTCCTGTAATCATTTTGCCATTCTGTACGAGTGTTATGTTTGTGCTTCTTCCTGTTCCCTCATCATTTAGTTGTTTGACCAGTTTCCACAGTTTTCTTCCATCCTTTTCAAAATTTAAGGATTCTGTTTTCTCTTTCCAGCTCTTTCTTCTAGCTTCTAGTTTGGCTCTTTGGAATTTAGCTTTTGCGTGTTGATGTTTGTTGTGATGTTCCTGGCTTGGGTTATTTTCCACTTCCGTCCGTGCTTTTTCTAATTCCTCTTGCAGCAGTTCTAGTTGTTCACTCAAGTATGGCTTGTATTGTTTGCGTGCTCCTCTTGGTATTGCTTCCTTAGCAGCTTGATGAATACATTTATTGAACTCTTTGACTATGGCGTTTATGTCTTTTCCTTCCATGTCTATTTGTCCAGCTAAAACACTACTGCGGTGTTTAAATAGTCCCCAATTTGCTTTTTTATAATTCCATCTTGGAAGGCTACATGCATTTCCTGTGAGTTCATTTTTAATACTAAGGAGGACTGGTCGATGGTCGCTACCTCCAAGTTGCTTCCCCACTGTTCTATTGATTTCCCAGTTTAGGTCTGCTGAGTACAATGCCAAGTCTGGCGTGGAAGTGGTTTGCCATGCTCTTGAGTAGTATGTTGGAGGATCTTTTGGCTTATTAAGCAATAGAAGACATTTATCGTCTTGCCAGCTTTCAAGTTCTTCTCCTCTTTTATCCATGTGGTCATAACCCCAGCTTTGTGAGTGACTATTAAAATCTCCACATACTATCAGTCTTCCTCTGTACGGTATTGTGTCCAGGGAAAGGGACTGGTCATTTGGACAATAATAATTTAATAGGTTGAAGTCTGTGTTCTTGGTCTTTAGTTGAAGGACCTGATATTCTGCTCCTTCCATGTATAGCTCAGTTTGATGTGCGCTGATATTATTTTTGACTAGAGTTAGTATACCTCCTTTTCTTCTGTCTACTCGATCAACTCTAAAGCACTGATAACCTGCAATTTTAAAGGCTACATCTTTGCTGAGGTGTGTCTCTTGTATGCAACAAATGCTGACCTGTTCCTTGTGAAGGGTGTTTTCTAATTCTAATTTCTTGCTAAAGCCATCTTTTTTGCTATTTACACCCTCAGCATTCCAGTGCATTATTGTAAGTGATGTCTCATTGGTTGGTAATATTTGTTGGTCAGTGATATTACTCTTGTGCCTCCTGGCTCCACAAGGCAATCGAAGAGGACCTCCAGTCGTATGGGGTGGGCCCTTTCGAGGTATAGGGCCCGGTGCTACTCCTGCCTGGTGAGTCGTCACAGGGTTAGCACCATAACGGGGTAATGCAGATATAGACATTCATGTGCGATAATGCATGACATTCTGATTGTTGCGGTGCGCCTTCTGGCCAAATGTCGCTGACTTCAGCACCTTTACTTGCTAGGCAAGACTGTGGTCCTGCCCGAATGTGGGAGGGCCCGGCCAGTCTTAGTTTCCAGCCTCTGCTGGCTGGACTAAGCCCCATCTCCACGCCAAGGAGCTGGCCTCGATGGGGGACATCTGAAGTAATTATGCTCAATATGTAACCATAGAGAGGATGACATATAATGATCATACTAAAAACTGGTGATCTATAAATTATTGTCTGGGAATGGATGTTCGTGGCTACGAAAGAACAGACACTGCTTCAATGTCATTAATACTAGGGCAATTATTGTGTTTCTCAGCGTTCATTCACAAACTCCAGCTGGATCTCTCTTGTAGCAGAGTAATAGCTCAACTAGAATTTCAGCAGGATGTATCACCATTTTATTTGTGCCAATGGCCAGACACATCCAACTGCAGTGGTGCTAGGAGAATTAATTATGATCAAGAATAATATTCAAATCCTTACATGAACACCATCTAAAAGAAGACACAAGACTGGACAAAGATATAACAGTATATCATGAATAACACATTGTTGTTGTTCGTCCATCACAAGTGACATCCACTTTTGAAAATTCAATTTTAGTTATGTCCTTGATTATGAGTTCGTAGATGGCTAATGAGCCCTATTCGAGCTGTAAATGTCCTTGGACAGTTCGGACATGGAATGACGACAGTAGACGGATCTTGGTCTATCCGTGACTTTCTAGCTGCTCTCCGCTGTTGAGCTGCTGCATTTTTCCTCTTTTTACAAGATGATGCACTCTTAATTATTTTAGAATGCCATGTAGATCTATTTTGTGCAAGTTCTTCCCATGTATCGTGGTCTATTTCAAAGGCTTTTAGTGAGTTCTTTAACAAGTCTTTGTAGCGCTCCTTTTAGCTACCTTGAGATCGTGTGCCCTTCTCCAGCTCACCATAGAGAAGTATCTTTGGCAGACGATGGTCTGGCATACGCACCAAATGACCTGCCCAATGAATCTGTGTCTGCATCAGGATAACACATATAAGAGCTGTGGATGTAACTACAAGTAACATGACAATGTAAATCATGGCTGTGACCAGGGCATTGAACTGGTTGGGCACATAGAGAGCATGCAAATCATGTCTGCATTCCTAGTGAATCAATGAGCATGATCAGGAAAATACAAGTTTGTTGTATTCGCAAATAGTGGCTTGATGCTATGGGGAGGTCAAAATTGGAGGGTGTCACATTAATTTTTATGCATGGTTATACAGGTGTTCAAGACAATTAGAGAGCGGCAAATAAATTAGCAGGTTCTGTCACTGCATTGAGTAGCAGGGCAATGGATAATGCTGACATATTTAACACTTTGAGAGAAAATGTACGATCAAATAAAATGAATGTAGATGATTTTTTTCCACATCCAGAATAAAAGAGCTGGACGTGAAATATGGTGTGGACTGAATTTTTAGATGCCACTAATACATCCAATCACATCATCGGCACAATGTGAAAGAAAATCAGCTTATGAACCACGAGTAAGTTCAACAGAGTTGTGTGTTTGCGACGCTAACAGCTATAGCGCCGAGTAGACAAGATATGATAATGTGACTAAAATCATTTGGAATTACCCCAGGTGCAAGTAGAAGAGGATAGTTACGGAGTATGTGCAACCAATAAGCAACCAGGGCTATCAGCATGTATACAATTCACTGTATGTTGGAAGAGACTATTAGCACCTATAGATTTACCAATAGCGTATCAGAATCAATTCACAAAACTCAGCTGAATACTGGAATTACAGAAAGTAGACAGAATCTACAAATTTTAAACTGCCATCAACTCTGTTTTATGGTTAGTTAGTTTGTTCCTTTCGTGCCGCAGTCACAAATAGGACAGAGGTTTTAATTCTCCGTGCGCTGCCTGCAGTTTTAATTCTTGCATGGTCTTACAGCCTATTATTTCCCTTTCTTTAACCTTTAGCACGCTGTAAACAAAAAAAATGAACTTTTCTCCTGCTGCTGGATAATTTTTGGGTAATGTTACGTAATAGGTGGTGACTGTTTTGAAAACGCTATAACTTTTTTGCTGTTAGAGATATTTATATAATATTTGTACATGTAAATACAGAATTGAATTCTGCATATATTGGTGTAAGTTTTGTTTGTATGTGTGTATGAGACATGTAAGACAGTCGCTAAGACATTTTTTTCACACAAAAAAACAAGCAAATTATAACCACAAAACCAGTTTATAATAATACGAAATTTCCAACTATTTTGCAAATTATAACCACAAAACCAGTTTATAATAATACGAAATTTCCAACTATTTTTCAAATGTCCTGTAGTGGCAACAGTCTATTATAGGCCTAATTCTGCGGTATGTATAATTTCATGGAGGAAAAGGAATAAACTTACAGGTATGTCATAAAATCCTTCTATAAATCTAGATCTAGTCCAAAACTGTCTCGTTCCATCTTGGTTGGTGTTTTAATATCAAATTAAATAAAGCAGCGTGGTGTTACTGATTTTCGAGTGTGGAAATAACTTATCTCTCCATAAATAATCATCTGAATCATAATCCATAATGATTTTTATGAAAATATGCAACAATTTTTATGCAACAAGTCTATAAAACCCAATTCAAGGTCATGGCACAGTTCTTGTTTGAGATTGTCAACATATTGCGCAAACTTCAATATTTCAATGACATTTGGCACATGGTTGCCACTAAAACTGCAGGCAAAGGTAGTCAACATTAATTAACTCATACTGGTAGTGAATATGACTCTACAGGTTAATAAATAAAGAGAAAAATCACTACACAAACTTTACATAGAAAAAGGATTTATACTATTAAACACAAAAGTAACACAACATTACTTCAAACATGTACAAACATTGTATTTTACGCAATTAATGTTTCAACATAGCCATGAAGAAACTTTGAGACTTTAACTAAACTAAACCTGTCTCCAGTCATTCCCAACTGTCCACTGATGATGCTGATTAGAAAATTGCAGTCAGTTCTAGCAATGCCAGTCCATAAGAACAGGACTTCCAAACACATACTTCAGGACTGCCTAACATACAAAGAACACGAGATGGAGGGTCCGGCTAGAGGATAGAGACTCGAGACAAAAGCTATGGGGCATCTGCTCTGGCCTGGAGAAGACAGTGGACTTCGCCTTGACAATCTAACATGACCACAGATGCTGAATGCAGATAGAAAATGTCATACCTGGATCAGGTAGAAGGTCTTCAAGAGCTCTTTCATCCAGCTTGTCTTTCAGAGACTTCACTATCATATTTTTTAAATCTTCAGTATTTCCAGGTCTTGACAGAGTCTCCTCAGATTCATCAGTGATTCTTTTCTGGATAAGGATAGGGGAGGGAGAGAAAAGGAGAGAAATTATGTTATACACAGATACATCACTATCAAATGGTCTATCTATCTATCTATCAATCTCTCTATCTGTCAATCTCTCTATCCGTCCGTCCGTCCATCCATCCATCCATCTATCTATCTATCTGCTGTGTCCCTTGTTTGTCTTGCTGCGTCAGGGGTGGAAGAGTTCTCTGGAGATGGCCTTCTTGTGCGCTGTTTGTAAGCTTGTTCCTGTGGCTTCTTTGATTTCTGTGATCCATCTTTTACATGGTCTGCCTCTGGCTTTATAACCGTTATCAAAAGGTGCTCTCAGGTTTTAGAATAAAAACAGAATTTTTTAAATATTTTTTTCCAGCTATTTCTTGAACATAAGGCATAGCCTCTTCATTTATTGATGATAGATTACTCAAAATGTGCTTGAAGTGTTCTACCCAGCAGTGAAGAATTATATCTTTCTCTACGATTAATTGCTTCATTAGCATTAAGAAGGGGAAATGATCCTGATGAGGTTGGGTCATATAGAATTGTTAATGCATCATAGAAGTTTCTCAGATCATTGTTGTCTGTAAAATCTTTCTTTGTATCTCATCTGCATTTTTTTTAGTCATGTGTTCCTCATCTGGCATAGTTTTATTTATAATTATTTTCCATTTACAGTTGAATGTGTCTTTTTATAGACATAGATTTTGGATCACTTAAGTATGCTTTGTGCAGGCAACATTTCTTTAACTTGAATATCATTCTCACCAAACCAGTCATTTTGTTTCTTAACAGAATGTCCTAGTTTCTCCATAGCAGTGTTGTAAATTTGTTTGCTCAAATATGTCTAGTTTGTATCCACATCTCAGAACTGGCCACAACAGACTGAAAAGTCACATGTTCTGAAAGCTGAAGATTGGCGAGACAGACCTGTGCAACTGTGGACTGAGCCCAAAGACTGCAGAACACATTCTTCATGCATGTTAATTCTACCAAGAAGAGAGGGAGAAAATATGGCTCACTGAGACGGCACCACTTCCAGACTTGAGGGATTCCATGGATGACCTGAAGCAAATCACACATTTCATTGAAGCTATTGGCGCTGAATGAATTAAAGCTATTGAAGCTATTACCTGATTTCTGGCTGAAGAACAATGAAGAAGTATCCACGTCTTGCTCATCTAGTAGTGCACATTGCAGACATTTGTCTAGAGTAGAAGCTAGGAACTGCTGTGTTTACATTTGATAGTTCTCAGACATCTATACATTTCTTTGCTTTGCTTCCCAGTGGACATCTGACAGGGTGGATGCACATTTTATAGTTTTGATACAATAAGTCGATGGTCAGTCCGGCAGTCTGCATACACGTGGATTTTGTCACTCGTACATCTTGACGGTCATTTCTTCTCACAATTGCATAATCTATAAGATGCCAGTAAATCCAGGAAGTCCAGTTTAAAATTGGAAGTTGAAAAATGGTGTTAGTAATGTAGTCATGTTCACCACATGTTTGTAGAAGACAAACCATTGCTGCTGTGCCTATCCACTCAATATTTCCCAATTACAACATCCCAGAGAATATTATCCACACTTGCATTGAAATCTCCAAGTAATATGAGCTTATCAGCCTGCATGTGATATCTGCCTTTGGAACTGCAGTGACAGCTGCATGTAGTTCATCATAGAACTTATCTTTAACTTCAGGATTTGTTACTGTTGGAGCACATGCACTGATGATTATTGCATATTTCTTACCAAAAAGCAGGGAACTTTTACCATCATGATGTGACCATTTATTGCCTTTGATGGGTCTGCTAGTTTGTCAATGAGTGCTGTTTTAAAAGCAAACTATCTCCTGCTTCAAATCTTTCCTCAATTACTGTCATCCGGAAAGAATGTATAACTGCCACCTCTTTCACAGAGTTGTCAGGCTTCAGCAAAGCACAATTCACTTGGAGATGCTATGTCATTATTACACCTTGCCAGCTCTCTCCAAATAAGGGCTGTTCATCTAACATGTCTAGAGTATGTGCTAGTCATTGTTGAGAAGTGTGCATACATTCCATACACTTAAAGTCAGTGGGGAAACCTTTTCACTTTGAGTGAATTTCCGTGGATGTGAAAATGACTTGAGCTGTGGATTTTGATTTAAGTGAGGAAGAGTTGTTTGTGCTAGGTGGTAACCTCATTGAACCTCATTTTTTAAAAAGTGGCAAGATGAATTGAGACGACTCGAAATAAAGTTTAATGCAGTGGATGAACAAAATTTTCTATGTGTCTCACTATACTTGATGCAGTCTACACCACGTTTTTGGAATTTGCCAACATACCCAGGGACCGATAAATTTTGTCCCTCAAATGCTTCAATTCGTTGAAAATCACACTTTACGGGTGTGCAAGACCGGCATACTTTCAGAGACAATCTCAGCATGATTTCATCTACTTAATTACTTTCTAACTGTGTATGCACATTTTTTAGTTTTGATTCCATAAGTCGATGGTCAGTCTGCATACACATCGATTTTGTCACTCGAACATCTTGACGGTCATTCCTATTAGAGTACACAGAGAGCAACTCATGTCTGCAGCATCAGTGACTCGATAAACATGATCAGAAACATACATCCGCAACCACATGTATATAAAGTTTGAGAGTGGCAACACGGCCATGTGAACAGGCACCTTAGACAGCAGAGCGTATTCTTCATGAATGCCCAGAATATGAAATTCTGAGGCAAATACACTGGCCCATAGAAACAACAGTAGAAGAAAAAACTCTATGGACCCCTGTACAATTTACAACACAGTCAAGCTTATAGAAGAAATAAAACTTCAGATATAAGCATGTTCAAGGCAATTGAAAGAAGAAAAAGAAAAATACAAATGGGCTGCACTGGAGAACATTGGCTTGAAGCAGCTAAGAAGTTGAAGTTGGAATATGTTACATTCACTTTTGTACCTGGTCATGTGGGTGTTCAAGACAATGAGAGAACAGATCAACTGACTTGCACTGCTACTGTGTTATGGCAGTAAAGCAGTGGATCATGCTGACATTTATATTGAACTCCTTGTGAGAGACAACATGGGCAACTGGAATTGATAAGGATGATTATTTCCAGGAATAGAAGGAAATGGGTCTGAAATGTGACGTAGCCAGAAATGAGTGGTACTTTGAGCGTAGAAGAATGTTTGTCAACAAACAAAGAACTGGAACTGACAGTCATCATGTAATGGATGTGGCTGTAGCACAATCATGATGATTCAATGTCTAACTAACTAATGACTATTAGTTGTGCAAGTGAGATATGTAGTTTGTTTTTATTATATTGCACAGTCGCTTAATAAATCAGTGGCAAAGCAAATGTCTGCCTTCGGAATGAGATACTACAGAAGGATCTTGAGAATACCATGGACAGTGAAAACGACGAATCAAGAAGTGATAAGAACACTAAATTGCTAAGATGCTTGGCTCCTAAGCAATATTATAACCACAAAAAAAAGCTGATAATTTTGTATATAAAGAGACATAACAGCATAGATAAATTAATAATGGTGTGGCTGATGATAATAGGGACACCTTCTTAGAGTATTTAAACATGTCCTTGGCTGCAGCAGGTCGATTTGCCCAGAACCGTGAGGAGTTCAGAGCATCTATAAAGCTGACTATTTTTGAAAAAAATATTTCACCTAAATTAATATTGTACATTACTTCAAAATTTTCCATTATTTGAATTTCAACACCAGGATATGGAAGTGTTTTCTGGATAGAATTTCAACACTATGCTATGGAAGTTTTATTTTCTGGATAGAATTTCAACACTATGCTATGAAAGTTTTATTTTCTGGATAGAATTTCAACACTATGCTATGGAAGTGTTTGTTTTCTGGATAGAATTTCAACAACAGACTATGGAAGATTTTTCTGGATAGAATTTCAACAAATGGTCAGAGGGTGTCTGACAAAGTGGATGGTGCCGCAGTAACCTAATGAACAAATAGTCAAGCAAAGTAAATTAAACAGGTTACTAAAACACTTACCTTGCCTATTAATAAAAAATATATTTAAAAAAGTATATATAAAAAAACATACAATAAAACTAAACAGGACAATTCTCCACGTATCGGCTCAAATTGAACCTTTTTCAAGAGACAAACAACAGAAAACAACAAAATAAAAAACAAAATAGATGACTAGATTTCATCAAGCCCCGTCTCCATAGCGCAGGGATGGCAAAGCATCTAGTAAAAGAGAAAATACGTGCATTCATTATAAACAAACCGAAAGTGTTTATTTTGTTGTTTTCTGTTGTTTGTCTCTTGAAAAAGGTTCAATTTGAGCCGATACGTGGAGAATTGTCCTGTTTAGTTTTATTGTATGTTTTTTTATATATACTTTTTTTAATATATTTTTTATTAATAGGCAAGGTAAGTGTTTTAGTAACCTGTTTAATTTACTTTGCTTGACTATAGAATTTCAACAATAGGATATGGAAGTATTATTTTCTGGATAGAATTTCAATACTATGCTATGGAAGTGTTTGTTTTCTGGATAGAATTTCAACAACAGACTATGGAAGTATTTTCTGGATAGAATTTCAACAACAGGATATGGAAGTATTTTCTGAATAGAATTTCAACAACAGGATATGGAAGTATTTTCTGAATAGAGCCCTGATATTGTCTGATTTAGAAGGTACCTATACTTGCTTCCTTTATTTCACTTAGACATTGTTAGCCCCAAGATGTTTCCATTGCATCTGTATGGTAATGTTATTTGTGATATGTTTGAGGATACTCACAAAATGTGGCTAAACTAATGCATTGATTTCCTTCATAGAATCAATAGCTGCTATTGTGCCCATATTATTTTGCAGTATCCTAGTTTCTTGCCCTGTATTTTTCTTAATCAATAGCAGACTCTGAGTGGCACAGACGCAGGCAAATATAGAACTAGTGTGTATTCAATGGCTTTGTCATATCCTGCTAAACTCCTGTGTTGTTGAAAGAGCATACAAAAAGGTGTAATACTACAATGATTATCTATTGTACATGATTAATAACTATATTCCCCACACAATGAGAGAATTTAGAAAACAGATTTTTATGCAAGGTAAACCAATAATGAGAATGTAAAGATTTATTAACTCCTATACACTGGAGACAAAATAATTCACAGAAATAAAAGTTATTATTTACCCTTCCAAGCTTCTTTCAATTTTTTGACCCCTTCTTCCTTTTTTTATCACTCTTCTGCTCTTTCCTGATGAAATCCTCCGCTTTTCTCTTGACTGTTCTTTTCGCTTCAACTGTAAATGATAGAACTTTCACTTAATATAGTCTCTAAACATGATGATGATAATGATTTAAAATTATTATATATTGCAGTTTAGTACTCTTAAACCATTTGGTCTTAATTTTATCATTCATTTATTTAGATTTGGATGGTGGGACCTTTGTGGTTTTGTTATTTCGCTTGTTTCCAGTCATAGTTTTATTTTGTTCTCACTCCGCATAATTCTTTTAATTAGCATCTCTACTGCAATATTTGTGTATGTACACATTTGTTACTCTGGATGGCTCTGCTGTTAAATGTCTGCCATTTGTAATAGTGCCTTATTTTTACTGTTTGTCTTGTATTTTCTTGATAGAGACTGTATGGTTTAAACTGTGTTAGTATAATGTTATCTGTACTAATTCATACACATACCCAATACTCAATACAGTCAGTGCGTTCATTGTCAAGCTGAACGGCTATGTGTTTGGCATAAGTACCATTGTAATAGTTTTACGGTAAAACTTTTACCTCAGTCACACTTATTACTGACTATGATTCAATTTCAAGCAAGGCAAGGATGATAGTCTGAATAATCATAGATAGATATGAGTTAGATCTGCAGGTCATGAATCCGTGATTGATACCCGCTTGAAAACAGGAGCATGGCATCACCTAGACAAAATAATCACAAAATAAATGGAAATGAAACATTTTTGATAAATTTTAAATAAACATTTTTGACGCCTTACGAGTAGTACTAAGTAAAAGTTATTAAGTACGCAGGTAGGAGTATGTTTAGGCATTAGGAAATCATAAGACGACGTGAAAGTGAATGTGGCTTAAATTACTTCCCTTGTTTTGGTAGCGTCCATGATTGATATTTGGATCACGCGAAACACTGACCACAGCAATTGTCTTTAGGCAAATTGACGCAACCTTATTTCTTGAAAAACACAACTGTTTAAGCTTTCTCATTCATTTGTGCATCAGATAATTCTCTCATGAATATTTCGTAAAATTCACTTTTTATTGAGAGATGCTTTCTCCTTTCAGTCGGCCTAATAAATCAAATCATCAATGCAGACAATGTCAACTTCACTCAGCATCTTCCAAACTTTCTCACTCTTTTTTGGTATCTTTGTCTCTTGTTTATTATCAAATTTGCTCAATTTTCTACATAAGACTATTTACAGAACTTATATAATAAAGTATTTAATTATATAGTGCTAATTAGGTATCACTAAAATAGGAAAAACAAAAAGGAAATTTTGAAAATTTGGTGCACATACCTACCTGGTAATTTATTCATACCTTTGACATAGAATTGTTTATGTACATGTGTACCAAATGCCAATAATAATAATAATCAAATATAATATTTCAGATACAAAGAGGGCTGAGATGACAGATTGTCAGCCACATGTGTGTTGCCATAAAGGGGAGCATAGAAGAGATTTTAATTATGCTAATTAGACACTATTATTAATTATTAATTGGCTCTGGTTGCATCGGAAAATTAACACAATGTAATTAATGTGCTTCTTGTATTACTGAACAAGAAAATGTATAATTTGTTATATTTTTTATCCTAAGTAATTAATAAATGTGAAAAATGTATATGATACATTCAATTGCAATTATGCTAATTAGACGCCATTTTTAATTATTAATTAACTCTGGCTGCGTCAGAAAATTAGCATAATGTAATCAACAGGTGCATCTTGTCTTCACAAACACAAAAACGTACAGTATGCCATAAATTTTATCCTAAATAATTAAATAATGTAATAAATATATATTAAATATTACAATGTAATTATGCAAATTAGACACCATTATTAATTAACTCTGGCTGTGTCAGAAAATTATAATAATGTTATCAACAGGTGCGTCTTGTCTTTCCGAACAAAAAAATGTATAATTTATTATATTTTTAAGCCTAAATAATTAATAAATGTGAAAATGTATATGATACATTCAATTGCAATTATGCTAATTAGACGTCATATTTAATTATTAATTAATTCTGGCTACATCGAAAAATTATCATAATATAATGAACAGGTGCGTCTTGTCTTCCCGAACAAGAGAATGTATACCTTGGCAGATTTCATGAACCGGTGTACACTGTGACCTTCGCTCAGGTTTCGAGGTGTTTCCCAACCTTTCCTAGGGTCACGTGATCTGACGGTGCATGATTGACATGAATGGCAGATGGCCTAGGGTCACGTGATCTGAAGCTTCCCTAGGGTCACATGATCTGAAGCTTCTGTGAGGTGGCACTGGATATATTATTAGTTTAATAAAAACGGAAAAAAGTTAAATAAAATAAATAACGGATAACAAATAGGGATGGGGGGCGGGTCGTACTGTTCTGTTTGTGAAAAAAAAAATTTAACAAAAAATGTGCCTCATGTGACGGCGCATGCAGATGCAGCGGTCATTTTTACGTCGGTCACTTTTACGTCGTCATTTCTCCAAGCGCTTGCTTACTGTTCAATTCGTGTTATTCTATTTAAAATGGATCAATTTGATTTAATGTATTTTATTAATTTGCGCTCCAGTGGCAATAAATGTGTTATGGACTGGTGTATGGAACATGGTTTAATATCTAACTATTATGTGTGTCCAACTTGTGACGAGTATATGAAATTGATCAAACAAGCCCAAAAAAAAAGATGGCTATATGTGGATGTGTCACCGTTTTGGCGCCAATAGCCATAAAATTAGTAGGAGTATATGAAACAACTCCTGGTTTGGAGAGAGCAATTTAAGCATGGGTGACATTCTTCTCCTTACCTATCTGTGGGTCATGGAAGCACGGAGTGGATTTATAAAAAGGGAATTGAAGATCGGAGCTACAGCCATCGTTGATTAGAAGAGCTTTTGCAGGGAAGTATGCATAGAGATGTGCGCGAATGAAATTGTGAAAGTTGGGGGAGAAGGTGTCGTGGTGGAAATAGACGAAAGTCTATTTGGAAAGAGGAAATACAACAGAGGGAAAAGAGTGGAAGGAGCATGGGTTTTCGGCCTGGTGGAGAGGGGCACCAATATATGTGTCTTGAAGGTCGTTAAGGAAAGGACTAAATATGTATTATTAACTATAATAAAGGAATATGTGCTGCCTTGGACGACTATTATATCAGACTGCTGGCGGGCATACAACTGTTTGGCGGATGAGGGCTATGTTCATTTAACTGTGAACCATAGCCTGGAGTTCAAAAACCGTGAAACCGGGGCCCACACAAACACAATTGAGGGTTTGTGGGGCCTCATTAAAAGAAAAATGAGGAACCAGGGTAGGCGGTCGAAAGGGCAATTCCCGGCCTACCTGTGCGAATATATGTGGCGAAAGAAACATAGTCGTCGCCACATTTATTCATGGATTTCCTGGCGGGAATTAAGCAGGTTTATCCGCCTAGCAACGGCGAATAAGGTAAGTGTATTTCATTTTACCCATTTCACACTGTTTACATTTTTATTAGCCGACCACGGATTTCCACTAGTTAAACCAACTAATCAAATCCGCCATCACATCTAAAAAAAAAAATAATTTGGCTGCCACGCATAAATCCGTTTGGCGGATCGGCTGGTTTGTGATGTCACTGCTCGCGGCATTTCATTGGATGTCTGGCTGTCTAGTGGAACTCCGTGACGCGTCGCCTGATTAAAAAATGAAAAAAGGGTGCTATTTATAGCCCACTGTACACCGGTTCGTAAAATTTACCTATTTTTTATATTTTTTAATGCACATAACTTTGATATTCATAAATTAGTGGCTCCGTTTTAAGGCAGGGCCGCAACTTTTTGACAACTGTCATTTCATATTTCCTTATATGTTCCATGTAATTATCATGAGGCAAAAATTAATTCGAAAAAAATTCTAACTTTTTTCAGAATTGACGTAGACTTGGTTGAGGTATCGTTGGATTGCAATTTTCAAGGGCTATCTAACTGTGGTATTTATAATGATGTAAAATGTAACCCCATTTTGAAAATTTTGTCCTAATTAATGCCTGCTAGTAGGTTAGGGTTAGTAGGCTACTGTTAGTGTTTACTGTAAAACTTTACATCATAAAAACATTAATTGTATAGGCCTAACATTTTAAAACTACATAAATGTCAATGTGTATTGTATTAGTCATTAGCACAAAGGAGCTCTTTGGTGTCAGATAAAAAAAAAATTACGTCCCCTTGAAAAAATGGCCGCTAGTCTATTTCTTAATCACGCAAGGCAGTGACCACGTTTTAATTAGATTTCCGGTATCCGGTGGCCAATTTGGAATATATAAGCGGGCATTTTTGTGACATAAAGTCTTTCTGACAGATTTGTGCATCTATCTGGCGGAAACGGGATATTGTTTGAGTAACCTGCATTTGAACACGAGGTATGTGTATTTCATTATCACTTATAGATGTGCTATTTTCTTCCACTTAATACAATTTCTAAAGTTTTATAAGCCATTTATACAGGCATAGACCTAGTATGAATGACATATGATACTGTGTGCTAAAGCTAAAATGTTTTAAGTTCTGTTCACGTTTTTTATCGGCACGCATCATGATGCTTATCCGCCATTTTTTTGGCTGTGCTTTTATGTACTTGCTATGTCAGTAACAACTACACAATCACGTATTTATAGAAATGCAGTTGCTTTTTTAAATAATAAATGTCCTGTAGGGTTAATCTATATTTATTACAAATATTGTTAGTTATGATTCATTAGAATTATACTACGTTTATATAATTTAGTAACAAGGTAGCTCAGGAATGTGAACTAGTATGCAAGCATGCTTACTAGGTCGTTGTCATGACAGCATTAGGCCTAGGCCTATGTTGAATTTACTTAGTGCTTATGTATTGTATTATTAGATAGTTATCTAAACACTTTAGTGTTTATTAAATAGTTTAGTTTGTTAAGTGAGTGTAAACTTCGGATATTTTCTATTGACACTTGACTAATGCCACTATGATACTAATTAATTTGCAATATACAATTATACTTTACCTAACTTGTAATTATTATTTAATTTATTATAATTATATGTAATAATTAATAAGTTATAATATAATTTGAAAATGATAGAATGTAGGCCTATTGAATATTAATTAATCATCATCATCAGGTGCCATGCCGGGTGGCGTAGGCGGTCATGACTCTCCACAGCTCTCTGTCCACAGTATTATGTATCAAAGTCGTTGTTGTTCTTTGCCGTCTTAAGAGTTTAAATGATTAATTAATAATCATTTAAAATCAATTACCAAGAAGTGTAAATTCTAATTCTTTCTCCTCGATAATTTTTTTTTTTAATTGCAGAAAACAAGGGCTATGGCAGAGAAGTCAATAAACGGTCTGAGGGCACATGTATCTCAATTTATACCTGAGTATCCTGTAAAAAAAAGGTTATGTTATACAGTTGATATTTAACCACAGGGTTCCAGATGCTGCGAGGGAACTTAAAGCTTTTGTTCTCTCTAAAGAACAGGATAAGTGTATTTTAGATTCTTCTCTATGTACCAACTAGTCACGTTTTAAAACAACATTGGCAGGGCATACAAAGTCGATTACAAGAAACTGGTCCATGCTTATGCATTTTTGCCTTGAACCTTATCCTATTCCTTTTCACACCGTGACTGATGCTAGATTATTGCAACCTTCTACACCATGTCCAGGTACTTCTGATATGCCAGCATCTGTTTCAGCTACATCAAATAAGTCACCATCCCCTAAGAAGATGAGATATGACTGTGATGCCTGTGTGGACAAGCGACGAACATTTAACAATATTACAGAGAAGAATATTTCTCTGGTAATTAAGATCAAGGGACTGAAGGCACAGAATCGTCAAATCATGGCAAGGTATGCAGTGAAGAAGGTAAATCAGAGGCAGAAGAGGGATGCAAACAAAATAAGTGCTTTGAAGAAAAAGTGTAAGAATTGCGAAGTTATTAACCTTTAGGGCTCTGAATTAAATTGAGAAATTTCTCCCCAGGGCCTGGATTCTTTTTGGAAAATTTTCGTTGTTGATGGTGAGTGTTTTGAAAACGCAATAACTTTTTTGTTTTAGAAGATATTTAAATAATTTTTGCACATGTAAATAAAGGAATGAATATTGAATATTATCGTGTTTTTGTTGTTGTTGTATGTGTGATATGACAGTTGTGAGCAAGTTGTGAAGTTGAAAATTCGGGGGAAAAACGGAAAACGTCATTTTCAAAATCGCAAATATATCTTCTTGACGCCCCTAATACATGAGCAATGTGTGGCAACATTGATAAAATCCTCATAAATACCTATATATATTGTATATATATTGTTTTATATCCAAACTAATATAATATGAACTAAAAAAACTAATAAAACGTGAAGAAATCGCATATAATGTCCGTCCGGTCAACACTAGGTCTATGCCGACACGCAACGTAATTATTGTCCATGCACACATGTGGCACCCCTGATACATATTATTTTTGTGTTTTTGAATGAATACACAAACATTCTTATCAAATAACAACATATTAAACACAAAGAACAACAATTAGAACATGTAGTCACGATCACTTACCCGTGCCACGCGGTACTCAATTTGATAGTAAAATACGGCCGAAAATGGCTAAAGTCGCTCTAGAAATGCGTTGACAAATTCAACCGGCTTTCTCTCTCTTACAATCGTTATGAGTAAAGGTATTTGACCTTTAAACTGTGACGTATTCCTAGCTTCGTTTGGCGTGCTTTATACGGCATTTGTTCATTACTTCGTGAAGTTCCGTACTCGGGAATCGGGCGATATCGTATGGTGAGTGACCTCGCCCGCAGGCACAAGGGGGCGTGTCCTACGGGTGCGTGACCTCGCCCGCAGAGTCGTAAAGGTTAATAGTGTTTTGCAGCATTCATTACAGAAAATGGATGCTCAGAAAATGAAGCTAGCAGAAGCTAATGCTGCAATTCGATACAAGGACACTCTACTTCTAAAGGCTATGAAGTATGCTGAAAAACTGACACAGGAAAAGACAGATTATATGATTAAGGTGAGAATTGTTGTTGGTTGGTTATCAACATTACTATTTTTTAGAGCTTTTGTTTCCCAAGGAAACAGTTTTGTATGGATGAGTGCACTGTAATCTTTTGTGTGTGTGTTGGGGTGATATTCTGTTTGGATGATTGAGCTGTGCATATGCAGTGCATAAGTGTAAGATCGGCCTTCATTATTTGTCACATTTAGGCTAATTATATATTTGTTAGTATTAGTTTCTCCTTGTTTTTTTATAGCACATTTGTTCAACCAACTATGTTTGTTCACAGCTGGATATTGAGAGGGAAGAAGAACGCAGAGTCTGCAGGCAGGAACTATTGAAGACCAAGAAGGAGCTCTTTAATGAGAAAGCTTACAGTGAGAACCATATGGCAATTCTGCATGAGGAGGCTGCTGACAGTAGCATAGTGGAAGTGAAGGTCAACAAGAAGCAGTATGGTACACCCTTACGTATGTGCGTTTATAAATGTCTGCTGAGTCAGGTAGGTATAAAACATTAGTCGTGTGTTATTGATTATATAGGCAGAGTACTATTTGGTAGAGTATTGCCATGTACACCCCATTATACAGTTGTTTCACATATGTCTTATGAAATAGGTGTTCAGTCTGACATTAAGACAGGGCAGCTATTGGATAAGTCAACTGTGATCAATCTGGCATGGGACGCTACAACATTAAAAGGTTCCTATGTGAATGAGGTGCATGTCACTGTTGATATTGCTGACAATAAATGTAAGTCTTTAGTTTTAGATGTCGACGCATTACCAGGAGCTGCTACAGAGGATTATTTTGTACACATATCAAACTCTCTCCTTCATGCCATAAACACATACTGCGCTTTCTATAAATTGTTACAGATGTGAAGCGCACTATTCTAAGAAAAATAAAGAGCACGATGTCAGACAGAGCCAAAGTCAATCATTGCATTGCTAAAAGGCTTATGGAGGAGTTTGATTTGGAGTTGTTGGAGCTCAAGTGCCATTTACACCCCTTGGATGGACTAGCACAATGTGCGTGGACCACCCTGGAACCCTGGACACAGAGTGGGACTTGTCAAGTGGAAGTGGACCAATTGGATGTCTTGCTGCAGAACTTATACACAACATTTCCAAAATGAGGTAAGCATCGGCTGTTCTTATTGCCCACTATGTTATTCATATTTATGAATTCAAAGAGTAGCAACATTTATATTCCATGCCTGTCATAAGAGTTTATTGGGTGTTGCCTGCCCCATGCCATATAGGGTTAAGTGTCCCAAAATCGTGCTGAGGTTTGATGTGTCAAGTCAAACTGCTAAGATACAGCATCCAAGCCGTACACCATGACAGAATGCATTACGTTCTCCAGACCAAACCCTGCTAACAGCAGGAGTTTGAGAACGAAACTAGAAGAATACATGTAGAAGAATTATATTTAACATATTCTTTCTTCTTCTTCTTCGGCGATCATTACTCAGTCAGGTTGGGACTTCGGATTCTATGATATAGGCTGCTGTCTGTTTTAAAGTGTCCACTGTGCCATACAGTTTCTCTTCAACGCTGATTGGGGTGGGCCATGTTTTGTTTCTCAGGTCTGCATACTGGGGACATTCTTGTAGGATATGTTCTGCTGTCATATTTGCAAGGCTGCAATGGCAGAGCCCAGTTGTCCCTATTTTGAATTTGGTGTACAAATGATGTCTCATTTTGTTGTGACCAGTTCTGAGGCGCAGCAGGATAACCTGGTCTCTTCTGGACAGTTGGTAATACCCGTCATCTGCATAATATTTGGGGTGGTCTTCTTTCCACTTTTTGTTATAGTTGCCTTTAATGATGGTCTTCACTTCTTCATAACTGACCAGATAGTCTTCTTGAGGTAACTTCCCTCCTTCTTTGGCCAGTCTATCTGCAACTTCATTCCCTTCAATGTTACAGTGTGCCGGTATCCACTGGATCACTACTCTTTGGAAATTATTGTACAACTGAACTAGCACTGCCCTCAATTCATTCAGTTCGGTGCTCTTGTGTAGCTTCAGTGCTGTTATGACAGAGAGTGCATCTGTTAGTAGTACAATATTCCTGTGCACTTGTTCTTTGTGTTGTAAGATAGTTTCTGCTGCTTTCTTGAGAGCTTCCATTTCTGCTTTAAAATTGGTTGAGAGCTTGCCTGTAGCTATGGCTAGAGTAACATCTTTCCCGCATTTTAGTCTGAGGGTCACTCCTCCACCTCCATTCTCAATTGCGATTTAACATATTCAATATCCTGTCACAGTATTGGTTAACAATAACAATTTCAGATACAAGGAAGGCTCTGGAACTCCATCAGGATTTATGACTTTTCTGGAACAAGCTGGGCTAAAACTGGGAATCATTCTTAGATATGTTGGGAATAGATTGAATGTTTTCTTCCACATGGCGGCTGTAGTCTTTGAACTGAAAGATAAACTTCTGAATTTCTTGGATATCAAATGTAGCCACCAAGGATATCTAAAAACAGCAATTCTTAAACGACTGACGAATCCTCTTGTTCTGGTTCAGCTTCAAGGACTTGGACTTTTTTCTAAAATTCTTACGGGACCATGGATGCGAATGTTCTACGGCAACAAAGAGCAGCACTTCAATCTCCAATCGGTGAGTACATAATCTGCATGTTTTTGTGAGCTGTTGCTTTGTTCCATATGGGCTGTCTCATTATCTTATACAAATCATTTACTAATACCTAGTGATGAACGTCTAATAAGATAGTTAACAAATGCTGCAATCTGTTTCCAAATTTCTCTTCTGACATTATGTCACATTCATTTACACAGGTAACTGGTGGATTTTTCAAGAAATGTCTGGAATTCCTGGCAAGAGTGCAGACGGATCCATTGGTTTTGATGTCCTGCGAGACTGATGTTTTTTGAGATCCCTTGGACGTTGATGAACCTCTTCTTAGATTACGTGCAATTGATACCTCTATAGAATGCAAATTTAAAGAAGTTGTTTCACATCTGGCAGATGCCTTCATCTGTAAGCTTAATCTCCATCTAGCACCATATATCTCTGGAGTTCTTTCTAAATAAAAATGTATATAATACATTCAATTGCAATTATGCTAATTAGACGCCATTGTTAATTATTTATTAACTCTGTTGCGTCAGAAAATTAGAAGAATGTTATCAACAGGCACGTCTTGTCTTTCCGAACAAGAAAATTTATAATTTGTTATATTTTTCATCCTAAATAATTAATAAATGTGAAAAATGTATATGATACATTGAATTGCAATTATGCTAATTAGACGTCATTTTTAATTATTAATTAATTCTGGCTGCGTCGGAAAGTTAGCATAATGTAATGAACAGGTGCTTCTCGTCTTCCAGAACAAGAGAATGTATAATTTGTTATATTTTTTAATGCAAATAACTTTGATATTCATAAATTAGTGGCTTGGTTCTAAGGCAGGGCCGCAACTTTTTGACAACTGTTATTTCATATTTCCTTATATGTTCCATGTAATTATCATGATGCGAAAATTAATTCAGAATTTTTCAGAATTGACGTAGAGACTTGGTTGAGGTATCGTTGGATTGCAATTTTCAAGGGCTATCTAACTGTGGTATTTAAAATGATGTACACCCATTTTGAAAAGTTTGTCCTAATGCCTAGATTATAATTATAATTATTATTAAATCAAGCCAATCTTCACATTTTTATCAGACTTGCCTGCTCATACAATCTGCATCAATAATAACTTCTGTGGCAGAAGACAACCGCACAATTGACCTTGGCATGGCGAACGAAGATATGCAATGCAATTTTATTTAGAAACTGCAGAATATCTAACAAACAAATGCAAATGGAATTATACAGAAAGTAGGCAAACTTCGCGCTATTTCAACAACCGGAACTCTTCTTCCTGTCCAAGGTTACCACTCAATATTTTAGACAAGAACTTGTTCAGAAGATAAATCATCATCAGGTGCCTTGCTGCATCAAAGTCGTTGTTGTTTCCTTGTCGTGCCAGGTTGTCAAACTTCTAATATTTTCTCTGGAGGTGGCTCTGTTGCCTTAAATTTTGTCTGTTGTGACTATGTTCTCTAAACAATACAAATACAAATACAAAAAGCCCAGAAAAAATGTATTTGTTCGTGACACTCGACAATATAAGTTTTTTTTTTCTTTTCGTTGTATACCCCTTTGTGCATTGCAGCGTCAGAGGTAGAATAGTTCTCTGGAGGTGGCTTTTTTTGCGCTTCATATGTTTATTTTCGTTGACTCATTTATTTCTGTAATTCATCGTTTGCATGGTCAGCGCCTGGATTTGTAACCATCAGTCTTCACTCCTGTATAGTAATTCTTTTCAAGGAAGACTGTCTGATGGTAGTCTGGAAGCATGTAAAAACCACTTAATCTGTTGTCATTTTATGTAATAATTTCAGGTTGTGAAATGATCAGACTAGTTAATTTATTTATTGACTTAGCTGAACTAGAGGATATATCATCCGTCGGAATCTTCTCCGCTTTGATTAGATGTCTTCATTCTATTGGATTGACAGAGGAGTGCTTGAATGAATGTTTAATTTCTGTTTTTTGTGATGGTACAGCTGTAATGTTGGGTTCTCGTAGAAAAAAAATGTTATTAAAAGATAAATGCCCATCATTAATTGTTTGACACTGTGCTAGCATAATCTGGAATTATCTGTCCACGATGCTGGTAAGAATGTTTCTGGAATTAATAGATTCAAATAATTTCTTGACAAGTGATACGTTTTTATCACGCATCGCCCAAAGAATAATTGCGAACTCCATGTATGTGCCAGTTCACTGGAAGCGAAGTTGTTGAAAATTCAACGAATATAAAGCATTCGTTGGGTAGAATCCAGCTTTCGCTCAGTATCTGCAGTTTAGTAGGATTATAAAGACTTAGTTTGTCATTTTAGAAATGCTAAAGGTGATAATTCCAGAGATTAAAAAAAAGAAGATAGATGCACATATGAGGGATTGATGAAGAAGATTACTATTGTTTAGTTTATTTTAGACTTAGGAGTTTGTTTGTTTGTTTGTTTGTTTGTTTTTCGTTCGCTCCATTGTAACCAGCACGGATATCCGTGCGATTTCCGCCGGAAGCGTGATTACGTTGTGCCACCGTTATGCGCCTTGTAGGCCTAGCACATCCGATTTCGGCATGCCTTGACAATTCGGGTGGGCTACCCTTAGCCTGTGACAGCCTCTATATCTGTCTCCAGGCACGCGTAGTGGAGACTCTTCGCCCAGACGATTTTCTTGCTCTTAGTCTGACTCAAACGAGGTGTTCCACTGTCTATGAACTTGCCTCGTGTAATTAGACGTGCTGTGCCTGTGCCCATTGGGTACTGAACCGTTTCTCATCCGTGAGCCTGGTTCCTTAAGGGGAAGAACTCAACAGAGGAGTTGGACCCTGGCTCTTTCGCCCTCTTAGCCGAGGTGTCATTCACCGACATCGTGTACCCCTTGTCCAAGTTCGAGTCTCACACCACGCGTTTGAGAGCAAGGCGTTCTCGAGCTGAGCGTCCTTGTCCCAATAGCGCCTGAGCCCATCAGGTACTGAACCCTTTCTCTCTTCAAGTGTATTTCCGGTGTAGGAAAATCTGACAGTAGAGTTGGGCCAGGGCTAAATCGTTGTCCCTTTTGTGCCTGAGCGAATCGAGTACGGAACCCTTTCTCTCTGCAAGTGTACTTCCGGTATAGGAAACATTGACAGTAGAGTTGGGCCAGGACTACCATCGTTGTCCCTTTCTTGCCTAAGTCCATCGGGTACAGAACCCTTTCACTTCGCGAGAATATTTCTGGTTTAGGAAGGCTCGACATTAGAGTTGGGTTAGGTCTTCTTGCTTTACCAAACGCCAATGGATGGGTCTGGGTCTCTGACTGTAAGGAACTCAGGTAACTAGAAGCCCGTCTCGAGCTGACGGAGCTTGTAGCTCCCCCTTTCTTAGGGACTTTTCACTTTCTATTTGCAGTTCGCGCTGCCCTCTAGCGCTGTTCTGCCCTTTCATTGTTTCATTGTACTCGGTATGAAATCTATGTCTCTCGCCATGTATCTACCTTTACGTGCATTTTACATTGGCTGCCCCTCCAATGTTCGGACTGGACTGACTAGCTTCACTGTATGTCGACAGTGTCGCTATATGTGGTGATGCTGGTGGTGTCGGAGATATGTCTGTCCGTGTGCAGGCAAATCTCTTTCCATCTGCTACCTCCACATTTTCGGACACGATCCCCAAATGATTTGGCCAGAATCAGCTCGAGCTGCTGTATTTCTGTTTCCAGGGTGCACCGCGTGGAGGTACATTTGGGATCTTGGTTATCTGCTAACCCTGGGTCCGCCTAGAGCAATGCGTTCCCTTTGCACCCCAGACTTAGGAGTGATGTGCGATACACTTCAAAAGCTCTCTGAACAGAGCCTGACATCGCAAAAACGAAACATAACTTGTAATTGTGCCAATAAAGCAATTAAACGCACTATACAGTTGTTTGTAGATATGCGATCATATCCCGGACAGTACTATAAGGAAACCGCCCAAGCTGCAAAGTCTCTAGTCCAAGAAATTCTTATTTACAAAATATATAGAAAAGATAACCAACTAATATGCCCTGTTTCCTTGTATGATAACTTGGAGACTTCACTAAAACAACGACAGCTCGAATATAAAGAAGCTGATTTACTCAAGTGAGCCCTTTGTGCTTGACGAAAAACAGTGGTCTGAAGAAACACACAATTTTGTAATATATGACGAAGAAGCAATTAGACATTTGTCAATGCGGTTTCGTTTGAACGACAGAAATATAATACATAGAATCTTGGAATAAAAGGAGGAAAAATACTTTCAAACCTTCAATTCACAATCTTGACATCACTCCGATCTTCTCAAGTAAACTTGCAAGAGGTTTCTCACAGCTGAACATGATTGCGACACCTTTAAAATCGTCATTGCTGATTAAGATTATATCAACAGTTATGTTTATCAAGATAGTTGACTCCACTCTCTGTCAATTTGATCCTACAAAATGTGTTGAATATTGGCTCCTTTTTGGGCACCACGCAGCAACAGATTACAAAAGCAAGGAAAGAAATATTGAACTTTCTAACGGCATGGATAAATTATGGCCATTATGATAAATCTGGCTACAGTAAGTCTTATATTAATGTATTTTTGTATGTATGTCTGTATGGGTGGAGGTTGTGAGGCCCATATATATATGGAAAGGTTTGAGTGGTTCTTTTTGTTGCTCGTTCGCATACTCAACATTAACCTCAAACCTTTTAGTAGTATCTTATGACATGCATGGCAGATCAAAGTGTTAATATTCTTCGCTCCTCCTTCTGACACTGTCAAAACACGAAATGATTGAACCCTTCCTCTTTAGATAACGCAACCTCATAATTAACGTTACGGAGAATACACAACAAACCACACCGCCGCCCGTTTTATATTATGACAGTAGAACTATAAGAAAATTATATGATTACTCAAAATGTTTCATACGTAAGCTTGTTTTTTTTCAAAGTTCCCAATATGCAAATTATTACGGCCAAATGGAGGGGGTAGGGGAATGGGTGGTGGCCATTCATTTTAAAGTATTGACCATCCACTTCTGTAAACGCCGTATACCCTTCTTTTTTTCCTAGAAAAAAAAAAACACTTAATGTATGTATGTATGTATGTATGTACGTATATATATGGCGCTCTACAGTCAAAAAAAGCGCAACATCTTGTGAAAAGAGGAGAAATGTTGCAGCCTAACAGCCGAGAGTAACTAGAAAGTCACGGATATATCAAAATCCGTCTACAGTGGTAATTCCATGTTCGTACTGTGCACGGATATTTACAGCTCGAATAGGGCTCATTAGCCATCTACGAACTATTAGACATGGTCATAATTCTAATTGAATTTTCAAATGTGAATGTAAAAATGGTCATCATACACACACACGCACGCACGCATATATATATATATATGTGTGTGTGTGCGCGCCCGGGCGTGCGTGCGTGTGTGCGTGTGCGTGTGTGTGTGTGTGTGTGTGTGTGTGTGTGTGTGTGTGATCAATGAATACTTTTGATCAAATATATGTTTATGTAATAAACCTCTGTTTTATCATCCTCATGTTTCGTTATTACCTAACTCCTGTTTGTACCACAAACTATGTTATTATTATAATTAATTTTATTTAAAGTAACCTTATGGTGAGGCGCACTTCTTTCAAACGCGTACATGGTCCAATTTCTCTCCTCTTCTTCGGCGTTCGTTCTCAGACTCCTGAATATTAGTATTATGTAGTTCGGAGAACGAAGTGCATTGTGTCATAGCTTATATCTTAGCTGAGATATCTGCGCTTTTCGGTCTGACACATCCTACTACTTTGACCTTTTTGGGGATGAAACAACCAATGCGAGGCAAGACCTGCTTACTACCCTCTTACAACATAATTGGCGGATAATAATGTTGCAATTCTTTACCCCCCCCCCTTCTGTCCTCTGGCAACACACTGGCACCAATTTGGTTATATAATAATTTTTTAACCATAAAATAATAATAGAGCCACCCTTGGGTAATCCAGCCACCATGAATTCGAGAGTATGTATTTCAGGGAGTGCTGCAAAACCATAACCGCCGAGTTATATATTCAATACGTTTTTGTCATCACAATGTTAATATTGGAATCATGGTGACTGGATGATCTTAAACATAACCTTTTTTTGTGGCTGAAAGGCGCATACCTCGCCATAAGATACTTTCTTTATTTTAAAAAAAGAAAAACTGAAGAATGGTGATTATTTCAGTAAACTGTGAATATACTATATATTCACAAATATATTTATAACTTTCGTATTGCAGGAATGTCAAAGAAACTAACAATATATATGATGTCCCTATAAGCTACAGTTTTCTCAATCTGTGTACTTTGAGTCGTAGAACATGACTAGCATACCACCTAAGGACAAAGATGGTGCCATAGACCTCACACTCTAACATCCACGCTTCCTTTTCTCACTTACTGTCTTTGGAATAAATGAAAGTGATAATTTGTCAGTGTATCACGTTACAGAAAACCCAAACTTATCATCCATTACTCAATAACTTACAGCGACCATGACTAACCCTTATACATAATAATACTAGACAACACACTGTTAAAATTATATTCATTACAACTCTCCCACATGTGTTACAATGATATTCCTTACAACTCTCCCACCTGTGTTAAAATGAATAAATGTTAGAAGTTTCTCTGGCAAAGAACGCCGCAATAAAAGCGAGCACAGGGTTCAAAAGAAACAATAGATTAATGCTTTTGAGATTGTTAAATAGTCCAATGTCAGATGAATAACTTCTAAATCCATAAATGTGATCCATAAATGTCTAGTTTGTTTGTTTGTTTGTTTTGCGTTCGCTCCATTGTAACCAGCACGGATATCCGTGCGATTTCCGCCGGGAGCGTGATTACGTTGTGCCACAGTTATGCGCCGTGTAGGCCTAGCATATCCGATTTTGGCATGCCTTGACAATTCGAGTGGGCTACCATAGCCTGTGATAGCCTCCATATCTGTCTCCAGGCACGCGTGTATGTGGTGACTCTTCGCCAAGACGATTTTTGCTCTCGTATGAGGTGTTCCACTGTCTATGAACTTGCCTCGTGTAATTGGACGTATTGTGCCTGTGCCCATCGGGTACTGAACCGTTTCTCATCCGTGAGCCTGGCTCCTTAAGGGGAAGAACTCAACAGAAGAGTTGGACCCTGGCTCTTTCGCCT
Source organism: Meghimatium bilineatum (assembly GCA_034231615.1). Classification (NCBI taxonomy): domain Eukaryota; kingdom Metazoa; phylum Mollusca; class Gastropoda; order Stylommatophora; family Philomycidae; genus Meghimatium; species Meghimatium bilineatum. Next base: position 15,034,488 of record CM067311.1, on the reverse strand, counting down.
TCTTAGCCGAGGTGTCATTCACCGACATCGTGTACCCCTTGTCCAAGTTCGAGTCTCACACCACGCGTTTGAGAGCAAGGCGTTCTCGAGCTGAGCGACCTTGTCCCAATATCGCCTGAGCCCATCAGGTACTGAACCCTTTCTCTCTGCCAGTGTAGTTTTGGTGTAGGAAAACCTGACAGTAGAGTTGGGCCAGGGCTAAATCGTTGCCTCTTTTGTGCCTGAGCTAATCGGGTACGGAACCATTTATTTCTGCAAGTGTACTTCCGGTACTTAGTATTAAGTACTAAGTACTGCCAGTGTAGTTTTGGTGTAGGAAAACTTGACAGTAGAGTTGGGCCAGGACATCCATCGGTGTCCCTTTCTTGCCTAAGCCCATCGGGTACGGAACCCTTTCTCTTCGCGAGCATAATTCTGGTTTAGGAAGGCTCGACATTAGAGTTGGGTTAGGTCTTCTTGCTTTTCCGAACGCCAATGAATGGGTCTGGGTCTCCGCTTGTAAGGAGCACAGGTAACTAGAAGCTCGTCTAGAGCTGACGGAGCTTGTAGTTCCCCTTTCCTAGAAACTTTTCACTTTCTATTTGCAGTTCACGCAGTTCTTTTCACTTTCTATTTGCAGTTCGGACTGGACTGACTAGCTTCACTGTATGTCGACAGTGTCGATATATGTGGTGGTGCTGGTGGTGTCGGAGATATTGTCTGTTTCTTATGCAGTCAAATCTCTTTCCATCTGCTGCCTCCACATTCTCGGACACGATCCCCAAATGATTTGGCCAGAATCAGCTCGAGCTGCTGTATTTCTGTTTCCAGGGTGCACCGCGAGGAGGTACATTTGGGGTCTTGGTTATCTGCTAACCCTGGGTCCGCCTAGTGCAATGCGTTCCCTTTGCACCCCAAATGTCTAGTGAATCCAAGGTGGAGAAAGTGAACAATGTATAACCCAAGTATGTAATTATTGAGCACTCTGAACATTCTGCAGTTATGTTGAATGGTGTACAGGATTTTTGATGTATTTAAGATCAATACTTGCAAAATGAAATGTCTGAAGAAGGTCATTGGAATCACCAGACTCAACAAAATGCGCAATGAGAACATCAGAAAGATAATAGATATAACACCATGAATAGAATATATATAGAAACAACAGATAAAATAGTTTGGACAATGGAGGGAGGGGGTTTAAATTTCAGTAATTATTACTAATGTGGACGTTTTTATAAGAATTGTCTATTGTCGTAACGTCCACACTTGCCGCTGAGGGTAGAGGTTTGTATAGAAGATGTAGTCTGTGTTCCAGAGCCAGGTATGTTGCTATGGTTGTAGTGTAGTCATGTTTATTCAGGATGGTCTTGATGTTGTCTATCTTTTCCTTGGTCTGCCCTTGGCTTTTTATCATTAGTTAAATCTTGTTATACGCTCTAATGGGACCGTTCATCCTCATAAGACGTCCAAACAATTGTATCGGTTGTTTCTCTATATACTTGATGCACTATGTTATACTTAGTTTCCGTCTGATGTTCTAATTGCGCACCTTGTCGAATCTGGTGACTCAAATAGTCTTACTTAGACATTTCGCATGTTTCGATCTTTCTCTTATGTGTAGGTGTTAGTTGCCAAATCTGACATTGGTAGCATAGTGTTGGTACAAAGATGCTCTTATTTATGTGTAGGTGTTAGTTGCCAAGTCTGACATTGGTAGCATAGTGTTGGCAGAACGATGCTCTTACTTATGTGTTTCTTTACTTCCGTGTTGTTTTTTGGGTGTTATAGCAAAAGTGACATCTGGTATATCACAATATTTGCCTTTTTTACATCTTGTTTCTATCTCCCAATTGACTCATCCGTCTTCTGTAAAGATACTTCGTAGGTACTTGAACTCTTTGACTTGTATTATTTTTGTGTTCTCCATTTGAATGTTTAAATGCTCTGTTGATCTCGTTATTTGCACAGTTTCTGCTTTTTGTCTGTTAATATCGTTATTTGCATAGTTTCTGCTTTTTGTCTGTTGATCTCGTTATTTGGATAGTTTCTGCCTTTTGTCGGTTGATCCGCATGTTGTATTTATTGCATATTCTTGATTGTGAGTTGATGTGAGTTTGCAGTTTTTCTTCGTCATCATACATGATGTTTTTATCGTCAGCAAAAAGCAGTTTATTGAGTTTGTTTTTACGTTGTTCATTCTCTGTTGTTTCATAAATCAGAAGTTGTATAAGAATACGCATATAAATTCTACTACATATGACTGTATATAAAAATAAGATGACAGCTATGTTGATGGAAATGATCTAAAGATAGTAAGAAACATATATTGGAAACAAACAGCTGTGTCGAGTGTTGACGGCAATGTAGGAGAATTTCAAAAGATAGAGATGGGCATCAGACAAGGATGTGTAATGTAACCAGATCTTTTCTTCCTGTATACAGAGGATATTATATGAAACTTAGAAAATATGCTAGGAATAGCAGCTAGAGGTTACAAAATCTGAATAATCTAACATATGCTGACGATACAGTTCTGATTGCAGGGGGAGAAAAAGAAATTTGAAGTTTGTTAGACATGGTAGTACAAAAAAGTGAAAACAAAGCTCTCAGTCTAAACAAGAAGAAACTAGAAGTAATGGCTGTTTCAAGAAATACACACCGCCAGAATACAGCATTACTATCTATGTTATGTTATGTTCCTCCAGGGCCATAGGCGGCGCATAGGGCAGAAACCATAGCTTTCCATTTCTGTCTGTGTTGCCAGGTCTTTCAATTGTTGCGTGTTGTTTAGGTTCATTGACATGCCTTCTCTATTAATGGATCTTCGTAGAGTTTCTCTAGGTCTCCCTCTTCTTACTCTAGGTGGCACCCAATATAGTGACTGCTGGGGAATTTTTAGGCTGTTCATTCTGAGAACATGGCTGATGTAAGTCCAACGCCTTTGTATAATGAAGGAAGATATATACTATCTATGATTCAACATTAAATCATGGGGATAAAGTCAAGTATCTTGGCACCATTTTAACATCAGATGGCATGTGCTCCAATGAGTTACAGTAAGAGTAACTGTAACAATGAAACAGTAACCCTATGATATTTAAAAAATTGATAGAACAAGGGGATCTCATCCAAATTTCTGGTTTTTGTATATAGGAAACACTTAATGTGTCAGCCTAAGTGTGAGAGTTTCATAATAATTTTTAAAAATATTTTAGACAGATGCATACAATTTTAAAAAAAGAACACACTAATTGGTAAATGCAAGTTTAAATTGAAAGTACATCAGGAATAGATTTCTCAACTTTGTTTTGACACAATAATTAATTAAAACAAATATGTTGACAACTGTACATATTATCTCCCCTTCATTGCAAACGTAAAACCACTTTCTATAAAGTGAAAACCACTTTCTATAAAGTGGGAAGTTCTCTGTTTACTGTGACTAAATTATATTTTATTAATGAAGCATTATGTTTAGTCAGTGTGACTATCTAAGACACAATAGTCAAGTTTTCTTCTAGTAAACAGAGCCCTATTTCTATCTCGTGAACACAGTTCACGAAAGTTAGAGTGCTCTTAAGATGTCAACATTAGGACTAGTAAGAAAAACCAAAACACAAACAATGCGTGGTGTGTACTGTGATATGTGGTTTAGATCAGTGAATGTGGTTTAGATCAGTGTTGCCAATGTGGTGTGGAAAAAGAAGCAAAGTTAGTGGTACTGTTATTGTTGTCTACCATGCACATCGTAAAATGTGACTAAGAAGTTTTTTTTTCGGGGGGGGGGGTTGATTTGGCTCTCCTATTCAATAGAGGATCATGCTATGCAGAAATCATGCTGAATAGGGTGTGTCAGATCGAAAGGCGCAGATATCGCAACCACGATGTAAATCATGACATACCCCATTCCATTCTCCGGATTACATCCTGATAACATACAGGAGTTTGAGGACGTACACATAAAAAGATAAAGCAGATAAAGATCAGTGGTTCTCAAAATGTAATTAGGTCCACGTTTGGGGCTATATATTTGAAGGGAGGGGGATAATTTCACCCAAAAATGAAACTATGGCGCAGATTCTTCCAGATCTGCGACACAAAAATAAGTTTTTGAATGCTTCTATTCTTTTTACAAAACTGCCCACTATATCACATCACAAGGGAGAAACGATGGCTATCTGAAACAATTCTGGCGGAAAGCTCTACTGCACTAACTACTGCACTGGAGCTTCTAACTACAGAACAGTTCTTTGATGGAATCCATATCAGCATCTGACCTGCTGGAAAACGAGGAAGAAGGAGAAAAGAATTATGCGACGCATAAGATATACGATAGTAATAATCCTTGAGGAAAGATGACAAGCTTTTTTCTCTGGTCTATTGGAATTAATCTCTAGTGCCGGGAACAACACATCGGCTGGAAATACGAGGGCTGGGGCAACACAGTGGAATATAAGGAAAAACGGATTTAGATACAAATGTTGTCAATATGTATACACACGACGTACTAGCGAATAGACGCAAAGACATACGAAGTTTTGAAAAAGAAACCATCATCAGGACAAACTATAGCTGACTAACAATGAATAGAAACACACGTATGACGAAATGGGAGGCAAGCGATGATGAAAGTGGGAGAGAAAGAAGCACAAGCACAAGTGATTATTAAGGGAGTGATATTACGGATGATGTGATCAACCCTGGTAACAGGAGATAAAAAGAAAATTGAGATCTTGTCAACAAGACATAGATGCTTTCCATCTTAGTTCTCACTCTGGATAATTGAGTCTGCGTTTGTTCTCAAACTCCTGCAAATTAGCGTTTTGTCATTGTTCACAACATTGATGCGAGATCTTCGCTTTTGACCTAACACATTCGACTTTATAATGGCACTGTATCATTGTGACCTTATATAGGAGGGGGCAGCCAACTCCACCATATAACCTCCTTAGTCGTTTCTTAAAATATACATGGAAAGCAAACAGTATTGCTATTATTTGTTCCCCTCTCGAGATTTAAAAAAAAACACTAATGGTGTGTGACTTTTTAAAAACAATTTGTGTTGTCTAGTGCTTTTGACGGAACGAGTTGGTGGCACTTGCCTAAACACAATACGTGTTAAATGGTGGTTATTTTGTGCATCCATCATTCAGGGCAATATACCGCTAATTTTCCCAAACAACTTGCATATCATATATTAATAAAAGAAAAGTGTGAAAATCAGAATACTGGTTTCATTAGTTATTATAAAGATAAAGAATGCAACAGATCACATGTAACCCATGTCTGCTGAAAGACACCAGTACAAATAGAAATGACCGGAATATACCGATGTTGTATCAAAAATTCCCAATTACACATTGTTTACTACACTGTATAATCTTGTCTCTCAATTAGTTGTGTGGACTATTTGAAAATAATCCATCTGAAGTCACATTATTTAACCATTACAGTGATTTTAATTGGTCACTTTTGTATACATTGTGTCGACAGCCAATGACAAATCAACGTCAAGTAAAGTCATTTAGAAGAATGAGTTCACGTGACTGTATTTGACGAGAGACACGGTACAGTAAGTCGATATGACCTAGCAAAAGACAATCTCATAAAACGTTTACAAACAAAAATGTAATAGTCATGATTGAATGATTGTCCAAACAAATGTCAAGTGTTTTGTTTTTGCGAAAACTAATTGTACTTGAATTAAACTCACAACATAAAAACATGACTCTTTTTGGAACTTGACGTTTTAAAAAGATAAAAACGTCATTGCAATGCAAAAATAGGATAAAAACTGAGGCTCTGTATGGAAAAATAATTTTGTGAAATATATTTTGAGGCTCTGTCTAGGATAGCAGGGCTATAGAGAGTGGACATTTCCATTATTCATTAAGGGTCATAACCCCGCAGATACTATCAGATAAGGGGATGTAATACATGTGAAATGTATTAATATGTGCAAATGTATTAATAAATCATAAGAACACAAATATTTTGATCTGATCATGTGGTAATATAATTTAAATAAACAACTCTATTTATTTTGAGTGATTTTATGTAACTCTTCCCCGTTCTACTATTTATAAAAACGTTTTTTTGAAAGCAATATGCACGACATTCTTCCCTAACTGTTGACATGGTGAACAAAAGTGTGGCACATAAACTTTTGGATGTTAAGGGATAATGTCCGTATAAGGTTCAAGTTCCCCGCGGAACTTTACATGCAAAAGTTGGCTCTTGACTTTGTATGGGAACTAGTGTCAGTAGTCCGTTCACATGTCTTAGACTCCACCGCGGGGTCAAGGTTCAGCCAGTGTCGAGTCAGCTCGCTCGTCACAGTACCGCTTGGGATCTAGGCTGGTTCCTCCCCATATGACATGTTAAGACAGGACGAAGTCACCGGGGTGAAGTTTTCGGTCGTACGGAATGTTAACAGCATAAACGTGCTCTGCTGAGTGGTGAGCTGTACTCAGCGTCCGAGTGGCTTTCGATTGCGGCGCCTTCTATGTCATACCGCCTCGAGAGAGGATTACGGGGGTGTAGGAGAGCTGCGGAGAAAGTGCTTCACTCGACTTTTTTGTCATGAAATAACTTTGTAATTACTTAAATTTTAGTATTATTTGTATTTACACCCTTACACTTAAACGTATTTTTGATTTAACATTTGGATACTGCTATTTATTGGAAAGAATAAATAAAGTATTTTGATAAAAAGTAGTCTTACAGTTTTTATGGCCATAATTCTTAATTCGTAATTTAAAAGATCTTAATTATCTAATTATAATTTCGTTAACACAAGAAAATAAATTTAGTATTCACGAGAAAAAAAATGGTATTGCAATTTGTGAGTTTAAAACGCTTCATTTTTGAGAGAAAATTTACTTTCAACAATAACGCAATTCCACAATATAACGACATCCACCTGTGTCAGCTGAGTTTAAAAAAAATGTAAACTCAAAATATTTTGACTTGATACATTGCTTACTAAAATTGCGGAAATATACATTTGTTTATGTTAATGGCACGTATGTATTGTAATTGTATGTATTGAGTGCAAAGATGTGTCCAGGTCTCACCAAGATTGTCTTGGTTTTATAACACTGACTTATATCTCGCCCTGTTTTGCCTATGTCCCAGTTTCTATAACAGTTTACAAATACAAGAAATGTGTTAAGTGTTCAAATCAACACACCTGGTCTCGCTTTGTTCAAGCGAATAAACACGCTTGGTAATCCTAAATGCGGTAGAGCGTGAAGACTTGATTTATTTATACATAGATCAGTGGTCATAAGGTATTTTCTGTATAAGTATTAATTAATTCATAGTATTATGTGATTGCCATGTGTCTTCTGTCACGGAGATTATCCAATAAATAAATTTAATTTTCATCACAGATGACCTATGTTCTTTGATATAATTAAAAAGAAAGAATCTCTTCAAGAATCTGTTTCTAGTAAACAAAAATCTGAACGTAGTGATAGTTAGATAAACTTAATTTCCAATAGAAATCGTCCTTGGTTGGCGGGTCTGAAAGGGGAGCATGGGGAGCTAAACTGTTACCTGTCAAGCAGCAACTAAGAGGAATTTAAGGTGGAGTTTGTTGTCCCATAAAGGCCCGTAGGGTTGAGATATTCAATTTCCCGTTCTTTAGCAAATCAGAATAGGTCTATGCCTTTTAGCATTAGAAATTTGGCCAAAATTCGGGTAAAAAGTCTCTCCCCCCCCCACCCCGTAGAGATTTTCACAAAAGGAACATCACATGAAGATCTGATACACAAAACACACGAATGACTTTTTAAAGGGAATTACTCCTCCCCCCTCCCCCTACTTATATGACCTATAACATATTTATAACACTGGTCTCACCCCACAGTGTCAAATTGACCTAGAGGCTATGCTGAAGTTCGATTTGTCAGTTAAGCTGTCAATTATGGCACAACGTTTATCTTGACTATATCCTGCTGATCTGCAGGAGCTTGAGAATGGATACAGAAGATGAAACAAGAAGTTGAAAAGATGTTTACACCAGAAGGCATCGATCTTGGTGAAGAATGGATTATCTTTTCAAGACTATCTTTGCAATCACTAGAGAGTTCATTGATAAACATATGACTGTGAATGAATGCTGTGTTCACGGAGTTCATCTCCGAACATTTTCATGACACAGATGACGTGAGACACAGACGATCAAAATAATCCACAATCAGTGGTTCGAATGGACTTTTACCACCAGATCACGTGGAATAACAGTTCACGAAGCCAGTAGAGCCTTTGAGTACACTTGCTAGAAATTGAAGCCTATTTACGCTAGGACGATATCAACATCATCATCAGGTGCCATGCCGGCTGGCGTAGGCGACCATGGCTCTCCATATCTCCCTGTCTCCAGTATTATGTATCAAGCTCGTTGTTGTTTCCCTGCCGTGCCATGTTGTCAAACTGTCTAATATATTTTCACGTTGTAGCCATCTGTCTCTGTTGCCTTCAATCTTGCCTGTTGTGACTATATTCTCCAAACCTCCTTGTCTCATGAAGTGGCCAAAAATATGAAGATTGTCTTTTTCTTATATTATTTATTAGGGTCCGTTTCGCATTTGACTCTTTCAACACTTCCACATTAGTTTTTCTGACAGGCCATGATATTCTAAGTCCATGATGTCAACATACCTTAACCAAAAGGTTGTAATCCCTTATCGACCAATCATCAACTAAGGAGACATTTATTCATACACTGTAAATGTCACGTGACTGTGTCTCCTGTGTACATCGTTATTAGTTTACAGTGTATACATTTTTGAGTATTCCTGTATTTCTCGGTCGTTGGGTTTTGTGGTGGGGGAGGGGGGGTTTAGCGTGAGGATAAAATGAGACGATTGATTGAACAGGCCTAAGTCTGACCTATTTATTCGAGGTTCTTAATCAGAGTTGGCACGTTCCTTTTTTTTTTTTATAAAGTGACATTTCCCCGTAAACATGACAGAAGTTTAACATTACAATAGCCTATTCATTACAGATGAGGAACCGTCTTCGCACGAAAGGTCAGCGACAGTTCCCATTTACCTCATGTTCGTCTCCCTGCTATCACACCATACTATAAGCCTATAACCCGGTGTTGTGGCACACGCCCCAAAGGTGAAAGGGGGGGGGGGAATTTCATTGTTTGGGGGACACTTAAAAAAATTGTGTTCTTGAGATTTAGTTGTCCATTATATGTTTTGAAAATTTAGCCTACTTAACTGTTTTTTTTTCTTTTAATAATTTTCTAGTGTTTTCTTCCTAAAACGCAAGTCTTGTGTCCTGAACAAGTTATAATTAGGTTTCATTTATGGAATAAGTCATTTTTTGAATAGACCTATAAAAAATGTAGGACTGGGGGGTGGCATCAGAATTTTTGAAAGATTGAGGGTGGGGAAAGGTTTAAAGAAAAGGTTGGGTAAAACTGCTATAACCTGCCAGGTTCACAGTAGTACCACATGGGATGAAACAACACCCAGAGTTCTCCAGCAAATTCTTTCTTCAGCGACGCAGATGAGTGTGAAAATATCTTGACCTATCCAGCCCTTGATGCCGCCTGTCCATGATTTTCTTAGTCTTCGTCTGCTTCTTCCAACCTCGACTGTTCCCTGTAGTATAGTTTATAATGAATAATCATATCATCACACATCCAAAAAAACCATCAGAGCCGCAGACAAGTTTTCATTGAGGAAGGGGATTTACCTATAAAATAATAAATTATTAAATTTTTTAATTTAATTCCTTCCTTTTTATGAGAAAACTGATGACTTTTTTTATGAGAAAGCTGATGACTTATTTGATGCTAAAGGTGATGACTTTTTAGATGTGAAAATGGATGACTTTTTTGATGCGAAAACTGATGAATTTTTGAATGAGAAAGATGATGACTTTTTTAAATGAGAAAGCTGAAAACTTTTTTGATGCGAAAACTGATGACTTTTTTGATGAGAAAGCTGATACCTTTTTTTATGTGAAAGCTGATGACTTTTTTATGAGAAAACTGATGACTTTTTTGATGAGAAAACTGATGGCTTTTTTGATGAGAAAGCTGATGACTTTTTTGATGAGAATGCTGATGACTTTTTTGATGAGAAAGCTGATGATTTTTTTGATGAGAAAGCTGATGAATTTTTTTATGTGAAAGCTGATGATTTTTTTGATGAGAAAGCTGATGACTTTTTTGATGAAAAAACTGATGACGTTTTTGATGAGAAAGTTGATTTTTTATGAGAAAGCTGATGACTTTTTATGAGAAAAATGATTTTTTAATGAGAAAGCTGATTACTTTTTTTAATGAGAAAGCTGATGACTTTTTTGATGAGAAAGCTGATGACTTTTTTGATGAGAAAGCTGATGACTTTTTTGATGAGAAAGCTGATGACTTTTTTGATGAGAAAGTTGATTTTTTAAATGAGAAAGCTGATGAATTTTTTGTGAAAAATCGTTAATGTAGGGATTTCACCCAACTTTTGGCTAAATTCCTAGCAAATAAAAAACATGATTTCCTAAGGGTGGAAGAGGGGAGTTGAACACCCACCTCCCACCACCCACCTCCACCTAAGCAACAGACCTATAAACCATGCAAGTAGGTATATTTGTTGCTTTACTATTGAAAGTAATGATTCTTGTATGAATCTATTTTATTTCTAATGTACACATTTGTCGCTAGATGGACTAGTATTGTGGCACGGTAAAATTTCACAAACCGAGCTCATTGACAACACAAGAGAGTTGTGGAGAAACATGATCGCCTATGCCATTCGGCATGGCACTTGATTGATTGACATATTTGTCTCATGCCCTCTATAGGAGATGCGCAGAATTTGTCTGTAACATTTGTATTCGAAGGTCTGTATCCTTTCTCCATGACTGCAGTGAGTGTTCAGCTTACACACCAACACAACACAATGAACAACATAAGTCAGATTCTTCTTCTTCTTCTTCTTCAGCGTTCATTCTCAAACTCCTGCTGGATCTCTATTGAAGTAGGACAATGGCCCTTTTAGATTTCCAGCAGGATATAGTCCAGAGAATGGAAATGCGTTGTGTCGCCGTTTTATTTGCGCCAATGGCCCGACACATCCGTCTTCAGCGGAAGTCAGATTCAATGTTAGATTTTCACACTAACACTGATTTATCTTTTCCAAATTAAAGTTAACTTTGACATATCAGTTATATCTCCAGCCTTAGGGGCATATCTTTAAGTCTGTTTTGCGTTTTCCGTCGCTGCATACGCAGGATCCGAGGTATTTGAAAATATTCATGTCCTCAAATTTATGCCCATTTATCATGATGTTTGTCTGTGCTTCTGTGCCGTGTGAAATTCTCACAGTAATAATAAACTACAGAATCAGAAATTACAACATCAGTAACAAACACAATGCCAATTCACGATTACACCAGAAGACAATAGATTAAGAGGTTCTCACATGCTTCCAGACTACCATCAGACAGGGTCCCCTCAAAAAAGCATTACTATACCGACAAGATGGATACAAACCAGGGGCAAACCTTTGCAAACAATGGATTACAGAAATAAATGAGTCAACAAAAACAAACATATATGAGGCATACAAAAAGGCAGTCTCCAGATTCTTGATTAGAATCTAGCATCACAGCATGTGGGGCACTTCCATAAGTGCTCCACTCTCCGTTCCAGCAGCCATCCCAGTGTATGTAGACTCAGAGTCCCAGTCAGGTCTTGCTTGTGTGACCTTTGGGACTTTCCAAAAAATTTACTTTTCCTTCCCTCCCCTCTAGATACTCCCATTACTGACATTCTCTGTATGTGTATGTTCTCAGCCTCATTGACATCATCTTCATCTTGAAATTAATTTATTACTGCCTTGATCAAGTCTGCTTCATCTCTTCTCAGTATTGTGCTGTCTATTGCTGCATTGCCTGCCAATAAAATGATATAAGCAAGTACTTCTTCTTCTGAATTTTTCTCAAATTCCTGCAGATTAGCCGAATGTAGCCTAGAGAATGGATATATGCGCCTTTCGGTCTGCGACATCTGACCTCAGCATGGCTTGGATCACTTTTACCCTATATGGGATGAGACAGTCAACTTCCCCCCATAACCTCCATAACAGCCTCTTACATCCTGCATGGAATGGTAAACAGTGTTTCTATTCTGTGCTGCTATTTCAGGCCCCCAGCAACACACAGTTGAAAAACAAATACAATTGTTATTAGAAAACTGTTTATTAATAAAGTATAAACATAATATTCGAAACAGAGAAAATATTTGCTCAAAATATAAGCTATATTCAAATGTTTCATTCTAAACAGAGAAAATATTTGCTCAAAATATAAGCTATATTCAAATGTTTCATTCAAAACAGAGAAAATATTTGCTCAAAATATCAGCTATATTCAAATCTTTCATTATGAACAGAGAAAATACTTGCTCAAAATATCAGCTATATTCAAATCTTTCATTATGAACAGAGAAAATATTTGCTCAAAATATCAGCTATATTCAAATCTTTCATTATGAACAGAGAAAATACTTGCTCAAAATATCAGCTATATTCAAATGTTTCATTATGAACAGAGAAAATACTTGCTCAAAATATCAGCTATATTCAAATGTTTCATTATGAACAGAGAAAATACTTGCTCAAAATATCAGCTATATTCAAATGTTTCATTCTTCTTCTTCTTCAGCGTTCATTCTCAAATTCCCACTGGATTTCTCTTGTAACAGGACAATGATCCTGCAAGATTTCCCGTTGGATGTAGTCCAGAGAATGGAAATGCGTTGTGTTGCCGATTTATTTGCGCCAATGGCCCAACACATCTGTCTTCGGCGGGAAATGTTTCATTCGAAACAGAGAAAATACTTGCTCAAAATATAATCCTGACTCTGTGTTATCAATCTGGTACCCCTATAATCCTGACTATGTGTGTTGATGCTATCAATCCGGTACCCCTATAATCTTGATAGATTATGGGTTTATGGACATAGATTAGTGGTGCCCAAAAATTCTACAAGAGTTGTATAACAATGTCTTAAATATTGTATCTTGTATACAGGATATACTTCCAGTTTTTATCATTTTTTCAATATAACATTCTAAATTACCAAAAGTTTTTTCAATATAACATTCCGAATTACCAAAAAAATTTTCAATATAACATTCTGAATTACCAAAATGTTTTCAATATAACATTCTGAATTACCAAAATTTGTGTCAATATAACATTCTGAATTACCAAATTTTTCTTCAATATACCAAAAAAAATTTCCAAAAAAATTTTCAATATAACATTCTGAATTACCAAAAACATTGTCAATATAACATTCTGAATTACCAAAAAAATTTTCAATATAACTTTCTGAATTACCAAAATTTTTTCAATATAACATTGCGAATTACCAAAATAAAGCATAGAATAATGATATACATTTCATTGTGACACAAACAATGCATGCAGATTATATTGTGCAACATGAGTTTACAAAAAAAAAAGTATTTAATGGCATATAGCGGTAGATATAAATATATCGTTTGGAAACTAATATACATGTGATTATGAATGAGATTCACACACCCATATGTTACAAGGACATACAAAAGAGGAGCAGAGAATAGTAACAATGTTACATACGTACGTATGTCATAATAAGTGGTTACGGTGCTGAACTTTGGCTTGTTTACCCCCACTTCATAATCTTCGCAGCGATGAATTCTGCTTAAGACCTGTGTCCGAACGATCCATTGCACATGTGGTGTGCTGTTGTGGCCCGAAATTGGAGCATGAATAGCACAACTGTTTATATTCTATGCATGTCATGCGTCGACTAAGGAGGTTATGGGATGGAGTTGGCTGTCCCATCCAATATAGGGTCAGCATGACCCACAACCATGCTAAAGCCAGATGTGTCAGGCCATAAAGCACAGATATTGCAGCATTGCTGTAAACCATGACACAACGCACTCCCTTCTCTGGACTACATTCTGCTAATCTGCAGGAGTTTGAGAAAGAACGAAGAAGATCTGTGTCTGAACGATCCACCACACTGTTGTTGTGGCCCAAAATGGGAACAAAGAATAGCAACACTTTTTACCTTCTATGCATGTCATAAGAGTCAACTTCTGCATTTGTTATCACATTTCTGCAGATAAGCAGGATGAAGTCCGAAATATAGAATGCATTGTGTCATGGTTTGTAGTTTTGATCCGATTTCTGCTTCTTTTGGCTTGACACATCTGACTTCAGCATGGCTTCTGAGTTATTTTGACCCTATATGGAATGGAAAAGCCAACTTCACCCCATGACCTCCATAGTTGAATCTTATGACAGGCATGGAAGGTAGTGTTGCTATTCTTTGCTCCTCTTTTAGGATCAAGAGAAAACATTGGTGTTGACTGTGATGAAGTCTGTTGAGACCAGTATCTCCATGCTGAGATCTATGTCTATATGATCCATGCTTGAACTGTTGAGATTTCTGCTGGAGTAGAATACTGTCTAGCTAATGACACATTACCACGCTCATCTGGGACACAGCCGATGATTTACTACATCCTGCTGGAAGTCTGGTAGGACCATTGTCCTTCTACAAGAGAGATCCAGTGGGAGTTTGAGAATAACAGCTGATGAAGAGTAAAAGATTCATCTGGGACTTGAAAAAGTCCTGGAAAACTTCCCTTAAAAAATGCAACGAGAAACACCATTCAGGAGATGAAAGCAAAACTTCACCACCCGGCACAGGAAGAATCTAGGCAACCTCATACTCCTTCATGGTTTTATTTGTGTGATAACCCTGGCCTAAACTTCTAGCTCAAGGAGCACAGAATAGGACCTCTTCTTTTCAGGCATGTCATAGAGAGATGACAAGAAAGTTGGGGGGATGGGATGACATGTGAAAAATCATCATTGCTGCTGCATGTCTTGTCTCGAGGATGATAACCTATGAAAAATCATCATTGCTGCTGCATGTCTTGTCTCAAGGATGATAACCTGTGAAAAATCATCATTGCTGCTGCATGTCTTGTCTCGAGGATGACAACCTGTGAAAAATCATCATAGATGATGAAGAGATGCAGTAAACATTGCACCTTTGTGGCACAATCCCACATGGCGGGGAAGACTAGGTGGTACAATCCCACATGGTGGGGAAGACTAGGTGGTACAATCCCACATGGCGGGGAAGACTAGGTGGTACAATCCCACATGGTGGGGAAGACTAGGTGGTACAATCCCACATGGCGGGAAAGACTAGGTGGTACAATCCCACATGGTGGGGAAGACTAGGTGGTACAATCCCACATGGTGGGGAAGACTAGGTGGTACAATCCCACATGGCGGGGAAGACTAGGTGGTACAATCCCACATGGCGGGGAAGACTAGGTGGTACAATCCCACATGGTGGGGAATACTAGGTGGTACAATCCCACATGGCGGGGAAGACTAGGTGGTACAATCCCACATGGCGGGGAAGACTAGGTGGTACAATCCCACATGGTGGGGAAGACTAGGTGGTACAATCCCACATGGCGGGGAAGACTAGGTGGTACAATCCCACATGGCGGGGAAGACTAGGTGGTACAATCCCACATGACGGGGAAGACTAGGTGGTACAATCCCACATGGCGGAGAAGACTAGGTGGTACAATCCCACATGGTGGGGAAGACTAGGTGGTACAATCCCACATGACGGGGAAGACTAGGTGGTACAATCCCACATGGCGGGGAAGACTAGGTGGCATCACTGCAGATGGGTCAACAGATCTGATAGAAGAATGGATGAACTAGTTGGCCCAGACATATAATTCTGCCCTCCTAGAACGATGTGATGATACTGGGATATTGCCACACTGGAATGTCTCCATTCAGGGACTAAACATGTATCCATAAAACTCCCTAAGACAACCATAAATTTTGAAATGGCAAATACTGCAGAGGATGGATGTATCGGGCCATTGGTGCAAATAAAACGGGTACACAACATATTTCCATTTTCTAGACTACATCCTGCTGGAAATATAGTTTAACCATTGTCCTGCTATAAGAGAGATCCAATGGGAGTTTGAGAATAAATGCTGAAGAAGAAGAAACAGTAAATCTTATGCGAACTTGTGTATCACCTCAGTTACTCAACCGATGAGGACATGTGGTTTTTCTAGAAGGACTGTCGAAAGCTACCTGCGTACATCTAAAGCTACCTGCATACACCTAAAGTTACCTGCGTAAATCTAAAGCTACCTGCGTACATCTAAAGCTACCTGCGTACATCTAAAGCTACCTGCGTACATCTAAAGGGATTATTTCATCATCATCTTTAATGAATGAGATTAGTCAGTTGGAAAAAACATTTAACTCATGGAAATATTGTTCAATAAGGCAGGGTGATACTGAACTCCTCTTCTGCTTTGACTCTTTAACTCCTGAAGATCACCAGGGTACACTCCGGATAATGGAATAAATTGTCAAAATGTATATCTTAGCTGTGATATCTGATATTTTCATCCCACTTCAGTATGACTTCTGAGCCAATATGACTTTCTATTGAATGTGACCAGCCATCAAATGCCCTCACGACCGAGGAAGTGTATCCATGAGATACCCAGGGGATGGATGAGCTTATCATGTCTGGGGAAGTATATCCATGAGATACCCAAGAGGATGGAAGAGCTTATCATGTCCGGAGAAGTATATCCATGAGATACCCTACCTAAGAGGTTGGAAGAAACTAGAGATATCAATGACTCACAGCAGCATCAGCCATTTATAATCTCTCAATGCATGTACACATTCTTTACTTCATCCTCTTCAGCGTTCATTCTCAAACTCCCGCTGGTTCTCTCTTGTAGCAGGACAATAGTCTTATATTTCCAGCAGGGTGTAGTCCAGAAAATGTAAATAAATTATGTCGCTGTTATTTTTCCGCAATGGCTCGACACATCCATCTTTGGTGGGACTTTTTTTAAAGTCCTGTTACAAAGTCATTATTTTACACTTCAATTTCCCTTCATAAAGATCATTCACAGACTCGACATGTTTTAAGCAAGTCGAACTGTTCTGTCATTACCACCAGTACTATCATGTGCAGGGAAGAGATCCCTGTGATATCCAAGAGGTTGGAAGAAACTAAAGATATGAATCACACGGCAACACTGGTCATTCATAAACTTTCAAAGTATGTAGATTGGCAGTCTGTTAATTACTGTTATAAAGCAAATATTTGACACAGCAAAATTTGTAGAGATAAATCATCAGGAAACCACACAATGTGCTGAAAATTTCCCTTAGTACATGGATAATATAATATAGAGCACTGAGACAAATGTATTGGGCCATTGGTACAAATAAAACACCGGCACAACTCATTTCCATTCTCTAGACTACATCCTGTTGAAAATCTAGGACCATTGTCCTGCTACAAGAGATATAAAATCTTAGACCATTGTCCTGCTACAAGAGAGATAAAATCTAGGACCATCCATTGTCCTGCTACAAGAGAGATAAAATCTAGGACCATCCATTGTCCTGCTACAAGAGAGATAAAATCTAAGACCATCCATTGTCCTGCTACAAGAGAGATAAAATCTAAGACCATCCATTGTCCTGCTACAAGAGAGATAAAATCTAAGACCATCCATTGTCCTGCTACAAGAGAGATAAAATCTAGGACCATCCATTGTCCTGCTACAAGAGAGATAAAATCTAAGACCATCCATTGTCCTGCTACAAGAGAGATAAAATCTAGGACCATCCATTGTCCTGCTACAAGAGAGATAAAATCTAAGACCATCCATTGTCCTGCTACAAGAGAGATAAAATCTAAGACCATCCATTGTCCTGCTACAAGAGAGATAAAATCTAGGACCATCCATTGTCCTGCTACAAGAGAGATAAAATCTAAGACCATCCATTGTCCTGCTACAAGAGAGATAAAATCTAAGACCATCCATTGTCCTGCTACAAGAGAGATAAAATCTAAGACCATCCATTGTCCTGCTACAAGAGAGATAAAATCTAGGACCATCCATTGTCCTGCTACAAGAGAGATCCAGTGGAAGTTTGATTAAAAAAATGCTGAAGATGAAACATTGAGGATTTATTTTAGAAACAATCAGGATCTGTCCTCGAATGCGTGCCTACCCAATAAAATTGTATTTTGATTATTTCCCTGATTATGTTTATAAATTTGTTTATCTATGTTTATTAACTTAAATATTTATTTATTTAAGATGATCGTATGTGTGGTTAGGAGAGTTGTATGAGTTAGGGTTAGCATTTGGGCTAATAAATACCCATTATCTGACAAACATAACCAAGAGAAATAATAAAAATAATTTGGTAGGCACGCATTCAGGGAAAGCTCCAAAAATCATAATGAATTGTTTGTACACTCCTACAATAAAAAAATATTTGATGTCTGCTCAAAAGATTTCTATCTTCATTAGTGAAGCACAAATATATTTAAATGATTACAATGTTGATATATCAAATATGAATATATTGTTTAGTCTGCAGCTCTGTACACAACTAAATAGCACCAATTAATATCAAAATATATGTTTGTGAAAATTATTACATAATCTGCAGCTCTGTACATGACTAATTAGCACCAATTAGTATCACATAATATGAAAAATCATTAAGTGAAAAAACATATTTATAATACAAAAACAAATGACAACATCGCTGATGTAAAGTTCTTCATCTGCATTCATTCTAAAACTCTGTGGTGTGTCTGTGGCTATGACAACAAGTATGAGAACCAGTTCTTTCGTACGTCTGGCGTATAATAATAATGGCCCATAACCTATCAGGGTTGTAGGGATTCCACTCTGGCGATGTTAGAAAAAAAAGCAGACCAATAAACCCTATCACAAAAATCCCTCCTAACACCCTATCATAAAAAGTCCTCCTAACACCCTATCACAAAAAGCTCTCCCAACACCCCTATCACAAAAAGCCCTTCAAAGCCCTCCATACACCTTTCCTCCATCATTCGGACGAGTGTAGAAAAATCACACCCTTTGCTTACTATACTATCAATACAGTTACAGACATTTACTGTTCAGTCAAAGTAGTAAAAATAATGAATATATTAGTTACTAACGCCGAAGTCGGATGTATTGGCGCAAATACAATTGCGACACAATGTATTTGTGTTCTCTAAATTACATCCTGCTGGAAATCTAGTAAGACTAGTGTTCTGCTATACAAGAGATAAAGTGAGAGTTTGAGAATGAATGCCCCCAAAACTCCTGATGGTTATCTAGAAGTAGTCTGGAGAATAGATTCTGTTGTTTTGGCTTACAGAATGACTGCAATATCTGTACCTTTCGACCTGAAAGATCCAGATTGAGCATGGTTGATTTACTTTTGAGTCAGGCCACTGATGCAAATAAAATGGGGACACAATGAATTTCCTTTCTCTGGATTACGTCTTGCTGGAAATCTAGTAGTACCATTGTCTTGCTACAAGAGAGATTCAGCAGAAGTTTGAGAATGGACGCTGAAGAAGAAGAGTCACTTTGACCTATGGGTTGGAAATGTCAATAACACCCACAAACCTCCTTAGTTGCCACTTACTACGTGGCAGGTAAGTGTTGTCTTTGCTCCCCTTTCGTGCCCTGGCAACACACCGGTGAGAGGAAGACAATGATATATATTGGGGACATGCAGAAAAATGGATATGCCAAGTTGAAAGTACAAATATTTCAATTTGCTGTACTGCAAACTAACAGAACAACATTACACAGAGAAATTCCAGTCAACTATATAAGTGAGAAGCAAATTAACCCTAAGATAAAACATGGGCTGAAGTTCACAATCTTAACCTTAGGATAAAACGTGATGAAGTTCACAATCTTAAATCTTCGGATAAAACATGTACTTGAAAAATACAGGGAGCTGGGTAGGGCAGTGGATAGCGGGCTGGTTTCGCATATGAGTGGTCTTGGTTTCATTCCCCAGTTTGAGGCGGAAACATTTTTCAGATCACAAAGGCTCCCGGGTCAACCCAGCCTTAATTGGGTACCGGATTAATCCAGGAAGTAAAGACTGAGGGAGAGGAGATGGCTACCACCCTCATATAGCAGAGCCACTGAAATGTTAGGTCATTAACATCTTACACCCCTACGGCATTTAATAAATGTATTGGTTAACTTAAACATTACTACTTGAAAACTAGCTCCAATAATGGCATAGCACCAGATCTGTAAATAAGGAAGTATGGGGTGGTGGTTTAGAAATTCAAACACAGCTATTTTCCCTTTCAGCTAAATAGAGTATTTAGAAAAAGTAAAGATATTGTACAAATATAAAGAATAATTAGATGCTAAATGAATGCCTGAAAGCAAAGACGAATTGTCAAAAATAGCAGATAATCTCCCTCAATCCCACGTACTTCAAAATTTCAGGGAAGTAGCATCTCCGCTAAAATAATCTATGAGACTTTAGTGGAGAGAACTAAATGGAAACTACAGCTCCGAGCAAGACAGCATGAACAAATTCAACTGACAGGAACAAGTCAGGGTATTTCGACTGAGAATGGAACATTGCCATCTAAAAGCACACTTACCCCGAATCGGTATTAGCGACTCTGCAACCAACATGTGCAGAATAACAACACCTACCCAGAATATATACTACAGTATTGCCCCAGAGAATTTGTTGACAGAGCAATATCCTGGTCCACAGGAATATCTCTACAGAACAAACTGTGGGAGACTCATGGCAACCTAAAACAAACTATTCTATACAGGACCAATCGCCCATATAGTAACTTGGGCCTGGACTGCTGGTTCCGGGTACAAAGAATAAGGATACCGTCTTCTTTCCAGGAATGTTGTAATAGGTTACTAAGGAAAGTTGGGGGGGGGGGGGGGTTATTTTGAATATCTGTCACGAGTGAAAAAATATCATCTTGTTTCAATTTCTTACTTTTGTTTTCTATCAAATAATCTTTGATCATGGATGCTGAAGAGCTACCGACCAGCAGACATTGCACCATTGTCCAGTTGTGGCAGAGGAATACTTAATGTGCATCACTGCGGATGTGTCAACAAATCTGACAGAAGAATGATGAGATTGTTGGCTCAGATGTGTGTGCTGTGCTCCTAGCAGGATGTGATAATCCTAAGATACTGCCACAGTGGAATGCCTCCCTTTGGGGACAAAACATATGCATCTATAAACTCCCCCTAACCATCCATACCTTTGAGACAACCTTACGTGAGTCTGGCAGGCACCTCAGTTACACAACTGAGAAGAACCTGTGCTTATGTCAAAAAAGGCTATGGACTTTCAAGAGCTACCTGCTCACAGGTAACGGGATGCATCATCATCATGTGTCAAGAGCTACCTGCTCACAGGTAACGGGATGCATCATCATCATGTGTCAAGAGCTACCTGCTCACAGGTAACGGGATGCATCATCATCATGTGTCAAGAGCTACCTGCTCACAGATAACGGGATGCATCATCATCATGTATCAAGAGCTACCTGCTCACAGATAACGGGATGCATCATCATCATGTGTCAAAAGCTACCAGCTCACAGATAACGGGATGCATCATCATCATGTGTCAAGAGCTACCTGTTCACAGCTAAAGGGATTATTTCATCATCATCAAGTGTCAAGAGCTACCTGTTCACAGCTAAAGGGATTATTTCATCATCATCATGTGTCAAGAGCTACCTGTTCACAGCTAAAGGGATTATTTCATCATCACCATGTGTAAAGAGCTACCTGTTCACAGCTAAAGGGATTATTTCATCATCATCAAGTGTCAAGAGCTACTTGCTCACGGCTAAAGTGATTATGTCATCATTATCATCCGTGAACAATATCAAACTGGATGTATAATAATTGATCGCAGACGAATGCTCGAGATGCAAATAGCATGTCTATATCAGCAATATTGCGACATAAAAATAAATGTACTGGGCCAAAATGCATACATATTGCAGCTTTTCTGTAAACTAGACAGCTAATGTAGTTATACTCAACTACATTACGTCACAATAAGAAATATAAATGGTCAGCTGGAACAACAAGAGAAAAATCAACAATATTACAGAAAACATAAATCTATTTCAAATAGTTCATGATAAAAAACACAGAAAATAAAACACACAAATAATACAGGATTCAGATAATAAACTCCATGCAGTGTAATCCCTCTATCCTTCAGCCTTCCTAATCCCCCAACCCTTTAATAGTTCTTCATGTTGTGGCGGTCCCAAAATTGAAAAATTATTTTTGTTGCTACTTCATATGTGTTTTCCGATGGTCTTAGAAGTGCGATGAGAAAAGTAAAACTTCAAATTTAATAACAACTGGGAAGATCAAGGGGAGAAGAGACAGAGGAAGACAAAGAGATAAATTTCTGGATGGGTTGTCAGTGTGGTACAAAATGAAGTCATCAATTGAATTACTTAACAACACAAGAGGCAGAAAGTTGTGGAGAAGCATGATTACCTACACCAATTGGCATGGCACTTGATTGATTACTTGTAGGTAAGGAGATCTAACTGTCTTGCTACAAAACCCATATCTAATTTAGCGAGCTAAGTTCCAGCTTAGTAATAGAGTTCATCTATATGCCTATTCTCATAATTACACAGTGATTAATTAATTATTCCCATACTTGATTAAAACTCATCCTTGACAACTGGCCCTTCCAGCTTTATAACACCGTCAATCTGTGTTTCTGTCTCATCAGGTCTTGCTATGTTTGTGTCTACCATCAGTTCACTGTCTGCAGCACCTTTACGAGCATGACCCTTGTCAATGATGATTGAATCTTCAGTGTCGGATATGTAATATGGTTCTCCAGTGTAATATGTTGGATATAGAAGGTAAGGCTCTGCTGATAGGCCAACTAGGTCCCGTGGAGAAAAATGCTGTTTCCACTGTTCTCTAAACGATAATTTATAATTTAAAAAAAAATTACAAGTAACAATTTACAATAAGTAACAACTTATAATACGCTAAATTTATAAGTAACAATTTATAATAAGTAACAATTTACAATAAGTAACAATTTATAAGCAAAAATGGAACAATACAGGATCAAGTGTCCATGTAGCATTTCCTGCTTACACTTTTTTTAAAATGTGCTCCTGTCATATTTTTTAGAACTTGGTAATGCCATTCACACTTCTGTTACGTCACTCTTCCACTACATATCTTTAGTAAAATGGCTGCCGTATGTATGTTGAATTTGCCTTTGACTGACAAAGACGCAGTACAATTGTTGCAGTCATGAAGAGTACTTACAAACGGGAAATGCGCACAGTGTCATACTATGACATTTAACTTCTATTGTGACGATTAAATTCATTATCCGACACAAAATAATACCCTGCATTCAAACCCAATCATGTTTCCACTCATACAACCCTCCAATTAAATACTCCCCCATTTATTGTCTTGGCATATTTATATATGTAAAACCTGCCCAATAATTATAGCTCAAATATTCGCATGGGAGGTAATACTTCTTCAGCGTTCATTCTAAAACTCTCGTTGGATCTTCTTTGTAGCAGGACCATAGTCCTACTAGATTTCCAGTTCAGAGAATGGAAATGCGTTGTGTCACCATTTTATTTGCGCCAATGGCCAGATACATCCATCTTCGGCGAGAGAGGTAATACATAAACAAAGAGTAAGCAGAAATCATTTGTCTCCCTTTCAATGTAGTTACCAACTTGAATTGATTAAATCAGAAAGGGGGTTTGCATTAGAATTAGTCCTAACACTGAGTCTAATCCTCCCCCCCCCCCCCAACACAACATCTAAATTCTAACAGTACCTCATATCTTGAAAATACAAAAACCATTAAATCGTTGCAAGTTTTAATCTCCGTGCGTAACTACTATTAGCTATTTTGAATTACAGTGACAAGATCTGTAAATGATCTAATTTCATTGAGCTCGCTAAATGTGTGTGAACCAAAGAACACAAATATTGATAGTATGAAATATTTGTAAGTTTGTTTAAAATCCCGCTAATTGATAGTATATACATGGACCCTTGATCCCGTATTGTTCTGCAAACATTTATAAGTAACAATTCATAATAAGGAACAATTTATAATAAGTGAACTATTAAAAAGTAAAAATTAATAATAAGCAAAAATTTATAAGCAAAAATGTATAATAAGCAATAATTACATAAACATGAAAATATAGAATAAGCACTGTTTGTGGGTCACTTTAACCTATGAGTTGACACAGTCAATTCCATCTTAACTGCCTCTTACATCATGCATGTCGGGTCACATTGTTTCTATTTTTTGCTTGACTTTTGAATTCAACACAGGGTAGACACCTTGCCTCCTCTCTTTAGTTGCCTCTTACACCATGCATATCAGGTTATATTATTTCTCTTTTCTTTACGCTCGTTGCCATACTCCCATAAGATCTTTCCTGTAGCAGGATGTTCGTACTAGATTTCCAGCAGACATACACCAGAGAACGTAAATGTTTTGTCACAGTTTTATTTGCCTCAATGGCCCAACACATATGACTTTGGCATTGTAAAGGACTGAACAGGATGTAGTCCGGATAAGATATGTTACATCATAGTTTACCATTTGGCTTTGATATCTACAACATTTGGTCAAACACATACAACATTTGGTCAAACACATACAACATTTGGTCAAATATACAAAATTTGGTCAAACACATACAACATTTGGTAAAACACATAGAAAATTTGGTCAAACACATAGAAAATTTGGTCAAACATACACAATTTGGTCAAACACATGCAACATTTGGTCAAACATACAAAATTTGGTCAAACACATACAACATTTGGTCAAACACATACAACATTTGGTCAAACACATACAACATTTGGTCAAACACATACAACATTTAGTCACACTGTCAGTGACATATTCTCTCCAGAACGTTGTCTTTCTAATGAACTCCCTGAACAATTCTCTGTCGTGGGCGATGCGGCTTGCATTCTCCAATGACATATTCATGTTATATTTAATGTTGTCAGTCCATCATCTTCTTGCTCTGCCTTTCCTCCTCTGCCCTGGTGCTCTGCCCTCCATTATTATTTAACCAAATACATAACAACATTTAGCCAAACTCATGCAACATTTGGCAAACATATGTCCTGCTACAAGAGAAAATCTGGCGGGAGTTTGAGAATGAACGCTGAAGAAGAAGAGTTTCCTATACCATGTTCAGTTGTAGGATGTTAAGCGAAGACTTTGTTTTATGACAATCTTGTATCTGCTCGTCTGTAAATAATATTTGTTGTGCTAGCATTATATTGATGGGAGGTCTGTGGATTTTTGGTCCAACCCGGTTAGAGCCAGAGGATACCTGATGATGTTCCTCCTTCGCAAGCGAAGATGCACATGGCATGAAAAACAATAAATGCGATTAAAAAAAAAATAATTATAATAAATTGGTAATTGTCTAATTTGGTTTGTGAGTTTTCTACCTAAGTAATGCTCAAATCACTGGAGCTAAGGTAGGGTTCACTATGTTCATTCCCCGCCACCAATTGACTACTGGTTATGTCAGATTTCTCTATTGCTTCAGGCATGCAACCAAATGGTCAAGTCAAAATGATTGTCACTTCCTAAGTCATTGCGCCTCTATGATGGGTCTCAGCATAGGAAACATATAGTGCTGTCAGCTTCCTCCTCCCCTCCCCAGTACTGCACAGTACATCTCTGGCTTTATCCCAACCACAGAAGGTGCATACATATATACAAATAAAGCATAAAATACATTGCAACAATAAAATAAAAGCATAATTGTATATATGATGTGCCATGAAGCTTCTATAAGAGAACCTCAATATAACGGCATGTCATCTACTAAGACTTTCTTTTGCATTAATGGTTTGTCTAGTTGGTGATACCCACAGATGCAAACCATGTGGCACTTGCCCCTTCATTATTATAATAATGGAATTCTATACTCGGCCTATAAACGGATTCTAGACTTGTGTCAAATTTCAGACATTAAAATCATGTCCTCGGTTTATAATCGAATTAGTTTATACATGGTATGCTACTATTTTTGTGTGCCTTTCTATGAAATGGAGTAACCAACCACACTCCAAGCCCTCCTTAGCTGCCTCTTACAACATACATTGCAAGTCACAGTATTATAATGATGATTATGAAATAATCCCTTTAGTAATGCTGAAGTCAGATGTGTCAGGCCGAAAGGCGCATATATCACAGCAATGATGTAAACCATGACACAACGCATTCCGTTCTCCGGACTACAACCTGCTAATCTGCAGGAGTTTGAGAATGAACGAAGAAGAAGAATCCCTTTAGTTTTGAGGTGGTAGCTATATATTGGTGGTAGCTATATAGCTATATATATATGAGCTATATTTGATAGCCCATAGCCTTTCTGACAATAGCACAGCTTCTTCTCAGTTGTGTAACTGAGGCTCTTGTGTAACCTAGACTCTATAAGGTTGTCTCAAAGGCATTGTTGCATCATGGAGGTTTCTGAATGCATGTTTAGTCCCCAAAGGCAGGCATTCCAGGAGCCAGGAGCACACCACACAAATCTGGGCCAACTATGTTGTCATTCTTATGTCAGATCTATTGACCCTTCAGTAGTGATGACACAACTAACATTCTCCGTCACATAGTCCCCGTCACACAGTCTCAGTCACACAGTCTCAGTCACATTGGAGTCTGCCACAAAAGGTGCAATTTCCTGGCCGGCATCTCTTCATCATCCATGGGGGTTGATTTGTTGGAAGACAAAATTGTGACAATATGTGACAATGATTTTTCCGCAGGTGACAACTTGTCAGTCTACTGTACCCCAACTGTACTTAGTCGCCTCTACTGTACCTCAACTTTACTTAGTCGCCTCTACTGACTAGAAATATATCTTTTCATTTTCTTTTTCAAACTTTTCAACACATTTCATAAATGTATCTAGTTTATCACTAGTAATATATTTTTTGAATTTCTTTTCCAAACTTTTCAACACATTTCGTAAATGTATCAGTTTATCATTAGAAATATATTTTTTTTTTAATTTCAAACTTTTAAACACATTTCATAAATGTATATAGTTTATCAATAGAAATGTATTTTTTTATTTTCTTTTTCAAACTTTTCAACACATTTCATAAATGTATCTAGTTTATCATTAGAAATATTTTTTTTTAAATTTCAAACTTTTCAACACATTTCATAAATGTATCTAGTTTATCACTAGAAATATATTTTTTTCATTTTCAAACTTTTCAACACATCTCATAAATGTATCTACCGGTAGTTTATCATTAGAAATTTATTTTTTGATTTTCTTTTTCAAACTTTTCAATACATTTCATAAATGTACCCGGTATATAGTTTATCATAAAAAATTTTTTTTTTGATTTTCAAACTTTTCAACACATTTCATAAGTGTATCTAGTTTTTATCATTAGAAATATATTTTATTGATTTTGAAACTTTTCAAAACATTTCATAAATGTATCTAGTTTATCATTAGAAATATATATTTTTATTTTCTTTTTCAATCTTTTCAACACATTTCATAAATGTATCTAATTTAAAATTAGAAAAATATTTCTTTGATTTTGAAACTTTTCAACACATCTCATAAATGTATCTAGTTTATCATTAGAAATATTTTTAAAAAAATTCTTTTTCAAACTGTTCAACACATCTCATAAATGTATCTACCGGTAGTTTATCATTAGAAATATATTTTTTTATTTTCTTTTTCAAACATTTCAACACATCTCATAAATGTATCTAGTTTATCATTAGAAATATATTTTTTAATTTTCTTTTTCAAACTTATCAACACATTTCATAAATGTATATAGTTAATCATTAGAAATATATCAAAATTGTTAAATATTTTTTTGATTTTCAAACTGTTCAACACATCTCATAAATGTATCTAGTTTATCATTAGAAATATATTTTTTTATTTTCTTTTTCAAACTTATTAACACATTTCATAAATGTATATAGTTTATCATTAGAAATATATTTTTTAAATTTTCTTTTCCAAACTATTCAACACATTTCATAAATGTATCTAGTTTATCATTAGAAATAATTTTTTTTTAAATTTCTTGTTCAAACTTTTCAACATATTTCATAAATGTATCTACCGGTAGATTATCACTAGAAATATATCTTTTCATTTTCTTTTTCAAACTTTTCAGCATATTTCATAAATGTATCTAGTTTATCACTAGAAATATATTTTTTATTTTCTTTTTCAAACTTTTCAACACATCTCATAAATGTATCTAGTTTATCATTAGAAATATATTTCTTTGATTTTGAAACATTTCAACACATTTCAGCAATGTATCTAGTTTATCATTAGAAATATATATTTTTACTTTCTTGTTCAAACTTTTCAACACATTTCATAAATGAATATAGTTTATCATTAGAAATATATTTTTTGATTTTCTTTTCCAAAATTTTCAACACATCTCATAAATGTATCTAGTTTATTATTAGAAATATATATTTTTTAATTTCAAACTTTTCAACACATCTCATAAATGTATATACCGGTAGTTTATCATAAGAAATATATTTTTTTATTTTCTTTTTCAAACTTTTCAACACATCTCATAAATGTATATAGTTTATCATAAGAAATAATTTTTTTTTTATTTTCTTGTTCAAACTTTTCAACACATTTCATAAATGTATCTAATTTATCATTAGAAAAATATTTCTTTGATTTTGAAACTTCTCAACACATTTCATAAATGTATCTTGTTTATTATTAGAAATATATTTTTTATTTTCTTTTTCACACTTTTCAACACATCTCATAAATGTATCTAGTTTATCATTACAAATATAGATTTTTTATTTTGAAACTGTTCAACACATCTCATAAATGTATCTACCGGTAGAGTATCACTAGAAATATATTTTATTTAATTTCTCGTTCAAACTTTTCAACACATTTCATAAATGTATATAGTTTATCATTAGAAATATTTTTATTTTATATTCTTTTTCAATCTTTTCAATACATCTCATAAATGTATCTACCGGTAGATTATCACTAGAAATATATCTTTTCATTTTCTTGTTCAAACTTTTCAACACATTTCATAAATGTATCTAATGTATCATTAGAAAAATATTTCTTTGATTTTGAAACTTTTCAACACATTTCAGCAATGTATCTAGTTTATCAATAGAAATTTATTTTTTGATTTTCTTTTTCAATCTTTTCAACACATCTCATAAATGTATCTAGTTTATCACTAGAAATATATTTTTTATTTTCTTTTTCAAACTTTTCAACACATCTCATAAATGTATCTAGTTTATCATTAGAAATATATTTCTTTGATTTTGAAACATTTCAACACATTTCAGCAATGTATCTAGTTTATCATTAGAAATATATATTTTTATTTTCTTGTTCAAACTTTTCAACACATTTCATAAATGAATATAGTTTATCATTAGAAATATATATTTTTATTTTCTTTTTCAAAATTTTCAACACATCTCATAAATGTATCTACCGGTAGTTTATCATAAGAAATAAATTTTTTGATTTTCTTTTTCAAACTTTTCAACACATCTCATAAATGTATCTACCGGTAGTTTATTATTAGAAATATATTTTTTTATTTTCTTTTTCAATCTTTTCAACACATCTCATAAATGTATCTACCGGTAGTTTATTATTAGAAATATATTTTTTTATTTTCTTTTTCAATCTTTTCAACACATCTCATAAATGTATCTAGTTTATCATTAGAAATATATTTCTTTGATTTTGAAACTTTTCAACACATTTCATAAATGTATATAGTTTATCATTAGAAATATTTTTTTTTTATTTTCTTGTTCAAACTTTTCAACACATTTCATAAATGAATATAGTTTATCATTAGAAATATATTTTTTTGATTTTCTTTTCCAAAATTTTCAACACATCTCATAAATGTATCTAGTTTATTATTAGAAATAAATATTTTTTAATTTCAAACTTTTCAACACATCTCATAAATGTATCTACCGGTAGATTATCACTAGAAATATATCTTTTCATTTTATTTTTCAATCTTTTCAACACATTTCATAAATGTATATAGTTTATCAATAGAAATAATTTTTTTTTATTTTCTTGTTCAAACTTTTCAACAAATTTCATAAATGTATCTAGTTTATCACTAGAAATAAAATTTTTGATTTTCTTTTCCAAACTTTTCAACACATTTCATAAGTGTATATATATAGTTTATCATTATCAATTAATTTTTTTATTTTCTTTTTAAATTTTTCAACACATTTCATAAATGTATCTAGTTTTTATCATTAGAAATATATTCTTTTGATTTTTAAAAAATTTTTAAACACATTTCATAAATGTATCTAGTATATCATTAGAAATATTTTTTTTTGATTTTAAAACTTTTCAACACATCTCATATATGTATCTACCAGTTGATTATCACTAGAAATGTATCTTTTCATTTTATTTTTCAAACTTTTCAAAACATTTCATAAATGTATATAGTTTATCATTAGAAATAATTTTTTTTAAATTTTCTTGTTCACACTTTTCAACACATTTCATAAATGTATCTAATTTATTATTAGAAATATATTTCTTTGATTTTGAAACTTTTCAACACATTTCAGCAATGTATCTAATTTATTATTAGAAATATATTTCTTTGATTTTGAAACTTTTCAACACATCTCATATATGTATCTACCAGTTGATTATCACTAGAAATGTATCTTTTCATTTTATTTTTCAAACTTTTCAAAACATTTCATAAATGTATATAGTTTATCATTAGAAATAATTTTTTTTTAATTTTCTTGTTCACACTTTTCAACACATTTCATAAATGTATCTAATTTATTATTAGAAATATATTTCTTTGATTTTGAAACTTTTCAATACATTTCAGCAATGTATCTAGTTTATCATAAGAAATAAAAAATTTTATTTTCTTTTTCAAACTTTTCAACACATCTCATAAATGTATCTACTGGTAGTTTATCATAAGAAATACATTTTTTAATTTTCTTTTTCATCTTTTCAAAATATCTCATACATGTATCTACCCGTAGATTATCACTAGAAATATATCTTTTCATTTTATATTTCAAACTTTTTAGCACATTTCATAAATGTATATAGATACAGATACAGATTTTTTTTTGATTTTCAAACTTTTCAACACATTTCATAAGTGTATATATATAGTTTATCAATATCAATTTATTTTTTTATTTTCTTTTTGAAATTTTTCAACACATTTCATAAATGTATCTAGTTTTTATCATTAGAAATATATTTTTTTGATTTTGAAACTTTTCAACACATTTCATAAATGTATCTAGTATATCATTAGAAATATATTTTTTTTTATTTTAAAACTTTTCAACACATCTCATATATGTATCTACCGGTTGATTATCACTAGAAATGTATCTTTTCATTTTATTTTTCAAACTTTTCAAAACATTTCATAAATGTATCTAATTTATTATTAGAAATATATTTCTTTGATTTTGAAACTTTTCAACACATTTCAGCAATGTATCTAGTTTATCATTAGAAATATATATTTTTATTTTATTTTTCAAACTTTTCAACACATTTCATAAATGTATATAGTTTATCATTAGAAATATTTTTTTTTTATTTTCTTGTTCAAACTTTTCAACACATTTCATAAATGTATCTAATTTATTATTAGAAATATATTTCTTTGATTTTGAAACTTTTCAACACATTTCAGCAATGTATCTAGTTTATCATTAGAAATATATATTTTTATTTTCTTTTTCAAAATTTTCAACACATCTCATAAATGTATCTACCGGTAGTTTATTATTAGAAATATATTTTTTTATTTTCTTTTTCAATCTTTTCAACACATCTCATAAATGTATCTACCGGTAGTTTATTATTAGAAATATATTTTTTTATTTTCTTTTTCAATCTTTTCAACACATCTCATAAATGTATCTAGTTTATCACTAGAAATATATTTTTTATTTTTATTTTTCAAACTTTTCAACACATCTCATAAATGTATCTAGTCTATCACTAGAAATATATTTTTTATTTTCTTTTTCAAACTTTTCAACACATCTCATAAATATATCTAGTTTATCATTAGAAATATATATTATTGATTTTCAAACTGTTGCACACATCTTATAAATGCATCTACCGGAAGAGTATCACTAGAAATATATTTTTTGATTTTCTTTTTCAAACTTTTCAACACATCTCATAAATGTATCTAGTTTATCATTAGAAATATATTTCTTTGATTTTGAAACTTTTCAACACATTTCATAAATGAATATAGTTTATCATTAGAAATATATTTTTTTGATTTTCTTTTCCAAAATTTTCAACACATCTCATAAATGTATCTAGTTTATTATTAGAAATAAATATTTTTTTAATTTCAAACTTTTCAACACATCTCATAAATGTATCTACCGGTAGATTATCACTAGAAATATATCTTTTCATTTTCTTGTTCAAACTTTTCAACACATTTCATAAATGTATCTAATGTATCATTAGAAAAATATTTCTTTGATTTTGAAACTTTTCAACACATTTCAGCAATGTATCTAGTTTATCAATAGAAATTTATTTTTTGATTTTCTTTTTCAATCTTTTCAACACATCTCATAAAT
The DNA here is from genome assembly GCA_034231615.1 of Meghimatium bilineatum. Classification (NCBI taxonomy): domain Eukaryota; kingdom Metazoa; phylum Mollusca; class Gastropoda; order Stylommatophora; family Philomycidae; genus Meghimatium; species Meghimatium bilineatum. The sequence goes on along the minus strand of CM067311.1, from coordinate 15,001,818 downwards.
GTATCTAGTTTATCACTAGAAATATATTTTTTATTTTCTTTTTCAAACTTTTCAACACATCTCATAAATGTATCTAGTTTATCATTAGAAATATATTTCTTTGATTTTGAAACATTTCAACACATTTCAGCAATGTATCTAGTTTATCATTAGAAATATATATTTTTATTTTCTTGTTCAAACTTTTCAACACATTTCATAAATGAATATAGTTTATCATTAGAAATATATATTTTTATTTTCTTTTTCAAAATTTTCAACACATCTCATAAATGTATCTACCGGTAGTTTATCATAAGAAATAAATTTTTTGATTTTCTTTTTCAAACTTTTCAACACATCTCATAAATGTATCTACCGGTAGTTTATTATTAGAAATATATTTTTTTATTTTCTTTTTCAATCTTTTCAACACATCTCATAAATGTATCTACCGGTAGTTTATTATTAGAAATATATTTTTTTATTTTCTTTTTCAATCTTTTCAACACATCTCATAAATGTATCTAGTTTATCACTAGAAATATATTTTTTATTTTCTTTTTCAAACTTTTCAACACATCTCATAAATGTATCTAGTTTATCAAAAGAAATATATATTTTTATTTTCTTTTTCAAACTTTTCAACACATCTCATAAATATATCTAGTTTATCATTAGAAATATATATTATTGATTTTCAAACTGTTGCACACATCTTATAAATGTATCTACCGGAAGAGTATCACTAGAAATATATTTTTTGATTTTCTTTTTCAATCTTTTCAACACATCTCATAAATGTATCTAGTTTATCATTAGAAATATATTTCTTTGATTTTGAAACTTTTCAACACATTTCATAAATGTATATAGTTTATCATTAGAAATATTTTTTTTTTATTTTCTTGTTCAAACTTTTCAACACATTTCATAAATGAATATAGTTTATCATTAGAAATATATTTTTTTGATTTTCTTTTCCAAAATTTTCAACACATCTCATAAATGTATCTAGTTTATTATTAGAAATAAATATTTTTTAATTTCAAACTTTTCAACACATCTCATAAATGTATCTACCGGTAGATTATCACTAGAAATATATCTTTTCATTTTATTTTTCAATCTTTTCAACACATTTCATAAATGTATATAGTTTATCAATAGAAATAATTTTTTTTTATTTTCTTGTTCAAACTTTTCAACAAATTTCATAAATGTATCTAGTTTATCACTAGAAATAAAATTTTTGATTTTCTTTTCCAAACTTTTCAACACATTTCATAAGTGTATATATATAGTTTATCATTATCAATTAATTTTTTTATTTTCTTTTTAAATTTTTCAACACATTTCATAAATGTATCTAGTTTTTATCATTAGAAATATATTCTTTTGATTTTTAAAAAATTTTTAAACACATTTCATAAATGTATCTAGTATATCATTAGAAATATTTTTTTTTGATTTTAAAACTTTTCAACACATCTCATATATGTATCTACCAGTTGATTATCACTAGAAATGTATCTTTTCATTTTATTTTTCAAACTTTTCAAAACATTTCATAAATGTATATAGTTTATCATTAGAAATAATTTTTTTTAAATTTTCTTGTTCACACTTTTCAACACATTTCATAAATGTATCTAATTTATTATTAGAAATATATTTCTTTGATTTTGAAACTTTTCAACACATTTCAGCAATGTATCTAATTTATTATTAGAAATATATTTCTTTGATTTTGAAACTTTTCAACACATCTCATATATGTATCTACCAGTTGATTATCACTAGAAATGTATCTTTTCATTTTATTTTTCAAACTTTTCAAAACATTTCATAAATGTATATAGTTTATCATTAGAAATAATTTTTTTTTAATTTTCTTGTTCACACTTTTCAACACATTTCATAAATGTATCTAATTTATTATTAGAAATATATTTCTTTGATTTTGAAACTTTTCAATACATTTCAGCAATGTATCTAGTTTATCATAAGAAATAAAAAATTTTATTTTCTTTTTCAAACTTTTCAACACATCTCATAAATGTATCTACTGGTAGTTTATCATAAGAAATACATTTTTTAATTTTCTTTTTCATCTTTTCAAAATATCTCATACATGTATCTACCCGTAGATTATCACTAGAAATATATCTTTTCATTTTATATTTCAAACTTTTTAGCACATTTCATAAATGTATATAGATACAGATACAGATTTTTTTTTGATTTTCAAACTTTTCAACACATTTCATAAGTGTATATATATAGTTTATCAATATCAATTTATTTTTTTATTTTCTTTTTGAAATTTTTCAACACATTTCATAAATGTATCTAGTTTTTATCATTAGAAATATATTTTTTTGATTTTGAAACTTTTCAACACATTTCATAAATGTATCTAGTATATCATTAGAAATATATTTTTTTTTATTTTAAAACTTTTCAACACATCTCATATATGTATCTACCGGTTGATTATCACTAGAAATGTATCTTTTCATTTTATTTTTCAAACTTTTCAAAACATTTCATAAATGTATCTAATTTATTATTAGAAATATATTTCTTTGATTTTGAAACTTTTCAACACATTTCAGCAATGTATCTAGTTTATCATTAGAAATATATATTTTTATTTTATTTTTCAAACTTTTCAACACATTTCATAAATGTATATAGTTTATCATTAGAAATATTTTTTTTTTATTTTCTTGTTCAAACTTTTCAACACATTTCATAAATGTATCTAATTTATTATTAGAAATATATTTCTTTGATTTTGAAACTTTTCAACACATTTCAGCAATGTATCTAGTTTATCATTAGAAATATATATTTTTATTTTCTTTTTCAAAATTTTCAACACATCTCATAAATGTATCTACCGGTAGTTTATTATTAGAAATATATTTTTTTATTTTCTTTTTCAATCTTTTCAACACATCTCATAAATGTATCTACCGGTAGTTTATTCTTAGAAATATATTTTTTTATTTTCTTTTTCAATCTTTTCAACACATCTCATAAATGTATCTAGTTTATCACTAGAAATATATTTTTTATTTTTATTTTTCAAACTTTTCAACACATCTCATAAATGTATCTAGTCTATCACTAGAAATATATTTTTTATTTTCTTTTTCAAACTTTTCAACACATCTCATAAATATATCTAGTTTATCATTAGAAATATATATTATTGATTTTCAAACTGTTGCACACATCTTATAAATGCATCTACCGTAAGAGTATCACTAGAAATATATTTTTTGATTTTCTTTTTCAAACTTTTCAACACATCTCATAAATGTATCTAGTTTATCATTAGAAATATATTTCTTTGATTTTGAAACTTTTCAACACATTTCATAAATGAATATAGTTTATCATTAGAAATATATTTTTTTGATTTTCTTTTCCAAAATTTTCAACACATCTCATAAATGTATCTAGTTTATTATTAGAAATAAATATTTTTTAATTTCAAACTTTTCAACACATCTCATAAATGTATCTACCGGTAGATTATCACTAGAAATATATCTTTTCATTTTATTTTTCAAACTTTTCAACACATTTTATAAATGTATATAGTTTATCATTAGAAATATTTTTATTTTATATTCTTTTTCAATCTTTTCAATACATCTCATAAATGTATCTACCGGTAGATTATCACTAGAAATATATCTTTTCATTTTCTTGTTCAAACTTTTCAACACATTTCATAAATGTATCTAATGTATCATTAGAAAAATATTTCTTTGATTTTGAAACTTTTCAACACATTTCAGCAATGTATCTAGTTTATCAATAGAAATTTATTTTTTGATTTTCTTTTTCAATCTTTTCAACACATCTCATAAATGTATCTAGTTTATCACTAGAAATATATTTTTTATTTTCTTTTTCAAACTTTTCAACACATCTCATAAATGTATCTAGTTTATCATTAGAAATATATTTCTTTGATTTTGAAACATTTCAACACATTTCAGCAATGTATCTAGTTTATCATTAGAAATATATATTTTTATTTTCTTGTTCAAACTTTTCAACACATTTCATAAATGAATATAGTTTATCATTAGAAATATATATTTTTATTTTCTTTTTCAAAATTTTCAACACATCTCATAAATGTATCTACCGGTAGTTTATCATAAGAAATAAATTTTTTGATTTTCTTTTTCAAACTTTTCAACACATCTCATAAATGTATCTACCGGTAGTTTATTATTAGAAATATATTTTTTTATTTTCTTTTTCAATCTTTTCAACACATCTCATAAATGTATCTACCGGTAGTTTATTATTAGAAATATATTTTTTTATTTTCTTTTTCAATCTTTTCAACACATCTCATAAATGTATCTAGTTTATCACTAGAAATATATTTTTTATTTTCTTTTTCAAACTTTTCAACACATCTCATAAATGTATCTAGTTTATCAAAAGAAATATATATTTTTATTTTCTTTTTCAAACTTTTCAACACATCTCATAAATATATCTAGTTTATCATTAGAAATATATATTATTGATTTTCAAACTGTTGCACACATCTTATAAATGTATCTACCGGAAGAGTATCACTAGAAATATATTTTTTGATTTTCTTTTTCAATCTTTTCAACACATCTCATAAATGTATCTAGTTTATCATTAGAAATATATTTCTTTGATTTTGAAACTTTTCAACACATTTCATAAATGTATATAGTTTATCATTAGAAATATTTTTTTTTTATTTTCTTGTTCAAACTTTTCAACACATTTCATAAATGAATATAGTTTATCATTAGAAATATATTTTTTTGATTTTCTTTTCCAAAATTTTCAACACATCTCATAAATGTATCTAGTTTATTATTAGAAATAAATATTTTTTAATTTCAAACTTTTCAACACATCTCATAAATGTATCTACCGGTAGATTATCACTAGAAATATATCTTTTCATTTTATTTTTCAATCTTTTCAACACATTTCATAAATGTATATAGTTTATCAATAGAAATAATTTTTTTTTATTTTCTTGTTCAAACTTTTCAACAAATTTCATAAATGTATCTAGTTTATCACTAGAAATAAAATTTTTGATTTTCTTTTCCAAACTTTTCAACACATTTCATAAGTGTATATATATAGTTTATCATTATCAATTAATTTTTTTATTTTCTTTTTAAATTTTTCAACACATTTCATAAATGTATCTAGTTTTTATCATTAGAAATATATTCTTTTGATTTTTAAAAAATTTTTAAACACATTTCATAAATGTATCTAGTATATCATTAGAAATATTTTTTTTTGATTTTAAAACTTTTCAACACATCTCATATATGTATCTACCAGTTGATTATCACTAGAAATGTATCTTTTCATTTTATTTTTCAAACTTTTCAAAACATTTCATAAATGTATATAGTTTATCATTAGAAATAATTTTTTTTTAATTTTCTTGTTCACACTTTTCAACACATTTCATAAATGTATCTAATTTATTATTAGAAATATATTTCTTTGATTTTGAAACTTTTCAACACATTTCAGCAATGTATCTAATTTATTATTAGAAATATATTTCTTTGATTTTGAAACTTTTCAACACATCTCATATATGTATCTACCAGTTGATTATCACTAGAAATGTATCTTTTCATTTTATTTTTCAAACTTTTCAAAACATTTCATAAATGTATATAGTTTATCATTAGAAATAATTTTTTTTTAATTTTCTTGTTCACACTTTTCAACACATTTCATAAATGTATCTAATTTATTATTAGAAATATATTTCTTTGATTTTGAAACTTTTCAATACATTTCAGCAATGTATCTAGTTTATCATAAGAAATAAAAAATTTTATTTTCTTTTTCAAACTTTTCAACACATCTCATAAATGTATCTACTGGTAGTTTATCATAAGAAATACATTTTTTAATTTTCTTTTTCATCTTTTCAAAATATCTCATACATGTATCTACCCGTAGATTATCACTAGAAATATATCTTTTCATTTTATATTTCAAACTTTTTAGCAAATTTCATAAATGTATATAGATACAGATACAGATTTTTTTTTGATTTTCAAACTTTTCAACACATTTCATAAGTGTATATATATAGTTTATCAATATCAATTTATTTTTTTATTTTCTTTTTGAAATTTTTCAACACATTTCATAAATGTATCTAGTTTTTATCATTAGAAATATATTTTTTTGATTTTGAAACTTTTCAACACATTTCATAAATGTATCTAGTATATCATTAGAAATATATTTTTTTTTATTTTAAAACTTTTCAACACATCTCATATATGTATCTACCGGTTGATTATCACTAGAAATGTATCTTTTCATTTTATTTTTCAAACTTTTCAAAACATTTCATAAATGTATCTAATTTATTATTAGAAATATATTTCTTTGATTTTGAAACTTTTCAACACATTTCATAAATGTATATAGTTTATCATTAGAAATATTTTTTTTTTATTTTCTTGTTCAAACTTTTCAACACATTTCATAAATGAATATAGTTTATCATTAGAAATATATTTTTTTGATTTTCTTTTCCAAAATTTTCAACACATCTCATAAATGTATCTAGTTTATTATTAGAAATATATTTTTTTAAATTTCAAACTTTTCAACACATCTCATAAATGTATCTACCGGTAGTTTATCATAAGAAATATATTTTTTTATTTTCTTTTCCAAACTTTTCAACACATTTCATAAATGTATATAGTTTATCATTATAAAAAGTTTTTTTTTTTATTTTCAAACTTTTCAACACATTTCATAAGTGTATATATATAGTTTATCAATATCAATTTATTTTTTTATTTTCTTTTTGAAATTTTTCAACACATTTCATAAATGTATCTAGTTTTTATCATTAGAAATATATTTTTTTGATTTTGAAACTTTTCAACACATTTCATAAATGTATCTAGTATATCATTAGAAATATATTTTTTTTTATTTTAAAACTTTTCAACACATCTCATATATGTATCTACCGGTTGATTATCACTAGAAATGTATCTTTTCATTTTATTTTTCAAACTTTTCAAAACATTTCATAAATGTATCTAATTTATTATTAGAAATATATTTCTTTGATTTTGAAACTTTTCAACACATTTCATAAATGTATCTAATTTATTATTAGAAATATATTTCTTTGATTTTGAAACTTTTCAACACATTTCAGCAATGTATCTAGTTTATCATTAGAAATATATATTTTTATTTTCTTTTTCAAACTTTTCAACACATTTCATAAATGTATATAGTTTATCATTAGAAATATTTTTTTTTTATTTTCTTGTTCAAACTTTTCAACACATTTCATAAATGAATATAGTTTATTATTAGAAATATATTTTTTTAAATTTCAAACTTTTCAACACATCTCATAAATGTATATAGTTTATCATTATAAAAATTTTTTTTTTTGATTTTCAAACTTTTCAACACATTTCATAAGTGTATATATATAGTTTATCAATATCAATTTATTTTTTTATTTTCTTTTTGAAATTTTTCAACACATTTCATAAATGTATCTAGTATATCATTAGAAATATATTTTTTTGATTTTAAAACTTTTCAACACATCTCATAAATGTATCTACCGGTAGTTTATCATAAGAAATATATTTTTTTATTTTTCTTTTTCAAACTTTTCAACACATTTCATAAATGTATATAGTTTATCATTAGAAATAATTTTTTTTTAATTTTCTTGTTCACACTTTTCAACACATTTCATAAATGTATCTAATTTATCATTAGAAAAATATTTCTTTGATTTTGAAACTTTTCAATACATTTCAGCAATGTATCTAGTTTATCATAAGAAATAAAAAAATTTATTTTCTTTTTCAAACTTTTCAACACATCTCATAAATGTATCTACTGGTAGTTTATCATAAGAAATAAATTTTTTTATTTTCTTTTTCATCTTTTCAAAATATCTCATACATGTATCTACCCGTAGATTATCACTAGAAATATATCTTTTCATTTTCTATTTCAAACTTTTTAGCACATTTCATAAATGTATATAGTTTATCATTAGAAATATTTATTTTTCAATTTTCTTGTTCAAACTTTTCAGCACATTTCATAAATGTATATAGTTTATCATTAGAAATATTTATTTTTCAATTTTCTTGTTCAAACTTTTCAAAACATTTCATAAATGTATATAGTTTATCATTAGAAATATTTTTTTTTTAATTTTCTTGTTCACACTTTTCAACACATTTCATAAATGTATCTAATTTATTATTAGAAATATATTTCTTTGATTTTGAAACTTTTCAATACATTTCAGCAATGTATCTAGTTTATCATAAGAAATAAAAAAATTTATTTTCTTTTTCAAACTTTTCAACACATCTCATAAATGTATCTACTGGTAGTTTATCATAAGAAATACATTTTTTTATTTTCTTTTTCATCTTTTCAAAATATCTCATACATGTATCTACCCGTAGATTATCACTAGAAATATATCTTTTCATTTTATATTTCAAACTTTTTAGCACATTTCATAAATGTATATAGTTTATCATTAGAAATATTTTTTTTTCAATTTTCTTGTTCAAACTTTTCAACACATTTCATAAATGTATATAGTTTATCATTAGAAATATTTTTTTTTGATTTTCTTGTTCAAACTTTTAAGCACATTTCACAAATGTATATAGTTTATCATTATAAAAAATTTTTTTTTTGATTTTCAAACTTTTCAACACATTTCATAAGTGTATATATATAGTTTATCAATATCAATTTATTTTTTTATTTTCTTTTTGAAATTTTTCAACACATTTCATAAATGTATCTAGTTTTTATCATTAGAAATATATTTTTTTGATTTTGAAACTTTTCAACACATTTCATAAATGTATCTAGTATATCATTAGAAATATATTTTTTTTTATTTTAAAACTTTTCAACACATCTCATATATGTATCTACCGGTTGATTATCACTAGAAATGTATCTTTTCATTTTATTTTTCAAACTTTTCAAAACATTTCATAAATGTATCTAATTTATTATTAGAAATATATTTCTTTGATTTTGAAACTTTTCAACACATTTCAGCAATGTATCTAGTTTATCATTAGAAATATATATTTTTATTTTATTTTTCAAACATTTCAACACATTTCATAAATGTATATAGTTTATCATTAGAAATTTTTATTTTTTATTTTCTTGTTCAAACTTTTCAACACATTTCATAAATGTATCTAATTTATTATTAGAAATATATTTCTTTGATTTTGAAACTTTTCAACACATTTCAGCAATGTATCTAGTTTATCATTAGAAATATATATTTTTATTTTCTTTTTCAAACTTTTCAACACATTTCAGCAATGTATATAGTTTATCATTAGAAATATTTTTTTTTTATTTTCTTTTTCAAACTTTTCAACACATTTCATAAATGAATATAGTTTATCATTAGAAATATATTTTTTGGATTTTCTTTTCCAAAATTTTCAACACATCTCATAAATGTATCTAGTTTATTATTAGAAATATATTTTTTTAAATTTCAAACTTTTCAACACATCTCATAAATGTATCTACCGGTAGTTTATCATAAGAAATATATTTTTTTATTTTCTTTTCCAAACTTTTCAACACATTTCATAAATGTATATAGTTTATCATTATAAAAAGTTTTTTTTTTGATTTTCAAACTTTTCAACACATTTCATAAGTGTATATATATAGTTTATCAATATCAATTTATTTTTTTATTTTCTTTTTGAAATTTTTCAACACATTTCATAAATGTATCTAGTTTTTATCATTAGAAATATATTTTTTTGATTTTGAAACTTTTCAACACATTTCATAAATGTATCTAGTATATCATTAGAAATATATTTTTTTTGATTTTAAAACTTTTCAACACATCTCATATATGTATCTACCGGTTGATTATCACTAGAAATGTATCTTTTCATTTTATTTTTCAAACTTTTCAAAACATTTCATAAATGTATCTAATTTATTATTAGAAATATATTTCTTTGATTTTGAAACTTTTCAACACATTTCATAAATGTATCTAATTTATTATTAGAAATATATTTCTTTGATTTTGAAACTTTTCAACACATTTCAGCAATGTATCTAGTTTATCATTAGAAATATATATTTTTATTTTCTTTTTCAAACTTTTCAACACATTTCATAAATGTATATAGTTTATCATTAGAAATATTTTTTTTTTATTTTCTTGTTCAAACTTTTCAACACATTTCATAAATGAATATAGTTTATTATTAGAAATATATTTTTTTAAATTCCAAACTTTTCAACACATCTCATAAATGTATATAGTTTATCATTATAAAAATTTTTTTTTTTTATTTTCAAACTTTTCAACACATTTCATAAGTGTATATATATAGTTTATCAATATCAATTTATTTTTTTATTTTCTTTTTGAAATTTTTCAACACATTTCATAAATGTATCTAGTTTTTATCATTAGAAATATATTTTTTTGATTTTTAAAAAATTTTTAAACACATTTCATAAATGTATCTAGTATATCATTAGAAATATATTTTTTTGATTTTAAAACTTTTCAACACATCTCATAAATGTATCTACCGGTAGTTTATCATAAGAAATATATTTTTTTATTTTTCTTTTTCAAACTTTTCAACACATTTCATAAATGTATATAGTTTATCATTAGAAATAATTTTTTTTTAATTTTCTTGTTCACACTTTTCAACACATTTCATAAATGTATCTAATTTATCATTAGAAAAATATTTCTTTGATTTTGAAACTTTTCAATACATTTCAGCAATGTATCTAGTTTATCATAAGAAATAAAAAATTTTATTTTCTTTTTCAAACTTTTCAACACATCTCATAAATGTATCTACTGGTAGTTTATCATAAGAAATAAATTTTTTTATTTTCTTTTTCATCTTTTCAAAATATCTCATACATGTATCTACCCGTAGATTATCACTAGAAATATATCTTTTCATTTTCTATTTCAAACTTTTTAGCACATTTCATAAATGTATATAGTTTATCATTAGAAATATATTTTTTTTAAATTTCAAACTTTTCAACACATTTCATAAATGTATATAGTTTATCATTAGAAATATATTTTTTTTAAATTTCAAACTTTTCAACACATTTCATAAATGTATATAGTTTATCATTAGAAATATTTATTTTTCAATTTTCTTGTTCAAACTTTTCAGCACATTTCATAAATGTATATAGTTTATCATTATAAAAAAATTTTTTTTTGATTTTCAAACTTTTCAACACATTTCATAAGTGTATATATATAGTTTATCAATATCAATTTATTTTTTTATTTTCTTTTTGAAACTTTTCAACACATTTCATAAATGTATCTAGTATATCATTAGAAATATATTTTTTTTTATTTTAAAACTTTTCAACACATCTCATATATGTATCTACCGGTTGATTATCACTAGAAATGTATCTTTTCATTTTATTTTTCAAACTTTTCAAAACATTTCATAAATGTATCTAATTTATTATTAGAAATATATTTCTTTGATTTTGAAACTTTTCAACACATTTCATAAATGTATATAGTTTATCATTAGAAATATTTTTTTTTTATTTTCTTGTTCAAACTTTTCAACACATTTCATAAATGTATCTAGTTTATCATTAGAAATATATTTCTTTGATTTTGAAACTTTTCAACACATTTCATAAATGTATATAGTTTATCATTAGAAATATTTTTTTTTATTTTCTTGTTCAAACTTTTCAACACATTTCATAAATGAATATAGTTTATCATTAGAAATATATTTTTTTGATTTTCTTTTCCAAAATTTTCAACACATCTCATAAATGTATCTAGTTTATTATTAGAAATAAATATTTTTTAATTTCAAACTTTTCAACACATCTCATAAATGTATCTACCGGTAGATTATCACTAGAAATATATCTTTTCATTTTATTTTTCAATCTTTTCAACACATTTCATAAATGTATATAGTTTATCAATAGAAATAATTTTTTTTTATTTTCTTTTCCAAACTTTTCAACACATTTCATAAGTGTATATATATAGTTTATCAATATCAATTAATTTTTTTATTTTCTTTTTGAAATTTTTCAACACATTTCATAAATGTATCTAGTTTTTATCATTAGAAATATATTCTTTTGATTTTTAAAAAATTTTTAAACACATTTCATAAATGTATCTAGTATATCATTAGAAATATTTTTTTTTTATTTTAAAACTTTTCAACACATCTCATATATGTATCTACCAGTTGATTATCACTAGAAATGTATCTTTTCATTTTATTTTTCAAACTTTTCAAAACATTTTATAAATGTTTATAGTTTATCATTAGAAATAATTTTTTTTAAATTTTCTTGTTCACACTTTTCAACACATTTCATAAATGTATCTAATTTATTATTAGAAATATATTTCTTTGATTTTGAAACTTTTCAATACATTTCAGCAATGTATCTAGTTTATCATAAGAAATAAAAAAATTTATTTTCTTTTTCAAACTTTTCAACACATCTCATAAATGTATCTACTGGTAGTTTATCATAAGAAATAAATTTTTTTATTTTCTTTTTCATCTTTTCAAAATATCTCATACATGTATCTACCCGTAGATTATCACTAGAAATATATCTTTTCATTTTCTATTTCAAACTTTTTAGCAAATTTCATAAATGTATATAGTTTATCATTAGAAATATTTATTTTTCAATTTTCTTGTTCAAACTTTTCAGCACATTTCATAAATGTATATAGTTTATCATTATAAAAAAAATTTTTTTTGATTTTCAAACTTTTCAACACATTTCATAAGTGTATATATATAGTTTATCAATATCAATTTATTTTTTTACTTTCTTTTTGAAACTTTTCAACACATTTCATAAATGTATCTAGTATATCATTAGAAATATATTTTTTTTGATTTTAAAACTTTTCAACACATCTCATATATGTATCTACCGGTTGATTATCACTAGAAATGTATCTTTTCATTTTATTTTTCAAACTTTTCAAAACATTTCATAAATGTATCTAATTTATTATTAGAAATATATTTCTTTGATTTTGAAACTTTTCAACACATTTCATAAATGTATATAGTTTATCATTAGAAATATTTTTTTTTTATTTTCTTGTTCAAACTTTTCAACACATTTCATAAATGTATCTAGTTTATCATTAGAAATATATTTCTTTGATTTTGAAACTTTTCAACACATTTCATAAATGTATATAGTTTATCATTAGAAATATTTTTTTTTATTTTCTTGTTCAAACTTTTCAACACATTTCATAAATGAATATAGTTTATCATTAGAAATATATTTTTTTGATTTTCTTTTCCAAAATTTTCAACACATCTCATAAATGTATCTAGTTTATTATTAGAAATAAATATTTTTTAATTTCAAACTTTTCAACACATCTCATAAATGTATCTACCGGTAGATTATCACTAGAAATATATCTTTTCATTTTATTTTTCAATCTTTTCAACACATTTCATAAATGTATATAGTTTATCAATAGAAATAATTTTTTTTTATTTTCTTTTCCAAACTTTTCAACACATTTCATAAGTGTATATATATAGTTTATCAATATCAATTAATTTTTTTATTTTCTTTTTGAAATTTTTCAACACATTTCATAAATGTATCTAGTATATCATTAGAAATATTTTTTTTTTATTTTAAAACTTTTCAACACATCTCATATATGTATCTACCAGTTGATTATCACTAGAAATGTATCTTTTCATTTTATTTTTCAAACTTTTCAAAACATTTTATAAATGTTTATAGTTTATCATTAGAAATAATTTTTTTTAAATTTTCTTGTTCACACTTTTCAACACATTTCATAAATGTATCTAATTTATTATTAGAAATATATTTCTTTGATTTTGAAACTTTTCAATACATTTCAGCAATGTATCTAGTTTATCATAAGAAATAAAAAAATTTATTTTCTTTTTCAAACTTTTCAACACATCTCATAAATGTATCTACTGGTAGTTTATCATAAGAAATAAATTTTTTTATTTTCTTTTTCATCTTTTCAAAATATCTCATACATGTATCTACCCGTAGATTATCACTAGAAATATATCTTTTCATTTTCTATTTCAAACTTTTTAGCAAATTTCATAAATGTATATAGTTTATCATTAGAAATATTTTTTTTTCAATTTTCTTGTTCAAACTTTTCAGCACATTTCATAAATGTATATAGTTTATCATTATAAAAAAATTTTTTTTTGATTTTCAAACTTTTCAACACATTTCATAAGTGTATATATATAGTTTATCAATATCAATTTATTTTTTTATTTTCTTTTTGAAATTTTTCAACACATTTCATAAATGTATCTAGTTTTTATCATTAGAAATATATTCTTTTGATTTTTAAAAAATTTTTAAACACATTTCATAAATGTATCTAGTATATCATTAGAAATATATTTTTTTGATTTTAAAACTTTTCAACACATCTCATATATGTATCTACCAGTTGATTATCACTAGAAATGTATCTTTTCATTTTATTTTTCAAACTTTTCAAAACATTTCATAAATGTATCTAATTTATTATTAGAAATATATTTCTTTGATTTTGAAACTTTTCAACACATTTCATAAATGTATATAGTTTATCATTAGAAATATTTTTTTTTTATTTTCTTGTTCAAACATTTCAACACATTTCATAAATGTATCTAATTTATTATTAGAAATATATTTCTTTGATTTTGAAACTTTTCAACACATTTCAGCAATGTATCTAGTTTATCATTAGAAATATATATTTTTATTTTCTTTTTCAAACTTTTCAACACATTTCATAAATGTATATAGTTTATCATTAGAAATATTTTTTTTTCAATTTTCTTGTTCAAACTTTTCAGCACATTTCATAAATGTATATAGTTTATCATTATAAAAAAATTTTTTTTTGATTTTCAAACTTTTCAACACATTTCATAAGTGTATATATATAGTTTATCAATATCAATTTATTTTTTTATTTTCTTTTTGAAATTTTTCAACACATTTCATAAATGTATCTAGTATATCATTAGAAATATTTTTTTTTGATTTTAAAACTTTTCAACACATCTCATATATGTATCTACCAGTTGATTATCACTAGAAATGTATCTTTTCATTTTATTTTTCAAACTTTTCAAAACATTTCATAAATGTATATAGTTTATCATTAGAAATAATTTTTTTTTAATTTTCTTGTTCACACTTTTCAACACATTTCATAAATGTATCTAATTTATTATTAGAAATATATTTCTTTGATTTTGAAACTTTTCAACACATTTCATAAATGTATATAGTTTATCATTAGAAATATTTTTTTTTGATTTTAAAACTTTTCAACACATCTCATATATGTATCTACCAGTTGATTATCACTAGAAATGTATCTTTTCATTTTATTTTTCAAACTTTTCAAAACATTTCATAAATGTATATAGTTTATCATTAGAAATAATTTTTTTTTAATTTTCTTGTTCACACTTTTCAACACATTTCATAAATGTATCTAATTTATTATTAGAAATATATTTCTTTGATTTTGAAACTTTTCAATACATTTCAGCAATGTATCTAGTTTATCATAAGAAATAAAAAAATTTATTTTCTTTTTCAAACTTTTCAACACATCTCATAAATGTATCTACTGGTAGTTTATCATAAGAAATACATTTTTAAATTTTCTTTTTCATCTTTTCAAAATATCTCATACATGTATCTACCCGTAGATTATCACTAGAAATATATCTTTTCATTTTATATTTCAAACTTTTTAGCAAATTTCATAAATGTATATAGTTTATCATTAGAAATATTTTTTTTTCAATTTTCTTGTTCAAACTTTTCAGCACATTTCACAAATGTATATAGTTTATCATTATTTAAAAATTATTTTTTGATTTTCAAACTTTTCAACACATTTCATAAGTGTATATATATATAGTTTATCAATATCAATTTATTTTTTTATTTTCTTTTTGAAATTTTTCAACACATTTCATAAATGTATCTAGTATATCATTAGAAATATATTTTTTTTTGATTTTAAAACTTTTCAACACATCTCATATATGTATCTACCGGTTGATTATCACTAGAAATGTATCTTTTCATTTTATTTTTCAAACTTTTCAAAACATTTCATAAATGTATCTAATTTATTATTAGAAATATATTTCTTTGATTTTGAAACTTTTCAACACATTTCATAAATGTATATAGTTTATCATTAGAAATATTTTTTTTTTATTTTCTTGTTCAAACTTTTCAACACATTTCATAAATGTGTCTAATTTATTATTAGAAATATATTTCTTTGATTTTGAAACTTTTCAACACATTTCAGCAATGTATCTAGTTTATCATTAGAAATATATATTTTTATTTTCTTTTTCAAACTTTTCAACACATTTCATAAATGTATATAGTTTATCATTAGAAATATTTTTTTTTTATTTTCTTGTTCAAACTTTTCAACACATTTCATAAATGAATATAGTTTATTATTAGAAATATATTTTTTTAAATTTCAAACTTTTCAACACATCTCATATATGTATATAGTTTATCATTAGAAATATATTTTTTTATTTTGAAACTTTTCAACACATTTCATAAATGTATCTAGTATATCATTAGAAATATATTTTTTTGATTTTAAAACTTTTCAACACATCTCATATATGTATCTACCGGTTGATTATCACTAGAAATGTATCTTTTCATTTTATTTTTCAAACTTTTCAAAACATTTCATAAATGTATATAGTTTATCATTAGAAATAATTTTTTTTAAATTTTCTTGTTCACACTTTTCAACACATTTCATAAATGTATCTAATTTATTATTAGAAATATATTTCTTTGATTTTGAAACTTTTCAACACATTTCAGCAATGTATCTAGTTTATCATTAGAAATATATTTCTTTGATTTTCAAACTTTTCAATACATCTCATAAATGTATCTACCGGTAGTTTATCATAAGAAATATATTTTTTTATTTTTCTTTTTCAAACTTTTCAACACATTTCATAAATGTATCTAATTTATCATTAGAAAAATATTTCTTTGATTTTGAAACTTTTCAATACATTTCAGCAATGTATCTAGTTTATCATAAGAAATAAAAAATTTTATTTTCTTTTTCAAACTTTTCAACACATCTCATAAATGTATATAGTCTATCACTAGAAAAAAATTTTTTGATTTTCTTTTCCAAACTTTTCAACACATTTCATAAATGTATATAGTTTATCATTATAAAAATTTTTTTTTTTTGATTTTCAAACTTTTCAACACATTTCATAAGTGTATATATATAGTTTATCAATATCAATTTATTTTTTTATTTTCTTTTTGAAATTTTTCAACACATTTCATAAATGTATCTAGTTTTTATCATTAGAAATATATTTTTTTTATTTTGAAACTTTTCAACACATTTCATAAATGTATCTAGTATATCATTAGAAATATATTTTTTTGATTTTAAAACTTTTCAACACATCTCATATATGTATCTACCGGTTGATTATCACTAGAAATGTATCTTTTCATTTTATTTTTCAAACTTTTCAAAACATTTCATAAATGTATATAGTTTATCATTAGAAATAATTTCTTTTTAATTTTCTTGTTCAAACTTTTCAAAACATTTCATAAATGTATCTAATTTATCATTAGAAAAATATTTCTTTGATTTTGAAACTTTTCAACACATTTCATAAATGTATATAGTTTATCATTAGAAATATTTTTATTTTATTTTCTTGTTCAAACTTTTCAACACATTTCATAAATGAATATAGTTTATCATTAGAAATATATTTTTTTGATTTTCTTTTCCAAAATTTTCAACACATCTCATAAATGTATCTAGTTTATTATTAGAAATATAATTTTTTTAAATTTCAAACTTTTCAACACATCTCATAAATGTATCTACCGGTAGATTATCACTAGAAATATATCTTTTCATTTTATTTTTCAAACTTTTCAACACATTTCATGGTTGGTTGGTTGGTTGCTGATCAAGCAGTCCATGGGCTCATGCCCTTTGACCCAATGCCATTGTGTGATATATGCATGTGTTTGTGAGTTGTTGTTTTGTTCCATATAATGTGTTCCATTTATCTGGCCCTGGAGGGAGAAGCATTTTCCTGATGTCATCCAGCGCTGGACATTCAAAAAGGTGGTGGTCAACAGTTTCATATGGATGAGTGCACTCCGTCACCCTGGAGTGTGTTGTGGTTGTATTCTGTTCAGGTGATTGTTAAGCTGTACATGTTGTCGGAATATGATACTCTGGTCTTTTCTTTCTAGGAGGTTGATATTGTCTTTAGGATTTGGGCTGGTCATATATTTATAGATTTCCCTCCCAGTGTTTCCCATGGCCCATCTGTTCATCCAATTTTCTTTGTTCACAGATTTCAGAATCATTTTAACTGTGTGCATTGTTGTTTCTGTATAAGGCTGTTCTTGTTGTGCTCCCCTCTTTGCTAGTCTGTCTGCCTTATCATTTGTGTGTTTTACCAGGTGTGTTTGAGTGGCCAGGAATCCACTGCATAACAATGTTGACATCATAAGATGTGAGCAGCTGGTTTGCATGGTGGTATATTTCAGCTAGCTCGGGTTTAGAATGTCCATCACATTCCAATGCTTGGAGCGCAGACATAGAGTCTGTAAAAATAACAATGTTTTGGACTTTTGATGGGAAGGCATCAAATATGGTCTTCAGGTGGTACAAGGCAATTTCTAGTGCTGTTATTTCAGCTTCATAGTTAGAACATATCTCCCCCACAGGCATCAAACAACTCATCAGATGTTTTGTCTGGATATTCTATATAGACACCATAACATGCTTTGATGATGGCTTTGAAGGCAGACCCATCAGTATAGACATGAATCCATTGTTCTGGGTAGGTGTCTATTGTTTTCTGTGTTGCTTTCATAAGACTTACTGGGTCGGAACGTTTCGTTGCATTATCTCTTAACTGTGTTTTGATTTCTGGCAATTTAAAGCCTGTGTGTGGTGGTAAACATTTTTCTACTCTTTGCAGTTTTTGTCTCTTGTCTGGAAGGTGGTAACTGTCTTTTATTTCATTGACATGGCTCAGGACTGACTTTTGTTTTATTCTGTGGTTTGGTTCCCAGTTTTCTACAAGTTGTTTATTTGGGTGGTCTTTGTTCATTCTTTTGCTTCTTTCATAAGTCTCCATTGCAGCCATATCTCTCCGCATCTCAAGGGGTTCTATATTCGTATGTATTTCACATGCAGCCGTCGGTGTAGATCTCATTGCTCCACTAATAAGACGTAGGGCATTGTTCTGCACTCTGTCTAGGGATTCTACATTTGTTGTGGAATATGTTGTGAGGAGTGCACTGTTGTATTCTAAAGCAGAACGTATGTAACCAAGGTATAGTCCTCTAAGGGTATCCTTGTCTGATCCCCAAGATGTGCCAGCGAGTCTTTTCAGTAGTTGTAACCGTTTGAGGGCTTTATTTTTGATATTTTTTACATGCTTCCTGAGGGTGAGCTGCCGATCAAGCGTGATTCCAAGATATGTGGGGTGTTCTTCTCTTGGCAATTTCTGTGTATCCAACCATAGACTGATATTTTCTTTGGCTACCTTATGACTCTTGGTAAAGATGGTATAGACAGTTTTCTCACAGTTTATTTTTAGCTTCCATGTTTGACAGTATTCATGTAGTCTTTTTAAATCTCCATTTAGTCTTTTGGCAGCACTTTCAACATTCTCATGGCTCTGCCATATTGTTAAGTCATCAGCATAGAGGGCTTTTTCAGCTTTGATATGTTTGGTAAGGTCATTGATGTAAATGAGAAAGAGGGTGCAGCTTAAAGCAGAACCCTGTGGTAAGCCTTCCTCTAGAACTTCTTTAGATGAAATTGCATCATTTATCTTTGTCTGGATTGTTCTGTCGATGAGGAAGTATTTTATCCAGTTGTATAGCTTTCCACTAATTCCCATCTCAATCATCTTCATCAAAAGACCCTTTCTCCATACTCGATCATAAGCCTGTTGTAAGTCAAAGAAGATGGCCACAGTGTGTTTGTTTTCCTGGAATCCATCATGGATTTTCTGTGTCAACCTAAATAGTTGGTCTTCTGTGCAACTGCCTTTTCTGAAGCCAGCCTGTTCATGGCAGAGGATGTTTGAGCTCTCGAGGAACCAGTAAAGTCGTGCATTAACCATTCTTTCTGCTAATTTCCCAAGACATGATGTTAGGGATATGGGGCGGTAGCTTTTGGGTTCATCTGGAGGTTTGTTACTTTTCAGGATGGGAAAGATGTGAGCATTTCTCCAATGTTTAGGCAGTTTTCCATTTCTCCAGGTCATATTTATTAGTTTAAGGAGTACTTCTTTCCCTGATGTGCTCATGTGTGTTAACATTTCATTATAAATTTTATCTGGTCCAGGAGACTTTCTTGGCTTTAGTTTCTTCAGCCCTTGTAGGAGTTCCTGCATACTGAAGTCATCATCAAATATGGTTGAGCCAGAGGTTTGGACTTTTTCTTGCTGCTTCAGTAGGTACAAACGCTTCTTGTCAGCCTCGGACAGCTTCCCTACTCTGTTCACACTGGCAAAAAAGTGGTTAAAGTGTTCTGCCTTTTTCTGATCTGTGGTGATTGTTCTGTGTCCATCTATCACAGGTTTATCGTTTGTTCTTCTTCTTTTCCCAGACAAATTATTGATCAGCCCCCAGGACTTTCGGCCATTTTTCCTTAGATCTAAATTTGCGCATGTTTTTGCCCATTTATCATGTTTGGCCTTCTTCACTATTAGTTTTACTTTGGCACATGTTTTATTGTACAGGATTTTTGCTTCTTGTGAAGGTGAGATCTCAAGGGCTTCTCTTGCTTTTTTCCTATCAAGGATTCCAGCTTGCATTTCTTTGTTGTAGAATGGTTTGTATGATTTCCTACTGCCCCTTGGGATGCTTTGTGATGCTGAATTGAGGATAGCTTTTGTCACCTCTGCAGTAACTGTTTCTATGTCATTGCTTTTGATTTTACCTAGCAGGAAGTCAATGTTTCTTGGAATAGTTTCCAATCTGCCTTGCCAAAATTCCAGCGAGTTTTCTGTTTGAAATATGCTTTGTTGGGTGTAGTTATGGTGGTGAGGATTGGTCTGTGGTCACTTCCAATGTCATCAAGTATTTCTAGGGAGCAAGCGTCTATTATATCAGATGAACAGATAGTCAAGTCAGATCGACTGAGAGATAGATGGCTCCTGTGCAAAAGTGTTGGTACAGACTTTGCATCTTGAAGGACAGACAGGTTTGTTGTTTCACAGAGTTCTTCTATATATCTTCCAGTCTTATTGTGGTTCTGGTAACCCCAATGGGGTGAGTGACCATTAAAGTCACCAGCAAGTATTGTTTTGATAAACTGTGTTGTATGGATTTCAAGTAAATTGCATGTTGTCTGAGGTGGGCTGTATATGTTGTAGATTGTGTATTTTCCTCCAGTGTGCCAGATGGTCACCTTCTGCATGTCTGTGGGATTGGCTGTTAGTTGGGTGACTTGTCCCTGAATGTCATTCCTGATATAAGTAATTATGCCACGGCAGTTGGTACACTTACAGGCATAGCTGGTATATCCTGACAGATATGGGTCAGTGTCTTTGTGTATAGTCTCCTGTAAGAGGGCCACATGTATCTTATGAGCATGTAGTAAATTAGCGAGCTCTAGTGTTTTGTTTCTTATTCCACAGATGTTCAGTTGTAGAATATTAAGTGAAGACTTTGTTTTATGAAAATCTTGGCTCTGCTGGTTCTCCCTCTGAGGTTTTCTGGGTTTAATGTTTTGGTGCTTGTGTAGGTGTTGTTGCTGTGTTGTGTATTGTGCATGTCTGTGTTTGTGCTGATGTTTTGGATGCGTTCCAGTAGTTAATTTCTCAGACAGAGCAGCCTGGTTACCCGCTGCCTGCCGCGGACCTTGATAACCGAGGCGACGTCCGATCTCGTTTGTAATTAGTATGTTTTGTACTGGCATTATATTGCTGGGGAGTCTGTGGATTTTCGTCCCACCCCGGGCCAGAGCCAGCGAAAAACTATCACACTACTAGGAAGGAGGGTTTCAACCTATGAACTGCTCCGAGCCACTGCAGCCAAGATAGGGTTTACTGTGCTCATTCCCCGCCACCAATTGACTACTGGTTATGCCGAACTTCTCTATTGCTCCAGGCATGCAACCAAATGTTCAAGTCAAAAGGATCGTCACGTCCTGAGTCAGTGTCTCTATGATGGACCTCAGCCATAGGAAAAACAGTGCTGTCAGTTTCCTCCTCCCCACTGCTGCGCAGCAAATCTCTAGCTCTCTCCCAACCACAGAGGGTGCATACATAAACAAACAAAGGAAAAGAATACAACATGGCATAAAATACATTGTAACAAAAAAATTAAAAGTATGAGAGGCATAATTGTATAGATGACATGCCATGAAGCTTCTATAATAGATAACCTCAATATAACGGCATGTCATCTACTTAGGTTTTTCTGTTGCATGGGTGGTTTGTCTAATGGGCCATTGGTGAGACCCACAGACGCAAACCATGCGTAACACATTTCATAAATGTATATAGTTTATCAATAGAAATAATTTTTTTTTATTTTCTTGTTCAAACTTTTCAACACATTTCATAAATGTATCTAATTTATCATTAGAAAAATATTTCTTTGATTTTGAAACTTTTCAACACATTTCAGCAATGTATCTAGTTTATCATTAGAAATATATATTTTTATTTTCTTTTTCAAACTTTTCAACACATTTCATAAATGTATCTAGTTTATCATTAGAAATATATTTCTTTGATTTTGAAACTTTTCAACACATTTCAGCAATGTATCTAGTTTATCATTAGAAATATATATTTTTATTTTCTTTTTCATACTTTTCAACACATCTCATAAATGTATCTACCGGTAGTTTATCATAAGAAATATATTTTTTTATTTTTATTTTTCAAACTTTTCAACACATTTCATAAATGTATCTAATTTATCATTAGAAAAATATTTCTTTGATTTTGAAACTTTTCAATACATTTCAGCAATGTATCTAGTTTATCATAAGAAATAAAAAAATTTATTTTCTTTTTCATCTTTTCAAAATATCTCATACATGTATCTACCCGTAGATTATCACTAGAAATATATCTTTTCATTTTCTATTTCAAATTTTAGCACATTTCATAAATGTATATAGTTTATCATTAGAAATATTTTTTTTTCAATTTTCTTGTTCAAACTTTTCAACATATTTCATAAATGTATCTAGTTTATCACTAGAAATAAATTTTTTGATTTTCTTTTCCAAACTTTTCAACACATTTCATAAATGTATATAGTTTATCATTATAAAAATTTTTTTTTTTGATTTTCAAACTTTTCAACACATTTCATAAGTGTATATATATAGTTTATCAATAGAAATTTATTTTTTTATTTTCTTTTTGAAATTTTTCAACACATTTCATAAATGTATCTAGTTTATCATTAGAAATATATTTTTTTATTTTCTTTTTCAAACTTTTCAACACATCTCATAAATGTATCTACTGGTAGTTTATCATTAGAAATATATTTTTTAATTTTCTTTTCATCTTTTCAAAATATCTCATACATGTATCTACCGGTAGAGTATCACTAGAAATATATTTTTTTATTTTCTTTTTCAAACTTTTCAACACATTTCATAAATGAATATAGTTTATCATTAGAAATATATTTTTTTGATTTTCTTTTCTAAAATTTTCAACACATCTCATAAATGTATCTAGTTCATTATTAGAAATATATTTTTTTTAAATTTCAAACTTTTCAACACATCTCATAAATGTATCTACCGGTAGTTTATCATTAGAAATATATTTTTTAATTTTCTTTTTCAATCTTATCAACACATCTCATAAATGTATATAGTTTATCATAAGAAATAATTTTTTTTTATTTTCTTGTTCAAACTTTTCAACACATTTCATAAATGTATCTAATTTATCATTAGAAAAATATTTCTTTGATTTTGAAACTTTTCAACACATTTCATAAATGTATCTTGTTTATTATTAGAAATAATTTTTTTGATTTTCAAACTTTTCAACACATCTCATAAATGTATCTACCGGTAGATTATCACTAGAAATATATCTTTTCATTTTATTTTTCAAACTTTTCAACACATTTCATAAATGTATATAGTTTATCATTAGAAATAATTTTTTTTAATTTTCTTGTTCAAACTTTTCAACACATTTCAGCAATGTATCTAGTTTATCATTAGAAATATATTTTTTTTTTCTTTTTCAAACTTTTCAACACATCTCATAAATGTATCTAACGGTAGTTTATCATACATCCATTGGTGGGACAAAGTACCAGACTACGAGGTCTTGGAAAAATCAACCTCAATAAGCATCCACATAATACTTATGAAGGCGCAGGCACGCTGGGCAGGCCATCTTGTGCGTATGGAAAACTCGCGTTTGCCAAAACAAATATATTATGGAGAACTCAAGGCAGGATTTCGAAAAGCTGGTGGACAGAAAAAGCGTTTCAATAGACACGCTCAAGTCATCCTTGAAACATCTTAACATTGACGTAGGCGCCTGGGAGAGCCTCGCTCTGGATAGAACATCATGGCGTTACAGCATTAGAACGGGAGCACTAGCGGCAGAAGAATTCAGACAAGAAACTGCAAGACAGAAGCGGACACGTAGAAAAGAAACAACATCTCAACCTCACACAGATACCTTCTATTGTTGTCAATTCTGTAAAAGAACATTTTGTGTGCGCATTGGACTTGCTAGTCATTTAAAAACGCACTATTAACTTTATTATTTTATTATTTATTGTTATTTTTATTATGGTTGAGTATTTGGTCATCGTCGATCACGACGGACGAACATCATCATCATCATTAGAAATATATTTTTTTATTTTCTTTTTCAATCTTTTCAACACATCTCATATATGTATATAGTTTATCATAAGAAATAATTTTTTTTTATTTTCTTGTTCAAACTTTTCAACACATTTCATAAATGTATCTAATTTATCATTAGAAAAATATTTCTTTGATTTTGAAACTTTTCAACACATTTCATAAATGTATCTTGTTTATTATTAGAAATATATTTTTTATTTTCTTTTTCAAACTTTTCAACACATCACCTAAATGTATCTAGTTTATCATTAGAAATATATTTTTTTGATTTTGAAACTGTTCAACACATCTCATAAATGTATCTACCGGTAGAGTATCACTAGAAATATATTTTTTATTTTCTTTTCCAAACTTTTCAACACATTTCATAAATGTATCTAGTTTTTATCATTAACTCTCGGCGGTGTGCAACTTTAACTCTCGGCGGTGTGCAACTATCAGAATACAGTCTCTTCTTTTTCTGCATGCATTCTCATAGATGTCAACTAGTACGGATTTTCTGTACTTATACAGATTTTTCAGGCTGAAAAAAAACTCTGAAAAAACCCTACAATCAAAAACTTTTTTGGGGTGGGGGTGTTTTTTTAAATAACATTTTTAAAAAAGGCCATTTCGTGTTACATCTTCAGTTACTACTTCTAATGCAGACATTTTGTACATATTGAATGTATTTCCGCCGAAGACGGATGTGTTGGGCCATTTGCGCAAATAAAACGGCAACACAACGCATTTCCATTCTCTGGACTATATTCAACTGGAAATCTTGTAGGACCATTGTCCTGTTACAAGAGAAATCCAGCGGGAGTTTGAGAATGAACGCTGAAGAAGAAGAAGAAGAAGAATGTATTGAGTGGATGAAGAAAAAAATGTGGGATTTTTTTTTTGTTTGGGGTGCTAATACGGTCATTTTTAATGAAATACAGAAATAAATTGTTAAAAATATGGATTTATGGAAAAATAAGCGGACAGCCATGCATTCTCAAACTCCTGTAGGTTAGTAGGATGTAGGCCATAGAAAAGGATACATTTTACATTTTAGCTGCAATATCTGTGCCTTTCAGCCTGGCACACCCAACTACAGCATGGCTTCTGAGTCACTGACTGACCTATGAGGTGAAACAGCTAATTCCTCCCCTCAAATCTCATTGGTCACCTCTTACGATATGCTTGGCACATAACAGAGATGTTATTATAATAATAATTTTTTCTGCTCTTAAGCCTAGAATACCATCAAAGGCGGATGTGTCTGGCCATTGTCGCAAATAAAGAGACGACACAATACATTTCCATTCTCTGGACTATATCCTGCTGGAAATCTAGTAGGATTATTGTCCTGTTACAAGAGAGAACCAGCGGGAGTTTGAGAATGAACGCTGAAGAAGAAGGCCCCACAATTCACAGGTGGAAATAAAGAGCGAAACAAAATGAGATCCCTCTTACCTTCCATGATATGGATCGGCAAACTCTGGCAACATCTTGACCCCTTGCTTCTCCAGGTAGGAACTATTAAGTTCTCTGTTTGGAATAGATAACATATAGAATGAACATTAAACGTAGGCAAGAATTATGTGCTTCGAAAATATGTTCTTGTGGCCGTGGTTGTCGTCTTCTGGTGTGTTCGTTCTCAAGCTCCTGCTGATTAGCAGGATGTAGTCCAGAGAATGGAATGCATTGCATCATGGTTTGCAACATATGTGCATTTTGGCCTGAGACATTAGACTTCAGCATGGTTTCTGTGTCATGTTTCTGTATCTAAAATGGTGGTTCTCAGCAAGACAGCAGGGACTTGAAGGGGGGGGGGGGGGTCACCGAAGAAATTTCTGAAATAGAGGTAAAGGGTCAAACTTGTCATGGGGAGGGGGGGCATATGAAGATAAAGACTTGAACAGTAACCAATAAGAAATATAGCGACAAATCTGAAAAAGTCTTGGTGACTTGTAAGGAAAGTCAATGATCTTTTTTTTTAAGCACAAGGGCTTAAAAACGACTGTGAAGGTTAGAACAAATGCAGGACTAACAAACCAGTAACATCTGCAGTTAGAACAAATGCAGGGCTAACAAACCAGTAACATCTGCAGTTAGAACAAATGCAGGACTGACAAACCAGTAACATCTGCAGTTAGAACAAATGCAGGACTGACAAACTAGTAACATCTGCAGTTAGAACAAATGCAGGACTAACAAACCAGTAACATCTGCAGTTAGAAAAAATGCAGGACTGACAAACCAGTAACATCTTCAGTTAGAACAAATGCAGGACTAACAAACGAGTAACATCTTCAGTTAGAACAAATGCAGGACTGACAAACCATTATTGTTTATTATTTATATGGATAACATTATCAAAACAGTAAAACACCACCAGACGTTTACCATTACTCAAATGACTTAATTGAACCACTCTTTGCTGACCATCAGTGCCTTTTCCACAGTTCAAGTGAAGTGCTGAAAGATCACATAAACCTACTCAATGAAAGCTGCCTCAATCACAACATGAAGATCAATAAAGAAAATACAGAAGTAATATTTATAGGCAGAAAACCCAATACAATCAAAATAAATTATCAACTACTGAAGTAAAGCAAGTGCAGAAATTTAAATATTTTGGGAGCATTTGTACAGCTGACTGAAGAATGGACAGAGTGTTGAGACAAGAATTAAAAAGTCAACTATGTAACTTATGAACTTATACCAATTTTCCCATCGAAGACGAATGTATCAGGCCATTGGCGCAAATAAAACAGAGACACAGCGCATTTCCATTCTCTGGATTACATCCTGCTAGAAATCCAGCAGGACAATGATCCTGCTAAAAGAGAAATTCAACAGGAGTTTGAGAATGTACGCTGAAGAAGAAGACTAATGGCTTCTAGGTTGACCCAGCCTAAGAAAAGGGCACCAGATCTTCTGGGAAAGTAGCCGCAGGTATGATGTTGGTCAATGAAAAATACAGACTTAACCCCATACTCCCCACTACGCCTCAATGGAAAAAGTGAAAACATGAAAACTCCTTTTTTAATGAATGTCATACTGCGAGTTTACAACAAAATTACAAATAACAGGAGAGAATTTGGTATTTATACTAACTTTCCATCTACAGCATCCACAATTTTGGCATCTATCCCCAAGTAGTCAAAGGCTGTCAGCATCCGAAGTCTTCTAGCCGGCCGTCGTTTCAAGTTGATCATGTATATCTGCAAATATGAATAAATAAAGTTTTTAACACCAGACAGCCTAGAGAAGACCATAATGGAGGGGATGATGCCAGGGAGACATATAAGAGACAGACTCAGAAGATGGATGCAAGACATCAAAGACCACCTGAACATGACAGTAACAGAAGCAGGAAGACTAGCTCAAGATTGACAGAAGCTTCGAAAGGCTGTGATGACTGCTACAGGATAAGTATGAATGTTTTTAATTAACGAAGTTCGTGGTGGTTGGATTATCAGAACAGCAACCTCCACATTCTTCTTCTTTCATTCTCAAACTTCTTAGAGATTATCAAGATGCAGTCTGGAGAACGGAATGTGTTGCGTCATGGTTTATAGCATGACTGTATTATATGCACCTTTCGGTCTGACACATCCGATTTCAGCATGACTTCTAGGTCACTTTGACCATATACGGAATGTGACAACCAACACCATCCTAAAACCTTCTTAGTCACCTCTTACAAGATATATGGAAGATAAATAGTGTTGCTATTCTTTGCTCCCCTTTTGACTACGAATTGGCCATAACAGACTGAGAAGTCACATGTTCAGAAAGTTGAAAATTTGTAGACAGACCTGTGCAACTGTGGACTGAGCCCAGAGACTGCAGAACACATCCTTCATGCCTGTCAAATCTACCAAGAAGAGAGTGAGAAAATATGTTTATTTTCCTACTGAGACGGCAGAACTTCCAGACTTGAGGGGTTCCATGGATGACCTGAAGCGAATTACACAGTTCATTGAAGCTATTGGCGCTGTAACCTGATATCTGACTGAAGAACAAAAAGCTCCCCTTTCGGGCCCTGGAAACACACTTTCGCTTTTATGGTTAAACGCTCCGAATTGGATTAACTTTGCGACTGAAAGGAGCATAATTTTACCATAAGATGAACATTTTACGCAGCCAAAAAAAAAACTTAATAAATATTATAAAATACCTTTACAACTTTTAAAACTAAAAGTTTACCTTCAGTTATTTAACAAAAAATGTATACAAACTACAACAAAATGATATTGTTTACCAACCATGTTATCTAACAGAAAATGTATACAAACTACAACAAAATGACACATAACTTGCCTGATCAGATCCTATGTATACAAACTACAACAAAATGACACATAACTTGACTGATCAAATCCTAGTTTGTCTTTAGGCTTCTCTGGTATATACACATGAGGTGAACTGTACAGAGGAGGAACTTCTTGTAATGAAAATATTATACACTTTGTTCAAGAACATCATCAAGGAAATCATCAAGTATTGCTTACCTCCAGGATCAGCTTCTCTGCACTGTAGGCGAATCTGTAAGCGTTTGGTATGTCAGGTCTCAGATCAGTTAAATATTTACTGTCCGCACAAATTCAACTCTGATTCAATAAATACTTCACAAACACATTTCAGATCATCTAAACCATAAGTTCTCAACTTTTCTCGAGTCACAGCCCCATTTTATTTAGAAGTAAAGTGACCCATGGTCAAAAACATTTTATATAAGGCTTTCAATATGGAAAAAATATTCTATATCGTTCGAAGATTGTTCAGAATATCTTCTACTTCTGCGTTGGTTCCCAGTAAACAACACAAATTTATTTTTTGATTTCCACCATGGAGCATGAAGTATGATGTGCTACTATTTCATTTGAGGCATATATAATTCAATACAATTTAAACATGACATATTTAATGTTTAGCTTGATATTGTAACTCGTTAACAATTATTTCTTCATAATGTACATTTGAGTTTTTGCCAACGTATGTTAACCATGTGTGTGTGTCGCATCAGTCTATTAACCGAGAACACAGAAACTGCTCACATTTTGATGAGTTATATTTGGGTCAAAGGGCATGAACTCATGAACCACTAACCTACCATAAGTTATATTTAATATTACATAATCACCAGTGTGTTGCAGGGGAGCAAAGAATAGCAACCCTGTTTACCTTCGACGCATGTCGTAAAAGGCGATCCTACGCAAAAAAAAGTTTGAACTACAGTTTCTTCTTCTTCAGCGTTCATTCTCAAACTCCCGCTGGATTTCTCTTGCAACAGGACAATGGTCCTACAAAATTTCCAGTTGAATTTAGTCCAGAGAATGAAAATGCGTTGTGTTACCGTTTTATTTGTGCCAATGGCCCAGCACATCCATCTTCGATGGTAACTACAGTTTAACCATTAGCAAGACGGATTAAAAAATACAAAACGTCTTCCTGCCACCGGATTCTTTTTTCACAATTTGCGTTATTGATGGTGACTGTTTTGAAAATGTGATACTTTTTTGGTTGTTAGAGATATTTAAATATTTGCACATATAAATAAAGAATTGAATTCTGCATATATTGGTGTAATTTCTGTACATGTGTGTTTGATACCAGACGTATGAGAAAGTGGTAAAGACGTTTTTCACAAAAAAACTTATATTTTATAACAATTAAAGCAGAAAAATTAGTAAAAAAATAACTTACTTTACTTATTGAATTGTTTGGCAACACTGTACACTAAATCACACACAAATCTGTTGTATTTATGGTCTTTCATTATCAAAATATTGCCGGGGGAACTGTATAAAACATGTAGATTTGCAGTAAAATCGTTCTTTGAGCTTAGGCCTAGAGTCATTTTTGGTGCCACTTCAACATATTCGATATCAAACATCTGGAAGTCCCCACATCAACACGACATTCTGTATATTTACTGCTGTGAAACTAAATAACCCAATAATTCATGATTCAAGCCACGATCCAATGTTATTTTATTCAAAATACAATGATACAACGGTCTATAAACCCGATTCACCATCATGGCATCGGACCGGTGTGCAGATGTGGTCAGATTAATTGGTATAAAACGTGTTACTTCAACGTAGAAATTTTCACTACGATCATGATGGACGTAGAAATGTATCGGCTTCAATTGCATATGTTTCCCGAGTATGTGCATTGACCAATCAGGCTCTGGTATGTATATTTAACACAATATCTCATTGGATGACTTCTATCGACAACGGAAAGAGCCGCCATTTTTTTTGTTTATCGACAAGTGTTTACATAAGCATTGTGAAGGTTAAAGTCACTGTTTTTTATCACCATCCTTCTCCTCATCTTCTTCTTTTGCATTCTACCTTGGACTGCCATGTAGCATCATGTTTTTAATAACGACACTTAATGATGATGATGAACCAACACCCACTTACCTAAAGCTTTCACAGAATGAGCAAATATAATGATGTCATCTCTTGGACCACTATATCCCACTGGAGGTCTATTGTAGGAAAGATTCGGTGAAAGGTAGTGATGCAGGTTGATAAGAATAGCAGAGTGCACCATAGGAACAGGAAACACTCCAATATTCTCCCGGTCTACAATGGATAGATAGTTACTACTACGAATGTAGTAGCCCTGAGGAGGAATACAAGAAACATTTGTGACTCACTTCTCAATAAAAGAAATGTTGGATTGTTTATCATAATCTTCTTCTTCAGCGTTCATTCTCAAACTCCCGCTGGATCTCTCTTGTAGCAGGAAAATAGCACTACTATATTTCCAGCAGAATATAGACCAGAGAATGGAAATGCATTGTGTCACCGTTTTATTTGAGCCAATGACCCGACACATCCATCTTCAGAGGTATCAGAATCTAATCATACTTAACTGCAGACTAGGCTGACACACAGGTTCGTGTAAGGCAGGTAACCCACCAAGTAATTATTACTGGTCTGCCAGGCTGATTTATATATATTCCACATGACATATTCTTTCCAGATTGTAGTTGTCTTTAGAGTAGACCTGACGCAGGAAAGGGCGTGTTTAAACATTCTTCATCTTCAGCGTTCATTCTCAAACTCCCACTGCCTGGGGGGGCGACCATCCCCTACCAGGCGCGTCCACAGGTTGCGGATCGTGGAACAACCTCCGGATATGGAGTCTCCATATCTGGTGGTTGGCTGCAATATAAGACAGATCTCTGGACGAATAATCCAGATTTCTTGATGAATAAGCAGTCGCGGACAAACTGGCGATGTTGCCCAACAGGACGGGGTGGGATATCAGGTGGCACTGATATCTCCACTGAAATACTCCATGCGTCTCGTGACGGGCAGCATCAAGCGAGTATGAGCCGCTATAAGCTCAAGCCAACAGCTGGGGTCATTGACCCCAGCATGCGCGTCCCCCAGGGTTGGGGGGGACCTTTAAAATAGGGGAATATGGGAAACTATTTTCTAAAACATACAAAGGGAGAAGTCAGTAAAACCCTACTTAGGCCCCAATCAGCTCCATCCCATAAAGGAAAAAGGCAGGAAAACTTAAAAAATTCCCCTAACTGCTGGGCAGGTGGCGCTCAAGAGTCCAGAAAGACAGGCCACCTAGGAGATGGAAAACTCTACACAAAGCCTGGACAGATGGTGCTCATGATCCCGGGAGGGTAGACCATCTAAGGAAAGCAAACCTAAAAAAAATAGCTGGCGGAAATCGGATGCACTTGGCCATATGGCGCATAACAAAGTGCAACGTACCTCATATACACTCATGCAGATTGAGACAATGGATTCTAGGTATGGTGCTCTGCCTGAGGAGTCCCACCAGGCGGGTAGAGTGCCGGGCCCCATGCCTCGAAGGGGCCCACCCCAAGCTACTGGTGGTCACCCTGGCCCATTTTGGAAGACCAGGAAATGGGAACAGCGGGAAATTATGACTG
This sequence comes from Meghimatium bilineatum, assembly GCA_034231615.1. Classification (NCBI taxonomy): domain Eukaryota; kingdom Metazoa; phylum Mollusca; class Gastropoda; order Stylommatophora; family Philomycidae; genus Meghimatium; species Meghimatium bilineatum. The sequence continues at coordinate 14,968,780 of CM067311.1, read as the reverse complement.
GTCAAACCACACGACAGACAAAAGGACTAAACATACTGCATTGGAATGCGGAAGGCATTTACCACAAAAAGCAGACACTAACAGCTAGACTGGATAACGACAAGATTGATGTGGCTTGTATACAAGAAACCCATCTTAACCTAAACCATAGATTCTCTATCAGGGGCTACCAAACATTCAGACAGGACAGAGAAGGGCATAAGGGAGGGGTACTTACACTGATACGCAACACCATTCCAACAAAGCAGATAGAAATAAATACAATAGGAGAATCAGAGATTATAGGAACAGATGTGTACATAGAAAACCAGCCCATCAGAATTTATAACATATACAGCCCAGTAGGAAGAGCCCTTAATTAGAAACAATGGATATTACAGACACACACTGTATTGTAGTGGGTGACTTTAACAGCCACTCTGAAAGGTGGGGTTACCAGCAAACTGACTCAAGAGGAGAAGAAGTGGAAGAATGGGAAATCGATAATAATCTATTTCTGTTGAATGCACAGGATGATCCCCCAACTTTCTACTCAAGGAGATGGAAATCAACATCAACCCCAGATTTAGCTTTTGCCACTGGCGATTTATCCCATAAAATATGTAGAATAGTTATGAACCAGCTAGGGGACAGTGACCACAAACCAATAAAACTCACTATCAACCTTAACTACACACAGGAAGAGCAGAAACCTCTTCCCCGCTGGAACTATAAGAGAGCAGACTGGGACAAATTTGCAAAACTCTCAGACGCATATAGTGAGCCTATCAACACCCATCCAAAAAAAATTAAGAACATGACGGAAAAGCTAACTGAGGCAATACTTAGGGCAGCAAAAGACGCAATACCAAGAGGGGCAAGAAAAAACTACAAACCGTACTGGTCCAAAGAAATACAAAAGCTTGAAGAAGACCTGAATATGGCCAGAGAATTAGCAGAAACAGAGCAGAGTACAGAAAGCAATATTGCTCTCAAGGCAGCCTCAGCTAAATACAAGAGAGAGGTAAAAACATCAGCTAGGATGAGATGGATCGAAAAAACCGAGAGCCTTAACATGGACAAAGATGGAAACAAACTCTGGAAACTTGCCAAGGCATTGAGTGATGAAAACAGTAGCCAACCTCCAATAACACTTGAATATAATAACAAAATGCACACGGGAAAAGCAGCAGCAAACATTTTCATTAAAAATTATGCAACTGTGAGCCAGATAAACATACCAAAAGAAAGAAAAATAGAAGTCAAGAATGAAATCCATGGACTAAAGGATATGCCTATGGTTATAGAAGAGCAAATGTTGGCAAAATTTACGGAAACTGAGCTAGAAGAAGCACTACAGAACCTTAAACTCAAGAAGTCACCAGGTAAAGATGGGGTTACCAATGAGATGCTTATGAAACTGGGGCCTAGAGCAAAGAGAAAACTTCTAAACATAGTAAATACTAGCTGGAGAACAGGACAGGTGCCCACCGCATGGAAAGAAGCTATCATGGTACCCATTTTAAAGCAAGGCAAAGACAAACTCGACCCAAGTAGTTATAGTCTCCTCAGCTGTATGGGCAAATTAATGGAGAAAATGGTCAACAGAAGACTCATGTGGCACTTGGAAGGAAAACAACTCATAGCAGCACAACAGAGCGGCTTCCGACAACACAGATCAACAGAGGACCAGGTCGCCTACATAGCCCAAGAGATTGAAGACGCATACCAAGAAAAAAAACACACGCTTGCAGTGTGGGTTGACATGGAGAAGGCATTTGACAAAGTTTGGAAAGATGGACTCAAGAACAAGCTCCTTAGACTAGGAATCAGAGGACACTTATATAACTGGATATGCAACTATATGGAAAAAAGAACAGCTAGAGTGCAAGTACAGGGAAAACGTAGCAGGAAGAGAATACTAGAACAAGGTGTCCCGCAAGGAGGTGTACTATCCCCTACACTCTTCTTAATTTACATAAATGATATTATGGAGGGCATACCAACTGGGGTACACTCTGCAATGTATGCAGATGACCTGGCCTTGTGGACAGGAGGGGTGACAATAGCAGTTGCAAAAAATAGAATGCAAGGGGCACTGCACAAACTAGAAAGCTGGACCAAGAAATGGTTGCTTACCATTAATGAAAAGAAAACCACACACACAATATTCACACTAACCAACAAGGTACAGAAAACAACACTAAAAATAAACAATCACGTTCTCCCACTAGAGCAGAACCCAACATACCTCGGAATTACCCTTGACTCTAGAATGACATGGGCAAAACAGACAGAAAAAGCAGAGAAACGAGCCAGAAATAGAATGGCAATAATGAAAAAGTTAGCAGGCACAAACTGGGGAGCGGACAGCAAAATCTTGAAAAGGCTATACACAGGTAGAGTTAGGCCAGTACTAGAGTATGGCATCGCAGCCTGGGCCACAGCATCTAAAACGCAATTCAACAAAATAAACAAAACCCAGAATCAAGCTACACGTATTATCACTGCATCTATGAAATCTACACCCGTAAATACATTAGAAACAATAACTGGCCTTCAGTCAATGGAAGATAGAAGAGACATGAAAGTAGTTCAACAAGCAGAAAAATACAAGAGACTCCTGAATCACCCTATGCACCAAAGAATTAATGGCTATGGCAAAAGCAGGCTGAAGAGGAGCAACTTCTCAGCAAATGCAAAGAAACTGATACAAAAGGCACCAACTATAGGACAAGCGAAACCAAGGCCCATACAACTAGTCAGTATCATCCCCCCTTGGGCATACAGACTCCCACAACTAAAAGAACAAATAGAAGGTATAGAAAAGAAAGGAACTCAGACAGAATTGGAGAGAATGCGTATCACAGAACAACACATCGCAGTTAATTACCCACAAGATGCATGGACCCATGCCTATACAGATGGCTCGGCCACAAACGCAATTGAGAATGGAGGTGGAGGAGTGACCCTCAGACTAAAATGCGGGAAAGATGTTACTCTAGCCATAGCTACAGGCAAGCTCTCAACCAATTTTAAAGCAGAAATGGAAGCTCTCAAGAAAGCAGCAGAAACTATCTTACAACACAAAGAACAAGTGCACAGGAATATTGTACTACTAACAGATGCACTCTCTGTCATAACAGCACTGAAGCTACACAAGAGCACCGAACTGAATGAATTGAGGGCAGTGCTAGTTCAGTTGTACAATAATTTCCAAAGAGTAGTGATCCAGTGGATACCGGCACACTGTAACATTGAAGGGAATGAAGTTGCAGATAGACTGGCCAAAGAAGGAGGGAAGTTACCTCAAGAAGACTATCTGGTCAGTTATGAAGAAGTGAAGACCATCATTAAAGGCAACTATAACAAAAAGTGGAAAGAAGACCACCCCAAATATAATGCAGATGGCGGGTATTACCAACTGTCCAGAAGAGACCAGGTTATCCTGCTGCGCCTCAGAACTGGTCACAACAAAATGAGACATCATTTGTACACCAAATTCAAAATAGGGACAACTGGGCTCTGCCATTGCAGCCTTGCAAATATGACAGCAGAACATATCCTACAAGAATGTCCCCAGTATGCAGACCTGAGAAACAAGACATGGCCCACCCCAATCAGTGTTGAAGAGAAACTGTATGGCACAGTGGACACTTTAAAACAGACAGCAGCCTATATCATAGAATCCGAAGTCCCAACCTGACTGAGTAATGATCGCCGAAGAAGAAGAAGGAAACTCCCACTGGATTTCTGTTGTAGCAGGACAATGGTCCTACTAGATTTCCAGCAGAATGTAGTCCAGAGAATGGAAATGTGTTGTGTCACTGTTTTAATTGCACCAATGACCCGATACATCCATCTTCGGCGGAGTTTAAATAATCTGAGATGTCTCTAATCCATCCTTGTCTTTTTGGCGGCCCTTACCTCTGCTTCCAGGAACCATACCTTCCATTATTAATTGTTCCATTTTGTTATGTCTCCTTATATGGCTAAATTATATCTGATTTAGAATTACTATATGCACTACTCTCTGAATTCAGAAAATATCAAATTACAAGCTAGCCAATCTGCAAACTATGATGCTAAATATTAATTAGGAAGCAATCATTATGTCTAAACTTTGATATTGTCAGATAAGTAAGGTTCTGAATGGAAACATTGTCAGATAAAGTGAAGTTCTGAATGGAGACATTGTCAAATTAAAAAAAAAGTTCTGAATGAAAACATTGTCAGATAAAGTAAAGTTCTGAATGGATTCATTGTCCAAGGAGGAAACAACTCTTTGATGTATGTCTATTGTAAACAACAAAAGCTTTGACTTTGTATACAACTAGTCTGTCAAACAGGGAAAAAGCTTTTCAGATCATGTTACCGGAAAGTATTCATACCCCCTCCGAGTAGATGTCTTTTTCAATAGACACTGCATTGAGCCAGAAGCTGAAGTCTCTTGGGTATGAAAGATAGATCTGAGAAACCACTCCCACTACACACAAGAATTAAGAGCAAATCGATCACAATTCCTGGCATTATTGACAACAATAACAACAACCAGAAAATATGAAGTTGCCTCCTCCATGGATAAAAGCTGCCTACTACCAATGTAAGATCGCTTCCGGCAGATGGTGTAAGGATACACGGTAAAATTTCTGTAGCTCACAAATGTAATATACTTTCATCCATCCTTCCAGATTCTGTTAACTTAACCTGTATGGTTATATAGCATTGAAAGTACCTTTTAATACAGAGTATTATTCTTCTTCTGCTGCATTTGTTTTCAAACTTCTGCAGATTAACAGGATGTATTCTGGAGAATGGAATGCATTGTGTTGACATGGTTACAGCTTAACTGTGATATCTGTGCCTTTCGACCCGACACATGTGACTTCTGGGTCACTTTGACCCTATTTGGGAAGGGACATACAACTCCACCTCCAAAACCTTAGTCTCCTTCTCTAATAATTTGCATGGAAAGTAAACAGTAGTGCTATTCTTTGCTCTACCTACAAGCGCAGGCAACATACAGGGAGGATATATCCTCTGGTTGCAAACCATATCACTTCTAGTTTCTCCAATCACATTTCTCAAGTTTCTGATTCTTCTGTATTCTTTCTCAAATTCCTGCTGGTTACCAGGATATAGACCAGAGAATGGAATATGTTGCTTACAGCTTGGGTGCAATATCTGTGCCTTTCAGCTTGACAAATCCGACTTTAGCATGGCATGGAACTTTGGCCTTCAGCCAACCTTCTCAGTCGCCTTCTACAAACATGTAACGTATAGAGGTCACTGCTTTGCAATTCTTTGCTCCCTTTTTAGGTCCTGCAGCATAAGTACAGGCTCAGGCTTGGATCTGCCTGTTACTTGTTGGAGTTCATTGCTGTAGAAACTTGATAACTAACTTGACATTATCCACTCCAACAATAGTCCTCTTTGTTTTGGAACTCTAAACAATGGACTGTATGTTTGCTATCTCCAGGAATTGCGAGCAACTTATTTTTGGACTGAGAGTCTGTTACCGTAACTGTGCTAGTTAACAGGATTCTATAAGATTGTTGGTTGGTGGTCCAGCGGTCAATGGGCTCATGCCCTTTGACCCAATGCTATTGTGTGATATATGCATGTGTTTGTGAGCTGTTTTTTTGTTCCATATAATGTGTTCCATTTATCTGATCCTGGAGGGAGAAGCATTTTCCTGATGTCATCCAACGCTGGACATTCAAAAAGGTGGTGGTCAACAGTTTCATAGGGATGAATGCACAGCCGGCACCCTGGAGTGTGTTGTGGTTGTATTCTGCTCAGGTGATTGTTAAGCTGTACATGTGTGCGCAGTCGGAAGATTATACTCTGGTCTTTCCTTCCCAGGAGGTTGATGTTGTCCTTAGTATTTGGGCTGGTCATATATTTATAGAGGTTCTATAAGATGATTAAGAGAAACACTGAGGTTTACCTTTTCAGACATTCCTCCCCAGAAATTGGAATAGTAGCCCTCAACAGAAGCATTTAGCATAGGACCAATTACCAATCTTGCAACAACAAAAAAACATTGAGAATTAAAAGAGAATTACCAATATTAAATAAAACAAAACACATCAAAAATGTTAACACTTTAACACATCTGTAACAGGACATAATATATATATATATATATATATTTATTTTTTTTCAAGATGTTAACACTCTAATAATTCAAGATGTTACCCACACTAACAAATATAAAACAGGAATAAGATATGTATTCTTCTTCTGCATTTGTTCTTAAGCTCTTGCAGATTAGCAGGATGTAGTCCGGAGAATGGAATGTGTTGTGCTAGGGTTTACAGCTTAGCTGTGATTATCTATGCCTTTCTGCCTGATACAACAACTTTAGCATGGCTTCTAGGATGTTTTTTTACAGCTGAGCTGTGATTATCTGCGGCATTCAGTCTGACACATTGAACTTCAGCAAGGATTCTGAGTGATTTAAATTGGATAGAACAGCCAATTTCACCACAAAATACCTTAGTTGCTTCTTATGACATGCATGGCCTATTAATTAAGGACATAACTCTAACTGAATTTCAAAGTGGATGTCGTCCATGTGTTGCCTGGGCCAGAGAGGAGAGCAAATAGCAACACTGTTTACCTTCCATGAATGTTGTAAAAGGCGACTAAGGAGGTTATGGGATGGAGTTGGCTGTCCCATCCCATATAGGGTCAGTGACCCAAAGCCATGCTGAAGTCGGTTGTTTCAGGCTGAAAGGCGCAGATATCGCAGCAATGCTGTAAACCATGATACAACGCATTGCGTTCTCCAGACTACATCCTGCTTATCTACAGGAGTTTGAGAATGAATGCAGAAGAAGAAGACAAAAAGTGGATGAAACAAATAGTCATAATCACTTGTGATGGACAAACAATAACAACAACAATGACATGCATGGAAGGTAAACAGTGTTGTTATTCTTTGCTACCCTTTCGGATCCTACCACATATGTATTCAAGAAGTTAACACTCTAACAAATATAAAACTGGACTGACATCATAAGTCATCGCTGTCTTATAAAATATATTGTCACAAGTGGATAATAATAATAATAACAGTTGTGTACCCATAACATTTTCATCTGGCATGCTGAAGGTCTTACCAGCGGACCATCAGACCAACCAGAATGCAACAGTAAATACCTAGTAGATGACGTGCAAATATAGTGATGCTTTCCTTTCGTGGAAGCCTTGCGTCACTTCATCTATGCAGCTATATGTTCATTCCCTCTCAGTAAAAGGCTTCTTCAAAATCATTGCAAACCACAGAGAGTTGCAGCCTTAGTGTGTGTGAAATAAAGCTCTGGAGAAACCCCTCGACTGCACAAAAGAAGAATTCTAATTCTCAAAATTCCTAGTGATTCAAATAAACGTAACGCTTTCTTAATATCCAAAATCATACCAGCTGTTCAAATAATAATAATAACAAATACATTACACATCAACATCTCAGGCAAAGAATATTTCAATCAATTTTGTTTGGGTCATTCATTATCAAACTCCAAACTGAAGTATGTATTTGAGGCTTTGGATTCTTGACATTTATCTGTGTACGAGATCCTTAGTCAGTAGTGGTGACCCAATAGTCTGCAGCGGCCTGTTCTAACATGAAACTGTCCAGCAGGATGTAGTTCAGACAAGGGAAATGCATTTTGTCATCGTTTTATTTGCATCAATGGCCCAACACATGCAATTTCAGCTGTAAAGTTTCATTAAATGTACAAGAGCATACAACACACTTACTTTTTCTGCCCCATAAGAATTTGAAGAGTTCTATTATTTTCTAGTGTCACATCAGCATCGATCCTCTATCAAAAAGATAAAAACCTGCATTATCTAGTTGCATGTGGACAATATTTTTTAAATCAGTAAAAATCATTTTTCATTCAATACAACAAAGTATATACACTCTACCACCGAAGACAGTAGAACACCTCTTTATTGACTGTACTTACATTTCAACTGACAGGAAAAAACTTGTACAGACACTGTTAACAGTCTGAAACTCACTGTATGGATCACAAAGTCAACTTTAGAAGACCTGCACTTTTTTTTAAAGAATGGCTTCACGCTGCCAAGATAAGAGTAGAACTACTCAGTCTATCTATCTATCTATAAGCTGTATCCCTTGTTTGCCTTGAAGTGTCAGGGGTAGAAGAGTTCTCTGGAGATGGCCTTCTTGTGTGCTGTTTGTAAGCTTGTTCCTGTGGCTTCTTTGATTTCTGTGATCAATCTTTTACATGGTCTGCCTCTGGCTTTATAGCTTGTCTATGTGAAATGGCCATCTGTGGCATGCTGTCTGTTGGTAGTCTGGAAGCGTGTGAAAACCACTTGATTTGTTGTCTTTTGATGTGTTCCAATACTGGTATTGTTTTGGTTATCTGTCTGATGTTATCATTTCTAATTCTCTCTCTTAATGTCACTCCAGCAACAGAGATGTGGTTCTATAGAAGAATGCTGAGAATACCATCAATCAAATCAATCAAAAAACCCATAACCCTTCAGGGTCGTAGGGGTACCACATTGGATGCTTCAGCACACAGAGTCCTCCAGCGAATTCTATCCTCAGCGATGCGGATGAGTGTGGAAATATCTAGCCCTGTCCATTCCTTGATGTTGTCTGTCCATGTCTTTATTCATACCATGGACTGCCAGAAAAACTAATGTAGAGGTGTTGAAAGAGTCAAATGCGCAACAGACCTTAATCAATAATATAAGAAAAAGACAATCTTCATTTTTTGGCCACTTCATAAGACAGGGAGGTTTGGAGAACATAGTCACAACAGGCAAGATTGAAGGCAACAGAGACAGAAGATGACAAAGTGAGAAAATAGTTGATAGTTTGATAACCTGGCACAGCAGGCAAACAACAACGATCTTGATACATAATACTATAGACAGAGAGCTGTGGACAGCCATGATCGCCTACAAAAGTCAGCATGGCACATGATGATGATGATGACGAATGACACTCCGAGTATTCTTCGTAGACGTGTCATTTCTGCTGTCACTATTTTACTTTTGTCTTGTGCTGTCATTGTCCAGGTTTGGCACTGGTAGCACAGTGATGGGATAATAATAGTCTTGTATAATGCAACTATTCAGTAGTTTTTGGATATCGAAAACAACAACAGCAGAAGACAGTTGTGTCTGGCTAATGCTTCAAATAGAGCAGCAACACACTGCATTGTTATTCCCTGGGCTACATCCTGTTGGAAATTTAGTAGGACCAATGTCCTGCTACAAGAGACATTCTACATATCTCTTGTAACAGGACAATGGTCCTACTAGATTTCCAGCAGGATGTAGTCCAAAGAATGGAAATGCGTTGTGTCGCCGTTTTATTGCGCCAATGTCTTCGGCGGAAGTTTCTGATCAATATTCATATCTTTCTTCCACTGTGATGTTTAATGGCTGTGGATTAGTGGTTGTGTTCATTCTCAAATTTCAGCTTGCTAGTAGGATGTTCTAAGTTTCAGGAGTTTGAACATGATGATGAGTTTACTGATTTTTAGCAGCCATCGTCAAATACAAGAATCTGCAAGAGTTTTGTAACTATTGAGTGGTGTCATAAAGTTCAAGAATCTGCAAGAGTTTTGTAACTATTGAGTGGTGTCATAAAGTTCAAGAATCTGCAAGAGTTTTGTTTTGTAACTATTGAGTGGTGTCATAAAGTTCAAGAATCTGCAAGAGTTTTGTTTTGTAACTATTGAGTGGTGTCATAAAGTTCAAGAATCTGCAAGAGTTTTGTTTTGTAACTATTGAGTGGTGTCATAAAGTTCAAGAATCTGCAAGAGTTGGGATGGGACAATGTGAAAGTCATTGATTGTATGCACCAGCTGGTATTAAATTAGACAAATAAACTCACAAATTATTTCCTTTAATTTTTACGTCTATTAAATCTAATTTTTACAAAATACTTTTACCTTTATTTGTGTGGTCAATTTTAACATCAACATGGTGGTATAAATGAGACACAGCCGACAGCCATTCTGTCAACATTGCAGTTGAATTATCTACGTTGTGATCACTTCGAATCCTAGGAGATGAATAATGAAAAATTGCAATGACAAAGAGAAGGTTTCCACTAAAATAATTGTATTTGTTTTCAAAGGTATCAAATAAATCGGCAACACAACACGTATCTGTTCTCTGGACGTTAAAAAAATATGTTTCTCTTCTTTTGCGTTCATCTCAAACTCCTGATTGTCAGTAGGATATAGCTCAGAGAAAAGAATGTATTGTATCACAATTTACAGCATTGCTGTGATATCTAGTTTGTGCTTTTCTGCCTGACACATCCAACTTCACAACGAATTGCACAGGGCGATAGGGCAATGGATCGAGCTGATGTTTTGAACTCCATAAAACCCGCAGAAGATGGATGTGTCGGGCCATTGGTGCAAATAAAACTGCGACACAGCACATATCCATTCATAGTAGACAAGTACACTAGCAGCGGAACACCTCATGCGAGACAGGTGTAGTCGACCCAAACCTAAATACTTGATTACTGCCTCCACTGAGACTGATACCCGGGGACATGATTTGGCCGTAAACTCCAAAGGCACAATGGGTAATAAATCGTCACAGCGTAGAGTCAATACACATGTCACCTGGCTAGAAATATGAAGGCTATTACGGGCTAAGGAAGCCCACCCGAATAACAGGCATGCCGAAATCGGGGGGGGGGGGGTCCAAGGAACAGTTGTTTTTTTTAAATGACAGCTCATTTGAATTTTCAACTTGTTATTATGAACGTCGCATCATTGGAAGAGAGTTAACAATGGATAATGGGGGTGTTCTGAAACAGCTGCTTCTTGAGCGCATGTTGAATGCAGATGCCACGATTGATGGCTCAGATTGAATAATTTGGCAGGTAGAATTGAGAAGAATCGGTTGGTTACACAAACGCTCAGCACACGTACACTTCATCATCTGCTTAGGGAGACTGAGCACCGATTGGTTTGCATAGAGTTGCAATGATGTCAGTACATAAACCGATGTGTGAATTAAGTTTGAAGTACTAGGGTTATTCTTAAGTCTTAATCACATTTTGAATACTGGTCATCATTATTTATTACTTTCAACATATCGCACAAATTCTGAAAGTATCTGCTAAACGCCATATTTCGTGGACACAGCCATATTGGTTGCGCTAGATTTAGTCCTACTGTTGTCACATTATTGGACAATCATAACAAATTAGATGATCCTAAAAAATTGGTCACCAAGAAATTCCACAAATGAATTTTAAACAACATACAAACTTGTCAGTTGTGGCCAGGCCAGGTAGTATAACACAATAGAGCTTGCAATATGTGATACATCTTAAAAGTTGAGGCAGGGGGAAATGACATTTGTTGTGACTGACAATTGGGTTTTGTAAACTTGAGTCTTACTGTTGTTTGAATGTACGATTGGACAGTAGAATGAATGTGATGCAGTAATTGTGAATGGCATTATTATGTGTGAGCACACAGACATCAGATTTTCTTTCCTGATGTATTAGACATAATTCATTCATGTGATCATCATAGAAGGGAAAAAATGTTTGCATTCTGATTGTATTACAGGGATTCTCCAGCCTGTACAAATGTTCTTGTTTCTTGTGAGATGTAGATTTTTCTCATATTTGTGTGTGTGTTCTTTTTATTTAAAAAAATGTTATTTGTTATGACAGCAATGCGAAGCTTCTCATCACCGTAATTCATTCCTCAAACACTTGCCAGTTTGCAGGATGTTGTCGAGAGAATGGAATGTATTGTGCCATGGTTTACAGCTTGGCTGAAATATCTTCACATTTTTGCCTGCTAACAATCAGCATGGTTTGTGACAGTCCACAGACCTCCTTAATCACCTCTTCAGATATGCCATTCTTTCCAGTATGGACCCTGGAGAAGAATAGTCTTTGTTTTCTAAAGATTTCTTGTTTGTTCACTTTTAAACTCCATAGGTTTAACAGGAAGTAGTCCAGCGAATGGAATGGTTTATAGCTTTACTGTGATATATGCGCTTTTCGGCCTGATAATCAGACCAGCATGTCTTCTGGGTCAATTTGACTCTATATGGGATGGGACAGTCTAAAGATATGAGCACAGGAGGAAATTTTGTATTGGTCTTGCAGAATACCTTGGATGAGACAGATGTCTAATCTGAAATATCCAGTTTAGTAACAAGGCTTAGTAACACAGTTTAGTAACAAGGCTTAGTAACAAGACTGTATATTAGAAGAGAAAAATTTGTAGGGGTTTAACACTCCCCCCCCCCCACCCCCTTAGGAAAATAGGACATGTCATTTCGTACTAGAATACTAGTAAATCAAAGGGCAATTTCCTCACCTCCCTCCTTAGCGATTGTCCCAAAAAAATCTAATATATATATATATAGTGATTAATTTTTTTGTAGAGAGCTCCTCTTAAAGCTATATCTACGTCCTTGTTTATTAAGAGTTTGTTTGAGAACCCCAGGAATTGCGAGCGATTAGCTCTTACTTCCTATGTGCAGTGGGGGTGGTTTTCCTGAGCTTTCTTTCATACACAGGAGACTTCAGCTTTTGGCTTAGTGCAATTCCTATTGAAGGAGCATTCAACTCAGAGACACCCACAAACGCAACCGCATGCGTGTTTAGCAAGAGTAACTAAGTATATTTATTATTGGTAGCATATTCTATTCAGAATGTAGCAAACCCAGAATTATATAAGTACATTAGTACCATGTACCACATTACTAATTCACATATACAACAAATAGGTGTACTGTCATGAACAACAAATTATTGTCTTATCATGTACAACAAATAGTTGCACTGTCATGAATAACAAATTATTGCCTTATTAGGTACAACAAATAGTTGTGCTGTCATGAACAACAAATTATTGCCTTATCATGTACAACAAATAGTTGTATTGTCATGAACAACAAATTATTGCCTTATGTACAACAAATAATTGTACTGTCATGTACAACAAATTATTGCCTTATCATGTACAACAAATAGCTGTACTGCCATGAACAACAAATTATTGCCTTATCATGTACAAAAAATGGTTGCCATCATCATCATGTGACATATTATTTCAAGAACGTAGTCTTCTTTATTTATCTTCTGAACAGCTCACAATCCTCGGCAAGTCTACCTGCCTCTTCTAAGGACATGTTTAAACAGTCAGATATATTATTTGTCCAAAGTCGTCTTGGGTGGCCTATTCCTCTGCTGCTGTTCACTATGCCTTCTGCTATTAGTCTTTCAATGCTATTATGTCTCTTTAGATGACCAAAAAAGCTCAGCTTCTTTTTTTTTTATGTCCATGGTATATGCACAATTTTTCTGTAGCATCTCAATTCCAAGGCAGCAATTTTTTTTGCCACTCTTTTATTTATAGCCCTAGCCTCAAAGCCGTATATTGCCACAGGGGATATGAATGTTCTTATCATGATTTACTTTGCTACTAATTCCTTGCCAGAGATTTTTCATTTGGACAAGTTTCAAAAACGCCATTGCCATCCTTCTCTTAATTTCTACTACGCAGTTCCCAGAACTATTTATGTTTATACGCAAATAATCAAAATTTTATACGTTTTCCAGTTCATAGGTATCAATTATTATTTTTGGTTTGAGATTGTACTTTATCTATTGTCATAATTTTAGTTTTCTTAATATTTAGGAACAGATTTTGAGCTTTTCTGTGTTTTTTTAAACAAACAGTTGTACTGCTATGAATAACAAATTATTGCCTTATCATGTACAACACATAGTTGTACTGTCATGAAAACAAATTATAGCCTTATGTACAACAAATAGTTGAACTGTTATGAATAACAAATTATTGCCTTATCAAGTACAACAAATAGTTGTAATGTTGTGAACAACAAATTATTGCCTTGTCAAATACAACAAATAGTTGTACTGTTGTGAACAAGAAATTATTGCCTTATCATGTACAACAAATAGTTCTGGTGTCATGAACAACAAATTATTGCCTTATTATGTACAACAAATAGTTGTACTGCTATGAATAACAAATTATTGCCTTATCCTGTACAACAAATAGTTGTACTGTCATGAATAACGAAGTATTACTTTGCTGAGGTACAACAAATAGTTAGTTGTACAGTGGAGTCCCATTGTACCAAATTCCTTTAGAACAAAATTTCCTATTTAACAACACTTTTCAAAATCATCATTCCTGACCAATTTGTGATGAAATTCCACTTTGCTGTCATGAACAGCAAATTACCTTGTCAGGTACAACAAATAGTTGTACCTTAATGAATAATAATAAACCCATAACCCATCAGGGTTTTAGGGGTGTCACTTGAGACATTTGGTGCAGAAAGATCTCCACGCATTTCTATCCTCTACCATCCTGGCGAGTTTGGAAACTTTACACCCTATCCAATCCTTGATATTATCCAGCCATATTTTCTGCTTTCCACCTCATCTTCTTCCACCCTCCACTGTACCTTCAAGAACATATCTTGTCAATGAGGAATGTCTCATCATGTGCTCAAACCACCAGAGTTTACGAAGTTTCATGATTATTAACAGTGCTTCTTAATTACACTGTGCAACAAAAAAAAGTTTGTTTTTTTTACAAGTATAAAATTAGTCAATTCCTACTGAAAATGGGTTGAGAAAAACGAATATGACATCAGAAAATGTTTATTAGCTCTAGTTTTTGAGTTATTGTAATTTCAATATTTGTATTAAAAATCCTATTTCTTATTGTTTCCTTTTCCTCTTGTATACCACTTCTGGAGCTTCTCTTGTGACATTCCAGCAGTAGTCAGCAAGCATGGATGTATTCCACTTACCCTGGTACCTTTTTTCCATCAATGCAATGTCTTGGTGGAAACGCTCCCCATGTTCATCACTTACTGCACCACAATTTGGAGGGAAGAAATCAAGATGAGAATCCAGGAAGTGGATCTTAAGTGACATGTTGCAACCTAATTGTTGATATGCTGTCAGAAGTTCATTAATAGCAACAGGATAGTTCTCACTTCTATGATTGCCCAGGAAATTGTGTACAACACATTTGGAAGATTGCCATGAACCTTTCTCATTCCCATGAATAATGGCATCAAAATGCTCATCTTTCAACAGTTCCCTTATCTGTGGGCCTACAAATAATCCTTCCTTTATTTTACCATCACTAAGGTAATGAAATTTGTTCCTCAAGTACTTAAATGAATAACCTCCACTCTTGTTGTATGTGCTATATTTTCAAAGCTTCCATAAGCCCATTAACATCATGGCAAGCAACAATGCTATTATTCATTGTGAAAAATGGAGTTAGAGATTTCTGACGTTCTCTGTACATAGACACCTTAACATTTTTATCCAGGAGATTCCACTGCTGAAGTTTTGATGCAAGAAGTTCAGCTTTTGTTTTAGATAAGTCAAGATCTCGAATTAAGTCACTTAGTTCATTTTGAGAAATTCTATGTAGAATATCAACAGAACCTATTGGTGTGAATTGAGTATCTTCCTGTTCAAACTCGGGTTGTATTTCTTGACCACAATCTGCATCAAGCTCTATAACTTTCTGGTTGGGTGAGGTAGGAACAAGCAGATCTTTTCCATGTGGTACTGGCCGTATAGCTGATGGAATATTGGGGTAATTCAAAGTCCACTTCTTCTTTTTAGATATTCCGTGTTGGAGAGGAGGCACCATACAAAAATAGCAGTCACTTACATGATCTCTCGGCTCTCTCCATTACTCCATATCATAGGAATCTCCATTACTCCATATCATTGACCGCACTTTGCCATTCAGCCAACCACAGAGTTTCACAGTACATGTAATACAGCAAATGTGAGGTGCCCAGGGTTTGTCTTGATCACCTATCTTACAGCCGAAGTACAGATGATATACAGTTTTAATAAAAGGTGTAATTTTCCGTTTTTGAGACAACGTCCCCTCGCCACAAACATAGCAAAAATTGTTAGCACTATTAACGCACTTTCGTGACATTATGGAATCCAATCTTTATACAAATTCAGACATTTATAGCACTGGAAAATAAAATATTTATATACTACTTGAAAATATTAATTATATACACATGTTGAAATATGTGGTTTGTTTTTTACATCAACACACGATTTAAACAATATAGCTGCCATTGAGAGAAGTCGCACGGTGTCAACATGCATTCGTCGCTGAATAAATTTTTCGTCAGAAAAATTTTCCACTTTTTTCGACACAATAAACAAGGAGTATCACAACAATAAGAGCAAACTGAGAATTTTTAATGTGATATTCGTTTTTCTCACCACATTTTCAGTAGGAAATCATTATTTTCAATCTGTAATTTTTTTATGTGTTGCGCAGTGTTATCGGCT
Source organism: Meghimatium bilineatum (assembly GCA_034231615.1). Lineage (NCBI taxonomy): Eukaryota > Metazoa > Mollusca > Gastropoda > Stylommatophora > Philomycidae > Meghimatium > Meghimatium bilineatum. The sequence goes on along the minus strand of CM067311.1, from coordinate 14,952,426 downwards.
TGAAGTCAATGGTCTTCAGGATGTCATTTTCTATGCTCATGAGTGAAAGCCAGTTCAAACTATGATATCCCATTGTACTACGAAGCTGATTTTTTAAATAAGTTTGAGTCTTGAAAAATAAAGTTCTCCTATACAGTTGCTCACCATCATGCACATGAACACTCTGAGTGCAATTTCAATGTTCGGAAAAAAAAACAGATTTTAAATTGTCCAAAATTATTTTTCTGTACAGTGCAGGGAGAGTCTCACAATTTTCATCAAGAGCCATGTAATGCTTGAGATGTTCACATTCATTTAAAAGGTCGTCATAACTCAAGTCCTTGTGGTGCGTATTGGCAAGATGTTCGCATTTTTTCTTTAGTGCATCAGAAGTAATGGTTTTTAATTCACTCAAGAAAGAAAACAGAATTCCAATTTGTGAATACGCCTCTGCACGTCTTGTTAGTTCAACTATTAAAGTATCCAGAATAGGGAGGAATGATTCTACCTTGAACTTTTCAGACTTATTTAGAAGTAACTCTTCTCCTCGCCTATCATACCTACTAAAACGCACACTTCAGGTTCGTTCTCTTTTTTTACCATCACTGTAATCGGCATCTGGACACATACTCCTGGCTTTGAATTCATATTCAGTGAATTTGTCTCTAGTTTCTTGAAGATAGCTTTTCAGCGATGATTTGTGGCAACTAGGATGTTCACATACTTTGATTGTAAAACTTTGCTTGTTGTATTCATCCATTCTAGAATGCCCTTCCAAAGAATTGTAAATGGTAAATGACATTCCTGAACATTGGTGCAGGTTCAAGGTTGGAAGTGATTAATAAACTTAAAGGGCCTGTTCGCATATAAATACAAAATTATGAGATTTTTATAAAATAATACTAAATTTTATACGGGTTTTCCGAAACCCAACAACATATTCGCATGGGGCCCCTATGCTTATGGGCCCCGGGCAAATGCCCAACGGGCCTATGCGTTAAGACTGCATTGCCCGTGCTACTCCACCAAAAATTCATTATAATTAGGGGCGCAAAGGGAACGCATTGCTTTAGGCGGACCCAGGGTTAGCAGATAACCAAGATCCCAAATGTACCTCCACGCGGTGCACCCTGGAAACAGAAATACAGCAGCTCGAGCTCATTCTGGCCAAATCATTTGGGGATCGTGTCCGAGAATGTGGAGGTAGCAGATGGAAAGAGATTTGACTGCACAAGAGACAGACAATATCTCCGACACCACCAGCATCACCACATATAGCGACACTGTCGACATACAGTGAAGCTAGTCAGTCCAGTCCGAATATTGGAGGGGCGGCCAATGTAAAATGAACGTAAAGGTAGATGCATGGCGAGAGACAAATGGATTTCATACCGAGTACAATGAAACAATGAAAGGGCAGAACAGCGCTAGAGGGCAGCGCAAACTGCAAATAGAAAGTGAAAAGTCCCTAGGAAAGGGGAACTACAAGCTCCGTCAGCTTGAGACGAGCGTCTAGTTACCTGTGTTCCTTACAGGCAGAGACCCAGACCCATCCATTGGCATTTGGTAAAGCAAGAAGACCTAACCCAACTCTTATGTCGAGCCTTCCTAAGCCGGAAATATGCTCGCGAAGAGAAAGGGTTCTGTACCCGATGGGCTTAGGCAAGAAAGGGACGCCGATAGTAGTCCTGGCCCAACTCTACTGTCAAGGTTTCCTATAACGGAAGTACACTTGCAGAGAGAAAGGGTTCCGTACCCGATGGGCTCAGGCACAAAAGGGACAGCGATTTAGCCCTGGCCCAACTCTACTGTCAGGTTTTCCTTCTCCGGAAATACACTTGAAGAGAGAAAGGGTTCAGTACCTGATGGGCTTAGGCGCTAATGGGACAAGGACGCTCAGCTCGAGAACGCCTTGCTCTCAAACGCGTGGTGTGAGACTCGAACTTGGACAAGGGGTACACGATGTCGGTGAATGACACCTCGGCTAAGAGGGCGAAAGAGCCAGGGTCCAACTCCTCTGTTGAGTTCTTCCCCTTAAGGAACCAGGCTCACGGGTGAGAAACGGTTCAGTACCCAATGGGCACAGGCACAGCACGTCAAATTACACGAGGCAAGTTCATAGACAGTGGAACACCTCATTCGAGTCAGACGAGAGCAAAAAATCGTCTTGGCGAAGAGTCTCCACTACGCGTGCCTGGAGACAGATATAGAGGCTGTCACAGGCTAAGGGTAGCCCACCCGAATTGTCAAGGCATGCTGAAATCGGATGTGCTAGGACTACAAGGCGCATAACGGTGGCACAACGTAATCACGCTCCCGGCGGAAATCGCACGGATATCCGTGATGGTTACAATGGAGCGAACGAAAAACAAACAAAACATTATAATTAGCATAATTTCTGCTATTAATCAATCATTCAATGTCTTGCTGATAGATTATCTGATTATGATTATAGTATACACACCTGAGACTGGAGGAACTTTTAGTTTTTAGGAGATATCAATAAACCAGAGGTGGGTGTGTTCACACCCACTGTCAATTCAATTGCAATTAGAAATTTCAAGGGAAATAAGAGATACCCTTCAATTGTCCTTTGGTGAAATCAGGCAAGCCAGAAACATGGCAGGTAGACATCATCTAGTACCATTTCTGCAACAAAGGTTGGCTGCAACAGATCTCAACATCCCCTGCCTCTTGTTTTGATGATGCACTCTGCTAGACTGTACCCTTTCCATCTTGTGATGTTATTATTGCCGTCACTGACATTAGAATATCTTCCTCTGTTTCTGTAGCAGGAAATAACACAGGCACAGATACATCATGATCATGAACATTATCAGAATTATCAAAAACTCTCTTTCTTTTTATGCTGCCACAGTTCATACTTTGATGACTACGCACGGAACATTCTAAAACAGTTAGGTTAGGATTAAACTCCATCCAGATATGGGCACTGTTAGTAGCAATCAATTTGACTCGAGCTAGAGATTTACTATTCTTGTTGATTTTGAGTTTATGATTTCGCATTACACATTTGACACACAATGTGGTTGAATTTTTTGTTTCACTATTGTCCATGATATGTATCCCATAAATACTAGCCATGTCACTTTGATATAACCTACAGGACCGTGGTTTCTTCTGCATCCTTTTATCTTTCTTAGATAATGTTCTTCCTACACAAATTCTGCACAAATCATTCAAAAATCACATGTGTAGTGAACTGCAGTGATCCATCCTGTTTTGAAATAAATTTTAAAATATTATTAATACATTCTCACAAAAGAAACGTATAACATATACTTATTATAATAGTAAGCAAATTACTATTCTGTGTATGTGTAGCATGCAACGAACTTATTCGAACGGTTGTGGGGATCCAACCGCGATTGATAACTATCACACAGAACAAATTCATAGCGTTAATGTTACACAATGAATGAATCTTTTACATGATCTAATTGCGCAATGTAACTAATTTTGATCATATTTGCACAAGTAAAATAAGATCTAACTAGATATACATGCTATACTAGTTTTGATCGTGGCATAATAGGTTTATTTTGGTCTTAATATTTGCCAACCACGAATTGATAAATTATCATGAAGACAAGTTCCTAGCGTTAATGCTACACAAAGAATGAATCTTTTACATGATCTAATTGCGCAATGTAACTAATTTCGATCATATTTGCACAAGTAAAATGAGATCTAACTAGATATACATGCTAAACTAGTGTTTGATGGTGGCATAATAGGTTTATTTTGCACATTCTTATGGTAAACGATGATCTAACAAATTTGACACTGTATGTAAAGTAATGATATTAGGCCTACTAAATTAACATGAAGAATAATGAAATTGACTTACCAGTATAAATATTGAATGTGCACTGGTCAACAACAATGACAATCTAATAGAACTTGTACAAAAATATGGGATGGAGAATGTTGATGGTGCTTACAAATGCACAAACTCTGGCTGCTGTATAAAATGTGCATAATTGCAATTGAGAAACGGTATCTTTGAACCAGAAGCGAAATCCAAGCCTCCACGTGAATTATTTCATTCACCGCTGGGTAATAAATATGTCAGGTCTGTAACACCCCTTCAGGACTACAATAGCTGAAATGCCTCGTGTGTGGCCCGAACTAAGAGTTCACATTTTGATAAAGAATAACAGGTGTGTATAATCATTATACTAATACACAAATATTTTAATGTTCATAAAAACCATTTGTTCACATATGTGTGTGTCAGTGTGAACTAGGCTAGACCTAGATCCTATATTATATAAATTAAATTATAATCATTAACTTAATCTTTAGCCTATGGCTAATGTCCTATATTCTTTATTGATAAGCTCCCTAGTCCTATAGATTATTATTATAAGCATTTTGTGGTTTGCTTTTGTTTAAATAAATACCCGGTATGTGACAAGTTTATGGTCGCTGAAGGTGGAGTGGTCTTTGCATTCAACAGTTCATGTGTTTTTCATATTAATATTCATTTTAAATAGTTTTTTGGTATATAGGCCTAGGCCTATCCATGATTGTCATTAAAATGTTGCTTACAAGTTTAAGTATCACTTTTAGTTTTACTTTGTCCAAGATTTCACAAAGCCACGATTTTCTGATTTTCTTTGCTGTTGGCATATATTATCTGTGCTCACAATATATTTTACTAAATGGTTAATGTGCTTGAGTCATCAACTTCAGTTGTATTTTGTTGTCTTTCACATTTTTCATTATATTTAGTTCTTGTCTATCTTCAACAACATAAATCCCGATCATAATGTACTGGGTCCACATTCTGTCACTGTCTCTTCTTCCACGTAATATTACTCCTTCAGATTTCAAATACTGAATATGTGTGTATGTTTACCCATTGCTTTTTTCTTAGAATATGTGAGGACACAATGTATCACTACATTTTTTATCTTGAATGTTGTTGTTGTTTTGTTATTTTAGTACTGTATATTAGCATAAAGAAGCTTTCTGTCCATGAAAAAAAGAATTATAATGTGAAGCACATGAAAGTTCATCTAGTCCATTTCATCCCTCAACCACTGAAACAATGCATTTTTTATCTCAACCACTGAAACAATGCATTTTTTATCTCAACCACTGAAACAATGCATTTCTTTTCAAGCACTGAAACAATGCATAAATAATATTCATACACAAATCTTCATCAAGGGGATGCATCTGTAGATGTTTTGTGTTGTTATCTACCAGTTTACAGCATAGCACGTTTTGGCCCAGCTCATCTGATTTCGATGCTTATTTTTTCATTATATAACTTATCTTCTTGTATTCCTTAGTTTGTCTTCTATCTACTAATACAGACTTGTCACATGTTTTGTCATGTGTCATGTTGTCATATAAAGACCTTTTGATCTAAATGTAGATTTGTGTGTGTTGTCCTGTGTTTTCTGTGATTAGCAAAACTTCATTACCGTGTTTTCAATTTACACCTGCAGATTTCAGACATTTTATGATACTATGCATCAAATGTAGAAGATTACGGTAGTCTTTCATTTGAAATATTGTGTACATATTTTTGTCAATAGAATGGCTGAAGTAGATGTCAGACTCTCAGAGTATCTGCAAGATGAAATATGGACAATCATGCATCACATATGGACCACACTTGCTGTTAAGTGTATGAGTGGTGACTGGGAGCTTTAGTTGTCTATCCAAGGCCAGGTGTGTCACCATGGCTGCGTTTAATCCGTATTTGTTTAGGATTATCTTGATGTTATTTATTCATCTTTTTCGATGTCTTCCTCTGGCCTTATACAATAAGCCAATCAATATAAGGAAACTGCGTGAAACGTAACAACAATTGTACTTAGTAAAACACGGGTTTTTTTTAAAAATGTTCAACTAAAACATGACGGACTATCACAAAAACTAGGGGGTTATAATAAGCAAACAAGAGAGCATATGTAAAATAAGATAAATTTCCGGTAGCAAATGCTAGATCAGAGGTTGATGTTCTCATTGAATAGAAAGTTGGGAAACCTTCCTGTGTATTTACAAGGAATATGTTATGATCTATTTCCCATTTCTTCCACTTCTTCTCATGTATCGGTTTGCTAGTAATCCCATCTTTCTGAGTGGTTACAATGCACTTACAAGGCACTGTGTGTCTTCTTCTTCTTCTGCGTTCGTTCTCAAACTCCTGCAGATTAGCAGGATGTAGTCCAGAGAACGGAATGCGCTGTGTCATGGTTTACAGCATTGCTGTGATATCTGCTCCTTTCGAAGATGGATAGATGACAGAGAAATACTAGAGCACCAAGATTGTACGATGACAGCGGTATCACAGTTAGAAAAAGAAAGAAAACCTCAGCTTTCAGCTCCCCATGAAACCTATCGGCACACATGGATAGAACAAGACAAGACAATACACCCTTTGTGTATTTTGGGTAGTTATTTCTTAAGTTTCCCTATCTAAAGACCCTTCCCCCTTGGGGACGCGCCTGGGCTGGGTTCACTGTCCTAACTGGTGGATTAGCCAAATAGCGACTCATACTCGCTTGTTGCTTCCCATCACGAGACAAAAAGGGTATTTCAGTGGGAATACTAACTCCACCTGATATCCTACTCTGTCCTGATGGGCAGCATCGATGATTTGTCAAAGACTGCTAATTTATCCAAACATCTTAATTATATCGCAGCTACCCTCCATATCTGGAGGTCGGTCCACCATCTGCAACCTGTGGACGCGCGTGATAGGGGTCCATCCAGCCCCCCTCCCCTATCCCCTAGTAAAGTTATACATAATGTCAGGTTTTAGTAAAGTAATTGTTATATAATGTTGTTTTGGTAAATAATGATGAAATTAGTAAAAAATAGACCCATACTAACAGTAGATCCTACTCAATTCAATTGTTTTAAAATTGTATTAAAAAGGCTATGCGGGTTTATTTCATGTATTTGATACATAAAAATAAACTGGGTTTTTCAAGATAATCTTCATCATCAAGCCCGTAGGCTCTAACCCTTTAGGATCGTATGGACCCGCTCTTGAAACATCAAGACAAAAATTTCGCTATGCCTTTCTGTTATCAGTTCTGTGTTTAAATATGGAGAATCTTATTCCTGTCCAGTCTTTAATTTTATCAATCCATATTTTCTTCGCGCCTCTTCTTCTTCCATCCTCATCCGTTCCCTTCAAGACAGTTATGGAAAGATAATCGTGCCTCATTACATGGCCAAACCATGCAAGTTTACGACGCCTCGGCACTGCCATGAGATTGATAATTATAATCGTAGGTTATTTCCAAAAACATAAAGAGATATAATAGCATGGAGATATTAATAACTGAAGGCAGGCAGAGTTAACTGTAACAGTGCGTCCAAGACTATGATGGTGCATTGATAGACCTATGTCAGATTGTTTAAACATGTCACAAGCTGCGGCAGGTCAACTCGCCCAGAATCGCGGAGTGTTCAGAGAATCCATTTGGAAGACCACGTTCTGGAAAGAATGTCACATTTTGATGATTTCCAAAACATTTAATGGTAACCTTGGCGTGTATCCTTACGGGAGACGACCCGGAAGTAAGACACACTTTGTTTTGGGCATTTTTCAAAACAAATTTTAAGTTCATTTGAGGTAACTTACAGTAAGTATAAGTTAATTTTAAACTTTAATTTAACATTCAATTGTATAAACGGTCTGTTATTTTCCGTTTTGCAGTTTTGTTTAGTTGTTTTCAAAAAACACAAGTGTCACAAAAGGAATATAAGTCAAGGACTAGTAGACACAGCGACAGAAGTAAAAGTAACATGATTGATTTCATTGTCGGCTAATATAGGCGGTGAATTTCTAGCATAAAGGGTTAGGGGATATGCCTATAATTAAATCAATAATTATAATAACAATCCTTACGTCAGTCTTATCAGTTCTGATGTTTATATAAATAACGTTAAACCGGTCAGAATATTATCTACCCGTGCTACTCCACCAAAAATTCATTATAATTAGGGGCGCAAAGGGAACGCATTGCTTTAGGCGGACCCAGGGTTAGCAGATAACCAAGATCCCAAATGTACCTCCACGCGGTGCACCCTGGAAACAGAAATACAGCAGCTCGAGCTGATTCTGGCCAAATCATTTGGGGATCGTGTCCGAGAATGTGGAGGTAGCAGATGGAAAGAGATTTGACTGCACAAGAGACAGACAATATCTCCGACACCACCAGCATCACCACATATAGCGACACTGTCGACATACAGTGAAGCTAGTCAGTCCAGTCCGAACATTGGAGGGGCGGCCAATGTAAAATGCACGTAAAGGTAGATGCATGGCGAGAGACAAATGGATTTCATACTGAGTACAATGAAACAATGAAAGGGCAGAACAGCGCTAGAGGGCAGCGCGAACTGCAAATAGAAAGTGAAAAGTCCCTAGGAAAGGGGAACTACAAGCTCCGTCAGCTTGAGACGAGCTTCTAGTTACCTGTGTTCCTTACAGGCAGAGACCCAGACCCATCCATTGGCGTTTGGTAAAGCAAGAAGACCTAACCCAACTCTTATGTCGAGCCTTCCTAAGCCGGAAATATGCTCGCGAAGAGAAAGGGTTCTGTACCCGATGGGCTTAGGCAAGAAAGGGACGCCGATAGTAGTCCTGGCCCAACTCTACTGTCAAGGTTTCCTATAACGGAAGTACGCTTGCAGAGAGAAAGGGTTCCGTACCCGATGGGCTCAGGCACAAAAGGGACAGCGATTTAGCCCTGGCCCAACTCTACTGTCTCTACAATCAATTTGACTCGAGCTAGAGATTTACTATTCTTGTTGATTTTGAGTTTATGATTTCGCATTACACATTTGACACACAATGTGGTTGAATTTTTTGTTTCACTATTGTCCATGATATGTATCCCATAAATACTAGCCATGTCACTTTGATATAACCTACAGGACCGTGGTTTCTTCTGCATCCTTTTATCTTTCTTAGATAATGTTCTTCCTACACAAATTCTGCACAAATCATTCAAAAATCACATGTGTAGTGAACTGCAGTGATCCATCCTGTTTTGAAATAAATTTTAAAATATTATTAATACATTCTCACAAAAGAAACGTATAACATATACTTATTATAATAGTAAGCAAATTACTATTCTGTGTATGTGTAGCATGCAACGAACTTATTCGAACGGTTGTGGGGATCCAACCGCGATTGATAACTATCACACAGAACAAATTCATAGCGTTAATGTTACACAATGAATGAATCTTTTACATGATCTAATTGCGCAATGTAACTAATTTTGATCATATTTGCACAAGTAAAATAAGATCTAACTAGATATACATGCTATACTAGTTTTGATCGTGGCATAATAGGTTTATTTTGGTCTTAATATTTGCCAACCACGAATTGATAAATTATCATGAAGACAAGTTCCTAGCGTTAATGCTACACAAAGAATGAATCTTTTACATGATCTAATTGCGCAATGTAACTAATTTCGATCATATTTGCACAAGTAAAATGAGATCTAACTAGATATACATGCTAAACTAGTGTTTGATGGTGGCATAATAGGTTTATTTTGCACATTCTTATGGTAAACGATGATCTAACAAATTTGACACTGTATGTAAAGTAATGATATTAGGCCTACTAAATTAACATGAAGAATAATGAAATTGACTTACCAGTATAAATATTGAATGTGCACTGGTCAACAACAATGACAATCTAATAGAACTTGTACAAAAATATGGGATGGAGAATGTTGATGGTGCTTACAAATGCACAAACTCTGGCTGCTGTATAAAATGTGCATAATTGCAATTGAGAAACGGTATCTTTGAACCAGAAGCGAAATCCAAGCCTCCACGTGAATTATTTCATTCACCGCTGGGTAATAAATATGTCAGGTCTGTAACACCCCTTCAGGACTACAATAGCTGAAATGCCTCGTGTGTGGCCCGAACTAAGAGTTCACATTTTGATAAAGAATAACAGGTGTGTATAATCATTATACTAATACACAAATATTTTAATGTTCATAAAAACCATTTGTTCACATATGTGTGTGTCAGTGTGAACTAGGCTAGACCTAGATCCTATATTATATAAATTAAATTATAATCATTAACTTAATCTTTAGCCTATGGCTAATGTCCTATATTCTTTATTGATAAGCTCCCTAGTCCTATAGATTATTATTATAAGCATTTTGTGGTTTGCTTTTGTTTAAATAAATACCCGGTATGTGACAAGTTTATGGTCGCTGAAGGTGGAGTGGTCTTTGCATTCAACAGTTCATGTGTTTTTCATATTAATATTCATTTTAAATAGTTTTTTGGTATATAGGCCTAGGCCTATCCATGATTGTCATTAAAATGTTGCTTACAAGTTTAAGTATCACTTTTAGTTTTACTTTGTCCAAGATTTCACAAAGCCACGATTTTCTGATTTTCTTTGCTGTTGGCATATATTATCTGTGCTCACAATATATTTTACTAAATGGTTAATGTGCTTGAGTCATCAACTTCAGTTGTATTTTGTTGTCTTTCACATTTTTCATTATATTTAGTTCTTGTCTATCTTCAACAACATAAATCCCGATCATAATGTACTGGGTCCACATTCTGTCACTGTCTCTTCTTCCACGTAATATTACTTCTTCAGATTTCAAATACTGAATATGTGTGTATGTTTACCCATTGCTTTTTTCTTGGAATATGTGAGGACACAATGTATCACTACATTTTTTATCTTGAATTTTGTTGTAGTTTTGTTATTTTAGTTCTGTATATTAGCATAAAGAAGCTTTCTGTCCATGAAAAAAAGAATTATAATGTGAAGCACATGAAAGTTCATCTAGTCCATTTCATCCCTCAACCACTGAAACAATGCATTTCATCTCTCAACCACTGAAACAATGCATTTTTTATCTCAACCACTGAAACAATGCATTTTTTATCTCAACCACTGAAACAATGCATTTTTTATCTCAACCACTGAAACAATGCATTTTTTATCTCAACCACTGAAACAATGCATAAATAATATTCATACACAAATCTTCATCAAGGGGATGCATCTGTAGATGTTTTGTGTTGTTATCTACCAGTTTACAGCATAGCACGTTTTGGCCCAGCTCATCTGATTTTGATGCTTATTTTTTTCATTATAGAACTTATCTTCTTGTATTCCTTAGTTTGTTTTCTATCTACTAATACAGACTTGTCACATGTTTTGTCATGTGTCATGTTGTCATATAAAGACCTTTTGATCTAAATGTAGATTTGTGTGTGTCGTCCTGTGTTTTCTGTGATTAGCACAACTTCATTACCGTGTTTTCAATTTACACCTGCAGATTTCAGACATTTTATGATACTATGCATCAAATGTAGAAGATTACGGTAGTCTTTCATTTGAAATATTGTGTACATATTTTTGTCAATAGAATGGCTGAAGTAGATGTCAGACTCTCAGAGTATCTGCAAGATGAAATATGGACAATCATGCATATGGTGACTGAGCAAGGAGCATATCCTCAAGTCAAACAATGTATATTTCTTACCAGTTTTTCTCAAATTTTATGTTATGTATATTTTCAGGTAGAATTTGGAGAGTTTATTTTGTAAACTCATAAAACTAGTTTCAAGAATTTATTCTAAGTAAAAATATGAAATTTAAATAAATTTATTCTAAGTAAAAGACATTATATTAAAATAAATTTATTCTAAGTAAAAGATGTGAAATTGAAATAAATGTATGCCCATGTGTTGCACTGGCCTAAAATGGAGCAAAAGACAACAACACAGTGACCAACATTTGCATGTCATAAAAGGTAACTAAGAAGGTTTGTGGGTGGAGTTGGCCCATTGTTCAAAAGTAATGCTGAAGTCGGATGTGTCTGGACAAAAGTTTCAGATATCACAGTTGAAGTATAAACCATAGGTTCCAAAACCTTTTCAGGCCACTGCTCACTTTGCAAGACATAAATATTGTAACGCTCACGAGTATAACAGTTTGCTGCGTTCAACACGTTTGATATTTTCTATGTAAATTCTTCTTCTTCTTCATCGTTCATTCTCAAACTCCTGCTGCATCTCCCTTGTAGCAGGACCATGGTCCTACTTGACATCCAGCAGAAAGTAGTCCAGAGAATGGAAATGCGTTGTGTCACCGATTTATTTGCGCCAGTAGCCCGACACATCCGTCTTCAGTGGAATTCTATGTAAATAACAACTGATGATACATTACTGTTTATGCCATTAAATAATTGAAAGGTAGTAGCGAATATGGCTTCATCTTGAACACTGTTACTGCTACCGATTTTGATGAAATACAGCCCATATGTAAAGATTGTAAAGTGTATGCTCAAATAGCATTATGAGAAGTTTCATACGTTTTAAATATGAAAATTCAGAATACATATTAAGAGATTGCATTACAATAATAATAATCTTATTGTAATAATTAAAACACTATCAAATATATTACAATATTGTTTTATTTCAAACTTACAAAGTACAAATACAAAGCAATGAATTTTCAAATTGTATAGAGCAGAGGCCACAACTTTAATGTCTTTATTACAAATTTTACAGTGAATGAATAAAATCCGTCAGAGTTGTAGGGGTACCACATTGAATGCTTCAGCACACAGTCCTCCAGCGATTTCTATCTTTAACAATGCGGAAGAGTGAGGAAAACTCTTGTCCTGTCCGTTCCTTGATGTCTGTCCATGTCTGTATTTTCCCTCCTCTGCTTCTCCCCTCTTCGATGGTTTTCTGGAGTATTGTTTTTGACAGGGAATCATATCTGCATACATGTACAAACCATGCTAGTTTTCATCATTTCATTATTGAAAGCAATGCTTCTTGTACACCTGCATACATCTATATTTTATTTCTTAAGTACAAATTTGTCTTATGTTCCCTATTGGAAATTCGTAGAATTCATCTGTAGCATTTGTACTCGATAGCCTGTAATCGTCTATCCATGTCCGCAGTGAGTGTCCAACTCTCACAACCATACAGCACAACAGAAAGCACCAGTGATTTATACAGTTTGACTTTCACTCCAACACTGATGTTGCTTTTACAAATCAGCGTTAACCTTGACATAGACGCTAAAGCCATCTCCAATCATATTTTTACTTCTGCTTTGCATTTTTCATTGCTGCATATGCTGGATTTGAGGTATTGGAAGATATTCACCTCCTCAAGGTTATGTCCATTCATCATGGTGTTGGTCTGTTCTTCTGCGTCTCTGTTGTTAATCAAGATTTTGTTATTTTCTGCATTGATTTCCGTTCCGTACTGACTAGTAACTTTTTCCAACAATGCATGAATAATATTCATATAGAGATCTGCATCAAGGGATGCATCTGTAGATGTTTTGTGTTGTTATACATCAAACACACTATTATGTTGAAGATGGATGTTTCAGGTCATTGGTACAAATGAAACAGTGACACAAGGGATCTCTGGACTAGACCCTTCTGGATATCTAGTAGGGCCATTGTACTGATACAAGAGAGCTGCACCAGGTGTTGGATCAAACAGGAGTGTGAGAGTCAACTCTAACAAATGAAACAAACATTAAATGAAAAAATCATGAAAAAACAAAAAATGTTGTCTTTTGCTCCATTTTAGGCCAGTGCAACACATAGGCATACATTTATTTCAATTTCATGTCCTTTACTTAGAATAAAGTTAGTCTAAATTACATTTAGAATGGTTGTCTATGATAAGGTATGTTGCAGCCCAGACAGCAAAAAAGGTTGAACAATGATGACTGTGGCCAACATAAAGATGTGCAACAAAAGAGGCCAATGTGCTGCAACAAAGAGCTGATAAATTAGTAGTGACATACATGCTGGCCTACTAGCGATATTGCTAAAGATGTATGCTGTTCAGTGGGTGGAATTGTTATGTTATGTTCCTCCAGGGCCATAGGCGGCGCATAGAGCAGAAACCATAGCTTTCCATTTCTGTCTTTGTGTTGCCAGGTCTTTCAATTCTTGCGTGTTGTTTAGGTTCATTGACATGCTTTCTCTATTAATGGTTCTTCGTAGAGTTTCTCTAGGTCTCCCTTTTCTTCTTACTCCTGGTGGCACCCAATATAGTGACTGCTGGGGAATTCTTAGGCTGTTTATTCTGAGAACATGGCCGATGTAAGTCCAATGCCTTTGTCTAATGAAGGAAGATATATAGGGTGGAATAAGCTCCACATTAAAAAAGCTACAAAAATAAATAAGAACACATTCCTCTTGAAAGTTTGAATCATCTGAAAAATTATTTAGTGGTTCAGAAATAAAAGATCACTGGTTAATTTTAGTGCATGCAAACAAGCAAAAATATATTAAGACAAATAATTTACACTCATATCATTTCTTCATCCCGAGCAGATATTTTCTTTGGAAGAATGGGACTATTTCTCCAGTTTTATAGACCCTGTGTGTTGCCTGGGTACAAAAGGGAAGCAAAGAATAGCGACACTTTTACCTGCATACATGTCATAAGAAGTGACTAATGATTTGGGGGGTGTTTAAATTGTCCATCTCATAATGGGCCAAAGTGACCCAAAAGCCATGATGAGTCAGATGTGTCAGGCTGAAAAGTGCAGATATCATAACAAAGCTTTAATCCATGACACAATACATTTTGCTAGTCTGCTGGAGTTTGAGAACGAATATAGAAGAAAAGGTATAGAGTTAAAACATTTCATGATAATTTGCTGCCACATATAAACTTATTTCTCATTGTTGTGTCATTTTTCTAATATTCTTAATGTAGTTTCAGAGAGAAGGTGGTGTTATGAATGTGAGGTTGAATCAGATGTCCAACACGATAGCCCTACTGAATATGATAAAGAGAAGGTGCTTAATGATGTTGTTGATAATTTACGGAAGTTGGGAGATTCATTGGACTCAGAAAATGGTATTGATAGTTTATAAATTATATTTATATATATTATGGTATATTATTATATTTAGAAATTTGTATAGGGTAACCATGCAGTGGATACCTTCTCACTGTGGAATACCAGGAAATGAAAAAGCAGACCAACTGGCTAAGGAAGGTGCTGCCGAAGACCAACCAGATATACCAATCACCTACCATCAGAAAAAACAGATGATCAAGTCAATAAGAAAGCCACAAACACCAACACAAGATGACTATCATATTATGAACAGACCAGAACAAGTTATAATTCTACGTCTCAGAACAGGACACAACCGACTCCGCAGTCACATGTATACAAAGTTCAAGATTGGCAACACAGCCATGTGTACATGTGGACAGGCAGCACAGAGTGCCAAACATATACTTCAAGAGTGTTCTGAGCATGAAACGCTGAGGCAGACATATTGGCCAGAGGAAACAACACTGGAATCAAAACTCTATGGGACACTGTATGAACTACAAAAGACAGTGAGTTTTATTAAGGAGACAGAATTACAGATATAGACATGTTTCAAGTGAACGAAAGAAGAAGAAGAATTTAGAAATTTATATATATATTAAAGTTACAATTATAATAAAACTAACATGATATGTTGCAGCTAAGCTGGATGACCAACTTGTGACTAAAGCTTGATGCTCCACATTTTGTGTTTTCACTCCATAGATGTTTTTGTAAGGAGGATCTATGTCATATATTTTTTTTCAATACTGAAGGCATGTTCTGAACTGGAGAATATCACCTTTGTATTTATCTGTTCACCATATTGTGACCCAGCCACTAGCCTCTAATTGCCAACCCTCCATCTCTGAATGAGGACATATGACAGTGGCAGGGCCTAGGGGGACTCGCTTCTAATGTGACCAGTCGGGCACAACCGATAGAAGCATTATTTCTTTGACAAACTCAGTCTGATATGCTCAAGGATGTAATTTTTCAGAATAATACACATTTTCATCCATTTAAAATTTGGTAGCTCATGCTCAATCCCTAAAACATCTGTCAATTTTTGTTTCTAGGATACACCATGTGAAGATGCTTGAGTGCCTTGGTTGGGTAGAAACCTTATACACAGTAGTTTACATGTTAGTCTCCTTAACCCTGGGTTACATGTGAGAGTGCTGTTTATCACTTTGCATCCCAACCTTTCAGGGAAGGATAAATAATTTAGGAACATTCTTTTTCTTCTTCAGCATTCATTCTCAAACTCCTGCAGATTAGCAGGATGTAGTCCAGAGAGCAGAATGCATTGTGTCATGGTTTACAGCTCAGCTGTAGTATCCACACCTTTTGACCTGACACATCCAACTTCAGCACAGCTTCTACATCACTTTGACTTTATGGGATGGGGTAGTCAACTACACCCCCCCTAAACCTCTTTAGTCATCTTTTACAACATGCATGGAAGGTAAAAGTATCACTATACTATGCTCCCCATTTGGGCCCAGGAACATGCATGCGATTACGAACACTGTAACACAAACACAAAGCAGTATTTTTTGCATATGAGCTAGCTTAGTCAGTTGTTCTTGAAGTACAACTTAAGCTCAATTTCAGCACAAATTATTGATAAATTTCTAGTTGTGAACAAATTATTGATAAATTCTAATTCATCATCATCAGGTGCCATGCCGGCTGGCATAGGCGGTCATGGCTCTCCACAGCTCTCTGTCCACAGTATTATGTATCAAAGTCGTTGTTGTTTCCTTGCCATGCCAGGTTATCAAACTGTCTAATATTTTCTCACATTGTCGCCCTCTGTCTCATTGTGAACAAATTAAAATAACATAATCTATTGAGAAAAATATATAGTGTACATCAAATATATGTTATGCTTGTTTTTTGTTTTTTCAGAGAAAAAGAAAATTGTGGCAGACATAGTAGAGTATATTAGAGTATGGGGTGATCGTTCAATGCAAGGTAATATCTTGTAGTATTATGGAGATATGAGTAATCTTATGTTAGTTTTATATATATATATATATATAATACAGTGCTTCTTTTCTGGGTATACACTATATACCCACTATTTAAAAAAAATTTGGTCTGAGCAAGGAAATTTCTTGTCCATGGAAAAAAAAATTTATACCATGAAACACTCAAAATGTCATCTTTTTTCATTTGAAATGTTGTTAGAATCTCTGTTTGTTTTCTTCTCTTTCCATAAAGTTCTCTCTAGATGGATGACTAGCGAAACTAATAAGATTCTGCCTGGATTTATTTCTCTTTAAAATGATTTCTCAAAAGATTTGCTCTTACTTCCCATGTGCAGTGAGGAGGTTTCTCCGAGCTTTCTTTCATACCCAGGAAACTTCAGGTTAATGCAATGCCTATTGAAGGAGCCTTCTACTCAGAGTGGGTATATGTCATGAAACAAGCTGGTAACTTGCTTGGGTAACTTGTAAATAATGAATGTGAAGGACTTACCTCTCAAGTTTTCAGCTTTTTCAGCTGAATAAATGATGATTTCACTGAGTATACTATTAGCGAATAGTATAATAAACTTGATTCACTGCCATGTCGCTTCACCACGATGCAGATGACTACAAATTGCTCGGATTTCCATGTCAAAATCACTTGACATCGTATCCCCACCATCTTAACAAAATGGCGATAAATTTTCTTCTCAATGCTGTCAAAACATTCTGTCAAAAAGTTACTTATCTTAATTTTTTTCGTTCGGTTTCGGGCTTAGCGAACCAGGCGGTGGATTTCACCTTCCAAAATCAAGACATGACACAATTCCGGTGGAATGCACCGCCCGAATTGTAAACACAGCGTGCTAAAGGTTAATTCTGTGCAGATGTCTTTTAAGAACTGTAGACTGTCATAGTAGAAAAGATCAAGGGTAGGACCAGTAGATCTCAAGTGAAGAATAACATCTCAGGCTAGACATAAAGTGATTTTCACACATTTCAAACACAAGACCAGATCTAGTTCTGATGTGGTCATTTATCTGAGTCTTATCAATTAATAGCCAGCCTTAATTAGGTAATTAAGTAGTTCCAGAAGTAAAGACTATGAGGGAGAGAAGATGGCTACCTCCCCCATATAGCAGAGCTTGTGAAATGTGAGATTGCTAACATATGACACCGCTACGAACAATAACGCTATGGGTTTACTTTACTTTTTTCAATTAATAATTCTTGGTGCAAACTCCAATTTCATTTATCTTTGCTGAGCCAACTTTCCCCATGCTTTTATTTGGCTGGAGAATCAAAGTACCTGATATATGCAAAATGACTATTGATCAGAGACATCAACCAAGGTAAGTGACGATGTGTGGCTAATTAAAAGGATTAATTAGGAGAAAGGCTTGCATCTTGTATGTTTTGTGAAAATCTAAGTAATACAATTCAGAATCACACGAATGAGTTTTAAAGGTACTTTTCATATATCAATATATTTAATAAATATTTTGAAACAATGAATTGTGTGTTATATGGGGGAGGGGGGAGATTGTTCCATTAAACATATGGACATTTTTTTGCAAGATAATTTTCCTAGAAAGAGAAGTATTGTGTGTATGTATATAATATAATATTATATATATATATATACACACACAATAGAGTCCCTTTATAACAAATTAGCCCGAACTGACCAAATTGTTATGTAATAATCAAAATTTAACATTTATGATTTTATACATTAAAGAATAAACGGTGATTTTGAAAAGTGTTGTTAGAGAGTATATCATGTTAAAAACGTATGAGCTTTAGAGGGATTCCACATATATAAGGCAACTAAAGAGCAGACTCATTGGCAGACAGTATTGATTGAGCAGTGCTGACAAGAGATAAAACTGACCTAATTAGAGCAGTCACTGATTACTACAGAATAAAGAAGACAATGAATACAAAGAATGTAGGAAATGGGATGACAGTGTGTCCTCTCTGGAAAGATATTCTTGGATGGCTGCTGGAGCAGAAAGTGGAGCACTAGTGCTAATATCGCAGTCCAACCAAAATTTTTGTTCTTGTTCCCCATTAGTGCCTACTTATGTATTTTGTTGTTAACTGATCTAAGTATTGTATCAATAAATAATCAATCATTAATTTAAATATTCATTTGTTAGGGTTAGTTATGTTTTACATATCTAATCCCATCCATAAATATAAAATATAGGAATATTTAAATTAATAAACATAAACTGATAAACACAGGCAAGGGAAATAATCACACAGGTAGGCACTAATTGACGCAGTATGGGTGTTGAACTGCGATCATAATACCTGGGACAGGAGCACTTATAGAGGTGTCTGTGTGCCATGATGTTTGTTTCTAATCAAGAATCAAGTTATGGTCAGATACTTAGATATATGAATATATAACAGATTTGCCATGTTACAATAATAGTTGATTATAAACAATACATTGCTGGAATTTCCTTTAAGGATATAGACTTTCAAGCTATACTGGAAAAAATTGTCTCAAGGATATTATAGCACGTTTAATCACATCTGACTTTGTTCTCAAATTAAAATCGGTGTAGTGCAAGTAGACATCACCACATTGTTGAGCTATTTTCCTTGTCTATGTTTGTAAATTTCATGTTTATCATTTAATAATTTAAATATTTATTTATTTTATGGTTTTGGTTAGGGTTAAGATGGTTGTGTTTTACATAACTAACCCCAAACCTAAATAAATAAATATTTCAATTATTAAATGATAAACATGAAATTTACAAACATAGACAAGGGAAATAATTAAACATGTGGTGGCGTCATCTTGTACTGTACCTTAAAAGCAAACTACATCACCAGAATTTAAAAAATGAAAGCCAGTGTACTTACCACTGTGTTTCAATAACTCAGACAAAATGGCTGGTGGGCAAATATATACCGGGGGTATCTATATTTTAAATATATTTTGGAATTTACACAAAAAAATTTTTACTCTCAGAACAGGACATAATAAAAGACTCCACAGCCACTTGTGTACAAATTTCAAGATATCAAAACAGTCATTTTTATACTTGAAGAATGTCCTGGATATGAAATGTTGAGGCAAATACACTGGCCCAGAAACAACAGTGTAGGAATCACTACAAACATCTGTAGGAGTTACAAAACACAGTCAAGCTTAAAGAAGGAACAAAACATCAGATATAGCCAAAAAGATGCAAACGAAAGAAGAAATAAAATATGTAAATATGTTCCACCATAAATTCTTTTCTCACACATATCTCCAAGTACCGGTATATTTTGGCGCATTTTTGTATGCATTATTATAAATTAATTTATGAACAGCTTGATTATATATTTGTATGATATAACTCTGGGTAATCCCATAAGAGTCCTGTCTCTTTCAGCAGTTGAACTGATGGTAGTAAACTCTGGGAAATCCCATAAGAGTCTTGTCTCTTTCAGCAGTTGAACTGATGGTAGTAAACTCTGGGAAATCCCATAAGAGTCTTGTCTCTTTCAGCAGTTGAACTGATGGTAGTAAACTCTGGGAAATCCCATAAGAGTCTTGTCTCTTTCAGCAGTTGAACTGATGGTAGTAAACTCTGGGAAATCCCATAAGAGTCTTGTCTCTTTCAGCAGTTGAACTGATGGTAGTAAACTCTGGGAAATCCCATAAGAGTCTTGTCTCTTTCAGCAGTTGAACTGATGGTAGTAAACTCTGGGCAATCCCATAAGAGTCTTGTCTCTTTCAGCAGTTGAACTGATGGTAGTAAACTCTGGGTAATCCCATAAGAGTCCTTTCTCTTTCAATAGTTGAACTGATGGTAGTAAACTCTGGGCAATCCCATAAGAGTCTTGTCTCTTTCAACAGTTGAACCGATGGTAGTAAGCTCTGGGCAATCCCATAAGTGTCCAGTTTCAGCAGTTGGCAAATTATGTATGCAGATAGTTTATGTAGCCCATCATTGATTGTAGATCTTCCCAATCCTACCCCCTCAATTTCCTTACTTTACAATCTCCTCAAGCAATTGGAAGATTCGTCAATCTTTTAACACTCTACTCCAGCATGCTGTCCCATCCAAAAGACGCATAGGGTATTCATAATGACCATCATGCCATGTCTATTATCATCTGTCTTAATTATGCGCTCTGATAATGTATGTACACATTATCTTAATTATGTAGAAAAACAAACAATTGTTTGGACATCTATTGTGGATGGATCCAACATTCCCTGCTGCTGGAGTTTGTTGTTGTGTGACATATTCTTTCCAGGACGTTGTCTTCCTTATGAATCTCTTGATGAAATATTCTCGGTTTTGAGTGAGTTGTCCTGCCTCCTCCAGCGACATATGAATGTATTCTTGGATATCTCTTGTCCAATGACGTCTTGGACGACCCTTGCCTCTGCTTCCTTCTATTGCTACCTCCAGTAATACTCTGTCCATATGACATTTAGTACTAGGAATTTATTTTCTGCTTGAATTAATTTCACCTTTATCCTTGTTAATCTTTTCTCCTCAGTGTTGAACTTTCTTTTGGCATTGTTGTTATTAGACATATTCTTTCCAGAACGTTGTCTTTCCTATGAATCTCTTGAAATTTTTTCGGTTTTTGGTGAATTGACCTTGACCTGAGTTGACCTGTGACATGCATGCATTCTTGGATACCTCTTGTGGAATTACTTCTTTGGCGACCTTTACCTGTCTGCTTCCTTTCTGCTGCTAGAGTTTACAACAAGAAATGGAAAAATAGCATAAGCACAGGAAGACTAAAGAAAAGATGTGTGACTGACACTTCAAGACTCGACAATATCACTATCAATCAATCAATGTACCCTTTCCAATACATTTAGATTATCAGTTGAGACTATGATGATGTGAGGCACAAGTAGTCATGAACAAGAACAAAAGTTAAATAAAGAGATTTAGTGAGATCAGCAGTTAAAAATCACAAAACAATGAGTCTATTTTCCTTTTTGGTACATGTTATGCAATTGTGGCTTCATCACATGATAACAGTTCATCTTTTTAATATTAAGTTTGGGTTCATGGAGTTTCCGTGACACGGAGATAAAAAACATGAAGAGTCTGCTAACGTTAATTCGATCTTCGCATATTGCACTGATCCTCCTCCCTCCCTCCCCCAAAAGGGTGTTCCAGGGGAATGGCAAGGGGGGCCTCTTGGCGCGCTGTACGCAGATAAATGGATGCTGCATTGTATGTGCCTTTAGTGAAAGTTCATTTCGTTAAATAATGTATGAGATTAGTTCTGTAAAAATAGGCCACATCTGCTTAACATGAACCTCCTTTTTTAAAACTATACTTGTAAAACTAGTTATTGTATGTTTAATTTTGTTTTCTTCAATTTGTTTTCTTTACATACTAATGGTGTATGTGCCTAGATCCAATGATGTCCAAAAGAATTAGACCAAATGATAGTTTGTTTCGTGTAAGTATTGCATGTTTTCAGGAACTGTAGTTACCGGTAGTTTTTTACAAAACCAGTGTTACTGTATTCTGACCAGTGACACATAGGTGTTCAGTCTTTTCAATAAATGGTGACGTATTAAAGTTCATAGTTCCCGTAGCACACAAGTTATACTGACATCTCATACTTCGCTATATTCATCTTATCATCATCATTTTAGTAAGTGGTCCATAGACTGGTGTCTTCTGAGTTGGTTCTCAAACTCCTGCTGGTTAGCAGAGCATAGTCTAGAGAGGAAAATTCCAGCAGGGAAGATTTCCAGCAAGATGTAGTCGAGAATAGAAATTCTTTGTGTCATTGTTTTATTATGCCAATGACCCAATATGTCTGTCCTCTATGAACATTATAGTGTCAGTAGATCTAAATAAATACTTTAAGCCTCATTTTCTGAAGACATTATTACTTACATGTAGGGGTACAAATGGTTTCACATTGATCCTGTGATGTAGGGGTGCAAATGGTTTCACATTGATCTTGTGACGTAGGGGTGCAAATGGTTTCACATTGACCTTGTGACATGTAGGGTACAAATGGTTTCACGTTGATCTTGTGACCAGTAGGGGTACAAATGGTTTCACATTGATCTTGTGACGTAGGGGTGCAAATGGTTTCACATTGACCTTGTGACATGTAGGGGTACAAATGGTTTCACATTGATCTTGTGACATGTAGGGGTAAAAATGGTTTCACATTGATCTTGTGACATGTAGGGGTACAAATGGTTTCACATTGATCACACGTTGTAATCTTTCTCATGAGTGTTTTTGTCTGGGGCCA
This sequence comes from Meghimatium bilineatum, assembly GCA_034231615.1. Classification (NCBI taxonomy): domain Eukaryota; kingdom Metazoa; phylum Mollusca; class Gastropoda; order Stylommatophora; family Philomycidae; genus Meghimatium; species Meghimatium bilineatum. The sequence continues at coordinate 14,929,314 of CM067311.1, read as the reverse complement.
TGTCTGGCACTGGTAACATAATGTTGAAATAAAGATTGTGTTTATTATCTCTCGTGTGGTCACCATGGTGATCGCTGGATTTTTAAGCAGTGGTGTCAGTTGGTATGTTACAGCTTTTGCTTTTTGGCACCCCCATCTCAATGTCACTATTTTTGCTGTCTTCTGTAAAAAATGCTTCCTAGATATTTAAACGCTGATGTCTGTTTTAGTTTTGTACCACTAACATACACATTTAGCTGTTCTGTTGCTCTGCATATTTTCATAATTTTTTTTTTATATGTTTAATCTCGTATTGTTCGCATGCTGCTTGTAATGAATATGTGTGTCTTTCTAGTTCGTCTTCAGTTTCATATATTAGACCTTGATTATCTGCGAAGAGTAGATCGTGCAGAGAATTACTCAAGTCTCTTGGTGTTTCTGAGATATGTTGTTTCTTGCTTCTGCCTCTTTCAATATTCTGTCCATGTATAAAAAAAAACAGTGGTGATAGTACACATTCCTGTCTTACTTCCGTGGTTGTTTCAAATGGTTCTGTGAGTCCTTCATTTGGTCTTATTATATTTTGTGAGTTTTTATATAGTGCTCTTATGTTGTCTAGTAATTGTCCATGTATTCCGCAACAGCTGTAATTTGCAAAAATCAACGGAACAGAATCCATAAACATTGCATAAATATGGCATCGAAAATTCAACAGAATTCCTTCCAGTGTACTAGCATTCAAATATAAGCATATCTTCACCATTTTACAACGTACCCTTTAAAAGAATGAACACATGGGATATGATGTATTCTTAGCTTGGAATGGTGCAAATCATACATCACGTGGGCATAACTTCATATAATTCTGTACTAATGAATCAAGGCATAGAAACAGGTATATCCACACGCTGTTGGGGTCCTAAATGTTAGAAATCTCTGACCGAAGCAGTGTTGAGACTCAGACTATGAATGTTGTGAGCAACATAGACAGGCAACACATCAAAAGACAACAGATCAAGTGGTTTTCACATGCTTCCAGACTACCGACAGTAAGCATGCCACAAATGGCCATGACACATAGACATAACAGTTATAGTCAGAGGCAGACCATGTAAAAGATGGATCACAGAAATCATAGAAGCCACAAGAACAAGCTTACAAACAGCGCACAAGAAGGCCATCTCCAGAGAACTCTTCCGCCCCTGATGATGCAAGGCAAATAATGGTCACAGCGTATAGATAGATAAAACATAGACGGGAGCAAGTCCTTGTCTTTGAGGATGAGCTAACCCTAGTCTAATTCAACTGTTGCCATTGCCCAGCATGGCTCATAAAGAAGAAATTAGGTCTGGGATCTAGCGGCAATGTAGACATCTTCTTAGACAGGGAATAGTTCACAGACTGCAAAGCACCTTGTGAGAGGAAAGATGCACATTGAATGACCCAGGCAAAATACCAACTTATAACATAGACCCTCACCAAGTAGAAGGCTCCTTCAATATGCATTGCATTAAGCCGAAAGCTGAAATCTCCAGGGTATGAAAGAAAGTTCTGAAAAACCACCACACTGCACATTTGAAGTAAGAGCAAATTGCTCATAATTCCTGGGTATGGCATACGTGTCAACCAGTACGGATTATCCGTATTAATATGTATTTATGAAAAAATAAGTTGACATCTATGGGATAGTGACAAACAAGCAAAACTTACATATTATTATTTGTTACTTTAAACTTATATATTATTATTTGTTACTTTTTTGTAGTCCGGAGTCATCAGCGTCACGTACAGTTATTTCCGATCACAGCTTGAAAAATTCCTTGGTGAAGGAGAAAGTCTGAGTAAGATTGCATTGGTGTCAAATATTACAAAAGGAGTTGCTGGAGGCTTGAAGGAGTCAACATCAGTTCCTGTCCATTTAATCACAAGTTTTGCTGCAAAGTTCATTTCTGATAGATATGGAGGATTTCTAATGAAGAATGGTGGCATGGTAAGTAATATAGATATGGATATTTCCTTATGCAAAACGGTGGCATGGTAAGTAATATTGACCATACATTACACCAACCATGCACTGTCTATCTTGGCTTCCAGTTCATTGTGCCCTGCTCATACCTATTGTCTCTTTCTTCCTGATGTTTGCTCCCTTCACACGTCCATACCTCACTGATGGCCTCAAGGCCTTGAGGTTCTTCCTCGACAAGTACCCTCATCCCTCTGTGTCTACCTCCACTCTTATCTGTCTGGCTGAGCTTGTACTTACTCTTAACTCCTTTGAGTTTGATGGGCTTTTCTTCAACAAGATCAGTGGGGTCGCCATGGGTACTAAGATGGGACCCAGTTATGCCTGCTTGTTTATGGGTCACCTTGAGCACCAGGTGTGGGAGTACTATGATGGACCCTTCCCATTTATGTTCCATAGGTATATCGATGAAGGGATCGGTATCACTGACATGGCTGAGGCTGACCTATCTCGCTTCATTCAGTACATTGATAACTTTCACCTGGCCATCAAGTTCACATCAGAGATTTCCACCTCCCATGTGAACTTCCTGGACATATCTATCACTGTTCTACCTACCTGTCTTAGCACATCGGTATGCTACAAATCAACTGATGCCCACAGTTTTCTTCTATATACCTCTTCTCATCCTTCTGCCTGCCGGGATTCACTTCCATTCTCTCAACTTCTCTGGCGTCTATACAGTGCTGAGGATGACTTTCTCGAGAAAGCCCACGAGATGATGGACTTCTTCTGTTGCCGTTCATACCCCGACAGGGTCCTTCAGTCTGCCCTGTCTCTGGTGTGTAGCCTCTCCCGCCAGGACACCCTCTCTAACACTCGGACGTCTTCTTCCTCTGACAGGGTCAAACTTGTCCTGACGTTCCATCCGCATAGCGCTGCTGTTCGTCATTTTCTTCTCCGACACCTTCCTTTTCTCCAGTCTGATCTGGAGACATGGGAAGTGTTGTGCCCCCCCCACCCTCTGGTTGTGTACAGACGGGACAAGAACCTCAGGGATTTACTTGTTCGGAGTCATCTTAGACCTGACGTCCTCCTTCATTTCGGTACTATCAGCTGCAATCGCCCTAGATGCTACACTTGTCCGTATGTTACCCAGACCCGGTCCGTCACATTACCCAAGGCCACCTTCTCCATTGTGGAAAGTTTCTCTTGCGTATCCCGGAATGTCATCTATGCCATCATCTGCAAGCGCTGCACCATGACATACACATGTGAGACTGGTAGGAGGCTTGCTGACCGTTTCTGCGAGCACCTACACAGTATCAAACACTATTCGGGCTATCCTGTGGATGTTCATTTCAACAGCACCGGCCATAGGGGCACCCAGGATATTCAGGTGACTGCCATCAAAGCATGCTTCTCCGATGACCGTACCCGTCTGGCGCTTGAAAACAGCTATATATATATGAATTTGGCACTCTGAAACCATTGGGTATGAATGAGCGCTTGACATATGTATAATATCGGGTTGTTCCGTCATCTCTCTGTCTTGTTTTAACGTGTATTCAGCTTTGTTTTTGTATACTTCCTATTTCTGTTCATTTTCTGTTTGTGTCACCTTTTGACCTCATTTCTATAATTTCGATCAACTTACTACATGTGAACGCAAGTTGTGTCGTCCCTACTTGTTGTTTCCGATTTAAATGTGTGATCTTTGATAAAGGCCTTTCGGTCGAAACGTCGATTTGTGTGTGTGCCTATGTGTGTTTCGTATAATTAGTAAAACTTTATTACCTTGTTTGAAGCTTCACCTATTGGATTTCAGTTTTGCGCAGTGAGTACATATTTAAGTAATATAGATATGGATGTTTCCTTATGCACAACAGTGGCATGGTAATTTTTCAATTGTAATTGCACTTTACTTTGCTCTCAAGATCCTGTCAGTTAGCAGGCTGGAGAACGGAATGCGTTGTGTCATGGTTTACAGCATTGCTGCGATATCTGCGCCTTTTGGCCTGACACATCCGACTTTAGCATAGCTTTGGGTCACTGACCATATATGGGATGGGACAGCCAACTCCATCCCATAACCTTCTTAGTCGCCTCTTACGACATGCATGCAAGGTAAATAGTGTTGCTATTCTTTGCTCCCCTTTCGGACCCGACAACACACAGGCGCTATCTCTCTTACATAGTTGTCAACTTATATTTTGCTATCTCTCTTACATAGTTGTCACCTTATAAATCCATATTTTTAACAATTTATTTCCGTATTTCAATAAAAACGTCTATTTAGCACCAAACCAAAACAAAAACCCATTTTGTAAATATTTTTCTGCCCTTTAATATGTTCTTGGACATAAAAAATGTCAACTTCAGTAATAATTACTAGAAAATTTAATACCAAATCACCTTTAAAATTAAATTGGGTTTTTTTTTGGGGAGAGGAAGGTCAAAATCATATCAATATGGAAAATCCATAGAGTTGACATCTATGACTTTAATTCTGTTTTGATTTTCCATTGCTGCATATGCAGGATCCCAGGTATTTGAAAGTTTTAACCTTCAAGTTTATGCCCATTCATAATAATGTTGGTCTGTACCTCATGTATGTGGCAGTATGTGGCATGTGCTGAACAGGATGTAGCTATCATTACAGCCTTTTGAAACTTCTGTCGATCTTGAGCTAGTCTTCCTGCTTCTGTTACTGTCATGTTCAGGTGGTCTTTGATGTCTTGCGTCCATGTTCTTCTTGGTCTACCTCTTGTTTGTCACCCTGGCATCATCCCCTCCATTATGGTCGTCTCTATGCTGTCATGGCCAAAATATTGTAGTTTCTGGAAGAACCATGCTGTTTAGCCAGTTTTCTTTTACATTCATTTCTCTCAGGATGGCGATATTGGTGATCTTTTTGGTCCATGGTATTCTCAGGATTTTTCTGTAACATTTTATTTCAAATTATATTTTTTTTTCACTTTTTTGGTGTTTGTTCAGGATTCACACCCACATATTGCCTCTGGGAATATGCAAGCTCTTAGGAATGTTAGTTTTGTTGTTTTGCAGCAGCTCAACCATGTTTTTCATTTGCATCAGCTTCTTTGACGCTATAGCCAACTTAAATTCTAACTTCTTCCTAGTAATCACTGTTACTGTTGAAAAGAGAACCAAGATATTTAAAAACTGCTGACTCTTTCAAATTTGCTGTTTCATATTCTCATTGAGAACTTGCTAGTAGTTTTATCGCTTGTCATAATCTTGTCTTGTTTCCATTCAGAAATAGGTTTTGTTTTTCACTATGTTCTTTAATAGAGTTTATCAGATGTTCGAGACCTGTTGTTTGTGTGCCAATAATGCTGTATCATCCACATATCTTAGTTCTGGTATCTCATGACCTCCGATGTTGAGTAGGTCAAAGTTATTTCTCCGTTGGTCATTTCTTACATTCCTCATTATGTTCTCTGCATAAATAATTGAAGAGATATGGTGATAGGACACATTCTTTTCTGACTTATATTTCCACGCTGAACCAATCAGAAGTTTCGCTATTTACTCTCACGGCTGCTTGCTGGTCTTGATACAATGTTTGAATGAGGCGGATTAGGTATAGCGGGAAACATATGTCATTCATGATATTACAAAGTTTTTGATGTACATTTTTATTACTTTTATTTACCATTATGCATTGCTGAATTATGCTTCCATGCTGTTTTACTCATTGTTCCACCCATTTATTCCATTCTGCTTTATTAATTGTTCCTTATGTTTACTCGCTCCACTCATTATTCCATTCTGCTTCATTCATTGTTCTATTCTCATATATCCATGCTTTACTCATTGTTCCACATTATTCTGTTCTGCTTTATTCATTGTTTCCTATGTTTTACTCATTGTTCCACCCATTATTCTATTCTGCTTTATTCATTGTTCTTTTCTGCTTTACTGTTCCACACATTATTCCATTCTGCTTTATTCATTGTTCCCTATGTTTTACTCATTGTTCCACCCATTATTCTATTCTGCTTTATTCATTGTTCTTTTCTGTTTTATCCAATGTTCCACCCATTATTCTATTCTGCTTTATTGTTACCTTATGTTTTACTCATTGCACTATTCTGTTTGTCCATTGTTTTCCGTAATTCAGGCACTAAATTGGCTGGAATAGCAAGCCTATTCCCATGCGTGCATACTAAGTGACTCAACAAATATGATTCAGAAAGTCAAAATAGGTGATGTACATAGGGAATGGGTGGAGTCATTAGAGAAAGCTAAAATGTGGATCTCACTGTGAAAAATCATGCTTATCTTTGTCTCTGGACATGCGAGTGTGGAAGGAAACAAACTGGCAGACCAATTAACTAGCCTCGTCACCATAACAGATGGTTAGTCTATAGACCGAGCAGACAAAATCAGTGCTCTCTGTTAGTCCGTATGATTAGAGGATTTTGAGATACATGAGCATTAGTCAATATAGAGAATGCGTGATTTGAGAGTGAGGACAGATTTATCCTGTAGAGAACACCTAACAAAGACTTCAAAAAGAGCACTGAACCAACATAGAACTGGAACCATCAGCCATTATGGCCTGAGATTTATTGAAATGGAGATCTTAGCACTTATGGGCATGTTCGGTATGCGATGGGGATAACTAACATACCTACCGGGTAACCAAACCCAACCTGCTGGTCCATCCTGCTTTATTCATTGTTCTATTTTGCTTTACTCTTATATTCTACTTTACCTATTGTTCCACTCTGTTTTACCCATTGTTTCATTCTTCTCTACTCCTCTATTTTACTTTACCCATTGTTTCATTCTATTTTATTCATTATTTCATTTTACTGTACTTCCCCAGACCAAACTAGTGTTAGAGGCAAGTTGACGAATGATCCAATGAGATACGAAACTAACCACAGTATTTCTGATTAATCTTCTGAGATATGAAGTTTTTAAATACTCATATTTTAGCTGTATTGTCTACTTACTTCAGTATAATATAACCTATTTATTTGAATAACTGGTGAGAATATATGTGGTCTATTAATAACTACGTAATTGATGATGAAATAATCATTTTAGCTGTAAGCAGGTAGCTCCTGACATCTCATGGCTTTTCAAACAAAAGAGGTGACACCCAAACTCATATTAGGTTTGCTGTCTTGCAGTCTCTATACCGAAGAGAACGGTAGCCTAGTTGATAGTGAGCTTGCCAGGTTCAAAACCACATCCGGACACACAAAATCCTGATCGTGATTTCTTACCTGTTTCTCCAGCTCTCTGTCGCAAATATCCCCAGTACGTTGTAAACCATGACACATCATATTCTGTTTTCTAGGAATATTTTCTAATAATTTTCAGGAGTCTGAAAATGTACACCAAATAACAGAGATATCCCTGATTTTTCAATACACTTTTTAACCTTTAGCAAGCCAGATTAAAAAATACGAAACGTCTCCCTGCCACCGGATTCTTTTTTGAAAATTTGCATTATTGATGGTGACTGTTTTGAAAATGTGATAATTTTTTGGTTGTTAGAGATATTTAAATAATATTTGCACATATAAATAAAGAATTGAATTATGCATATATTGGTGTAATTTATGTACGTGTGTGTGTGATACCAGACATATGAGAAAGTGGTAAAGACATTTTTCACAAAAAACATATTTTATAACAAATAAAGAGGGAAAAAAATAGCTTACCTCACTTATCGAATTCCTTGGCAACACTGTAAACTAAATCACGCAAATCTGTCGTATTTATGTTCTTTCACTGCAAAATTATCAAAATATAGCCGTGGGAACTATAAAACATGTAGATTTGCAGTAAATTCATTCTTTGAGCTTAGGCCTAGAGTCATTTTTGGTGCTACTTCAACATATTCGATATCAAACGTACAAGTCCCCAAACCAACACGGCATTCTGTATATTCACTGCTGTGAAATGAAATAACCCAATAATTCATGATTCAAGCAACGATCCAATGTTATTTTATTCAAAATACGATGAGATAGGTCTACAAAACCGATCCACCATCATGGCATCGTACCGGTGTGCAGATGTGGTCAGATTAATTGCTCTTAAACGTGTAAGACTAGCTAGCCATTCTCAACAACAGCCATGTCGGAAGTGGGGGATATACCGGCTTTGATTGCGCATGTCCCCAGCTATGTGCACGGGCTGTGGTACGTGTAAATTTCACAATATCACGTCGGATGGGGTGTGTCGCCATTTTGTTTTTTGGCTACCGGTGTTAATATAGGCACGGTGAAGGTTAAACTACACTATATAGACAATCCATGGACGCCATTATTGAAGGTACATTTCCACATGAATACTTCATTACAGCAGTTGTCTTTATACTTTTAAATATTCTTAGCATTCATATAAGGTTGAGTCTGCCAAACTGGTATATCCATATATATATATATTGCTTTCTTTCATTTTCCTTTTGTACTGAAGTTAGCGCATAAGGCAGAGGTCAGATCTCTCCAATTCTGTCTGTTCAAAGCTATTCTGCGCAGTTCTTGAATAGTTTGGATATTGATTGTATATATTGCTTACATTCTCAGTATTTATATAAGGTTGAGTCTGCCAAACTGGTATATTCATATATATATTGCTTCCATATGAACCAAATTGTTTTAGACATCAGGTTAAAAAGATGATATACAGGACTCTGTTCTCCAAATTACATCCTGCTCACCGACAGGAGATTTAGAATGAACACAGAAAATATATTTTGATTGTGATGTTCATGTGATATTTGTTTATCAGTATTTCATCTTTTATTGTTATCTTTTACCAATGATACAGGTGTTAGACATTTTTTTTGTGATTTTGTATAAACAAATAATTTTCACATGCTACTATTTCCAACACTTTTAACAAAAACACACCTTAAGTATCAGATCTCCTGGACGGAGGTAAAGGCCGCAAATGCTGACAGCTTATCAAAGTTTACTGTTAATAAATTGAAAATATAATTGAAGCATATCCTATCCAGGACATTGCTACTCAACTTGTTGAGGCGCCATTAGTACATGTATATGGTATTGTGTACATTGTGGATGGCTGTCGTTCAAACCACCTAGTTTTACAAGTTGGGTTTGCGAAGTGAACTCACTATCAACTCTGTTACTGAGTCACTGGACTCAATTAATAGTGTCATGTGACGTATTCTCTCCAGAATGTTGTTTTCCCAATGAACTCCCTGAACCCTTCTCTGTCTTCGGCTATGCAGCTTGCATTTTCCAATGATGTAATCATCTTATCTTTAATGTCCATCGTCTTCTTAGTCTGCCTTTCTTCCTCCTCCTCCCAGGTACTTGCCCTCTATTATTTGTCTTTCTAAACAGTTGTGTCTCTTTATGACCAAACAGGTGTAGTTTTCATTTTGCTATTGTGTTTAGTAACCAATACTCTGGAATCTTCAATGTGTTTATGATGTTTGAATTTTTGTTTTTCCTTCCATGATATTCTAAGTATCTTTCTGTAGCATTTCATCTCAAAGGTGTTCATCTTTTTGGCTGCTGTTACTCAATGAATGATTCAGAAAATCAAAACAGGGTGATGTACGTAAGGGATGGGTGGAATCATTAGAGAGAGCTAAAATGCAGACATCACAATAGAAACTAACCCTTATCTTTGTCCCCAGACACGCCGGCATGGAGGAAAACGAACGGGCTGACCAATTAGCTAGTCTCGCCTCCATAACAGATGATCAGCCTATGGACCTAGCAGACATACTCATTGCTCTTTATGAGAGTTCACACGATCAGAGGATTTTGAGATGAATGAACATGACAATATCGAGAATGCGCGAATTGGGAGTGAGGATGGGCGTGACCCCCTAAAGACACCTGACAAAGATTTCAAAAATAGTAGTGAGCCAAGACAGAGCCAGAACCATCAACTGTTATACTCTGGAGATTTACTGAAGTGGAGATGCGAGAACCTATGGACATGTCTGGTGTGTGAGAAGGATAAACAACCATAATCTGTTACCATTATGTGCCATGCCGCCTGGCAGTTTTATATCAAGATAATTGTTGTTTCCCTGCCGTGCCAGGTTGTTAAACTGTTTAATATTTTCTCTATGTTCTTCATTGTCTCATAATGTGGCCAAAAAATGAAGATTGTCTTTTCCTCATGTTTCCTCAAGATTTTCTCAAGTTCAATTTCACCTTTGGTTCTTTCAACACCTCCACATTAGTTTTCCTGGCAGTCCATGGTATTCTCAGCATTCTTCTGTAGAACCACATCTCTATGCCTTCAACATCCCACTTTCCTATTTGTTTATTGTCCAATGTTGTATCTATGTTAAACTTGCCTTTGATTGATAATCCCTGAGACAGAGAGGTATAGAGTTTAGGGAGGGGTGTTTGGGTTAGAAATAAGTCTAACCCTACACCTAAACCTGCTCCTCCTTCCCACTCTAGGATCTTCCCTACTCCTCCGATGCGCAGTTGTGGTATAAAATCATGGCATAACATAATCTCCGCTACAATCAGCCTTATGACCAAAATCCTACTTCGTATAATCATGAGACAAATAATAGGAAAATTAAAACCAGAAATTGCAGAAGAGCAATATGGATTTGTGGAAGGCACAATATAAGGCACAAGACATGCCTTATATATAATGCGAATATTGATGGAGAGGACAATAGTAAGTACAAAATGACATGTACTTGTAAAATTCTTATATCTATGAAGCATTCAGAAATGATTGTTTAAAAAAAAAAACCCCAATGCTGATGGGAAAAGATCTAAAGAAGTAAGAAATATGTATTGAAAACAAACAGCTGTGATGAGGGCTGACAGTAAATATAGAAAAGATAAGAGATGGGTGTCAGACATGTCACCATATCTTTTCTCCATCTACACAGAGGATATTATGCCAGGAACAGCAGTTGGAGGTTACAACACAAAATTAAAAAGAACAGGCAACTCAACACAAAATGTAATAAAGTGTAAATGTAATTCACTTGTATGAGCCATCTTTATTTTTTTCATTCAGATTTTGTCTCAGCATTCTGTTCCTGAGCTAGATTATGGTATTTCCACATGTGACAAGACTTCTATACAAAAATATATATTCTTTCATGTATTTCTGTATAAGTTGTAACTTTAGTGTCGCAACACATCAATGCACTTTTGGGCTTCTATGTGTTCCTGACTTTCTTGAGAACACAAAAGTACAAACCAAGATGAGACAAAGCTCTCAACTAATGCATTCATAAAAGAAATATCAAAAATGTTGACTTGGTCTATTAAATTGTCCTAAAAGAATCTCAGCTAAAATTATTCTATTTTGTTAAAAATATAAACATTTATGTTAACTGCTATCTCTTAGTCACATATGTTCTGGTGCTTTCATTTCTTCTGCGTTCATTCTCAAACTCCTGCAGATTAGCAGGATTTTGTCCGGAGAACAGAATACGTTGTATCATGTGCTTTCATTTTATTTAGATTAATAAATCTTTTACTACATAAAGAGATTTGAGGATACAGTTAAATTTCAGTGTACTTATCAATCATATTCATTTCTAAAGACTGTCCAACATTCAAGTATAGAGGAATCCCTATATAGTGCATACTTTTATAACAAACTTATATAACAACAATTTTATATATTGTTTGTACTGTACATAGTGTGTAAGTGTGATACTTACAGTTTATGTGTGAAAACTATGCAAAATGTCTCCCTGAGATTTTGTCATTAAAAATATTTGTATAAATTGAAATGTCATATTTACACAACTAGCTAATCAAAGTCAACTACATATCTAACCTACTTCAATGTTAGCTATTGATTTTGTCGAAACAAAATCAACTGTCATGGTCATTCAACAAATTAACATTTACATAATAACATTTAACTCCAAAATACATGAAACTAAGGAGGTCACTGCCACCAGCTTAGTCGATCTTTTTTTTGCCGGAAACTTATGCAAAACATATTCTCATACCACGGTGTTATATAAATTTTGTTTTAAATAAATATATCAAATAATATCAATGTAGCTGCACTCAGAAGCTCTCCATTATTACTCATTACTGTTCTCCTTCATGCAAGTCTCTGTGCAGAGCTTTTTACATGGTATGTTAGGTGATGAGCAAACACTACATTCAGACACTGTCAATTCTTGAGACAGTGGAAAACCACCTGATACCCTTGCCCAACTCTACAAGACATGAGGCATACCATTCTGCAAAAAACCCAAGCATTGATAACATTTTATACAGCAGCAACAACTAAGAACAAGCGAGAAGAACAGCACATTCCATAATATGGTATTTAAGTCATCAATAGCTCATGCTCAATGGCAGGTGAATCAAAGACAAGACAAGTAAATGAAAGAAGGTGCCATGTGTACAGGCAGCACAGAGTGCCAAACATACTTCAAGAGTGTTCTGAGTATGATATGTTGAGGCAGACATATTGGTCAGAGGAAACAACACTAGAATCAAAGTTCTATGGGCCACTGTATGAACTACAAAAGACGTGAGTTTTATTCAGGAGTCAGAATTACAAATATAGACATGTTTCAAGTGAATGAAAGAAGAAGAATAAGATGGTTTTCGAAATAAGAGTTAACCAGTTTTCAGCTAGATTATCTGAGTATTTGATCTATATAGATCAACCCCAATGTTAGATTAACTAGAAAGTTTGTCTATGTTGAGAAAACTAAAATGTATAGAGTGGAATCCTGTTATAACAACTTGGTCCGGACCTACAAATGTAATAACAGAAATTTGCTATATACAGTACAAACAATATACCGGTAAAATATATATAATTGGGGATTTTGAAAAGTGTTGTTATATAGAGAAATTTGTTATAAAAGGATGCACTATAGAGGGATTCCACTGTATTTACAGCATATTAATTCTCTTATTTAGAACTTCTTGTTGTTAAATAACTCAACTAGGAAAGATATTTCAGAGGCAAGAGAAACATTTGCATATGCCAAGGAAAATTCAGTAAGGCAGTTAGAAAATAGAAAAATTAAGTGAGGCAACTCGATAACTTGGAAAATTTATTTGCGGCAAGGAACTTTGGAAGAGCTTCGAAAATTCAGTTAAAAGAACTTAGGAAAATTTCACGGTTAAATCTTAAAACTGATTGCATACCTGTTAAATTGTACAGATTTTATGGTTATATTCCCATAGTAGAGATGCAGAAAATGGGAAGAATGCAAACACTTGGTGAACGCAGAGACACAAAGGTGCTAATTCAAGCAGAAAAGTTGTATGCTGAGTCATTCAATGAAGGAAAGATTCCAAAATCTAGCAATGGGACAACTGAAAAGAAGCAGCTTTATCCACCAAGCTAAATGACTCCATAGACAACTTAAAGTTGACAGCCCCTTGGCTGTACCAGAATAAGCTCCTTGGGGTGAAAGGCAATATACATTAAAAGGAATACTAAGTGAGGACGAACAGAACAGTGTGCACACAAGACATATGGTCAGAGCATACACAAATGGGTCAGCACAGAATGCAGTGAGGAATGGAGGTGCATGTGTATATATATATAGGGTAAATTAGGGTAGCAAATGAAAAACTGCTGAACAACCCTGGCCCACTGCTCGTGGTATTCTTGATAGATGCATGGTCAGTGCTTCAAGCTCTCCAGTCTGGAAAACTAACAGACTTAACAAAACCTACTTAATGAACTGTTTTACCAATATAGTGTAACCATGCAGTGGAATACCACCAGCTTAGTTGGTCCACTGTGGAATACCAGGAAATGAAAAAGCGGACCAACTGGCTAAAGAAGGTGCTGCCAAAGACCAACCAGATGTACTGATCACCTGTATGACATGTCTCAAATGAACAAAAGAAGTATGGTTATATTCAATATTCCACATTTATTACCACTGAAAAAGAATTTGTGGAAACATTACAGTTTATGGATTATTTTGAGCTTATTCTAGTGTTCGTTCGCAATCTTCTGCACATTAGCAGGATGAAACCTGTAGAATTTTCTGGATTATATCCAGCTGGAAATCCAATTGACCATTGTCCTGCTACAAGAAAGATCCAGTGGGAGTCTGAGAATGAACACTGAAGAAAAAGAAGACCCGGAGAATAAAATGTGTTGTGTCATGGTTTACACTAGTGCCTTTCGGACCAACAAATGAAAATTCAGGCTTCTGGGACAGGATAGTCAATCTCACCCCGCCCAAAATCTCCTTAGTCATGTAGGATATCAGTAACAGGTTGTGATAATTCTGGAATATCACATCAGACAATACGCATCTCAACAAGTTGTATGTACATTTATGCTGGGTTTTTTTTATCAGCATCACATCTAGACATAATCACACTACTTCAAAGTAATATATACAGAGCATGGATAGAACTACATTCCTTTAAAATACCTTCTTACGTTGACGATGTGCCATACATATATGTGAACAATTGGTATGTTATGAATTGATACCTCATTAAATGTTGCTCATTAAAATACTGCTATTAAATGTACAATATCTCATGGTTGATTTATCACATATTCCATTGCTTCTTGTCTGACGATTAATTCATCACATATATTCCCTTGCTTCTTATCTGATGATTGATTTATCACACAATTCACAATCTGTGATTAGACATGTTCAGTGATTGGGCCTTCACAGCTAGGTGCGCAGGTATAACGATCAGGAAGGAGAGTGGTGCCTTTGTGGTCACTATGAGTAGCATGACCATGGAGACTATGGCGGTGACCAAGGCATTTGAGTGTGTATGCACACAGAAAGTAACATAGGTCTGCATATTGACTGACTATGAGTATGATTGGGATGGTACAAGTGGGTCTCATTCGCGAATAGTGTATTGAGACCTTGAGAAAGGCGAGGCTAAAAGTGGTTACAATTATTTTCGTGCTGGGACATTGCGGGTGTTGGAGGAAATAAAAGAGGACCAACTGGCATCATGCACGATTGTGGCACAGGGCGATGTGGATTGCGCTGACGTTTTGAACTCCTTAAGAGATATAGCACGCAAGAGTGCGACTAATGTGGATGATGATTCCTTTTCAATGACCAGGATTAAAGATAAGGGGATTGAAATGCGGTGTTGCTAGAAATGAACATTTTGGAGGGCGCAGAAGAATGATGGTCAACGAGCATAGGACTAGTACTGCCAGCAGAAGTGTAATGGCGGATACACTCAAGGAGAGATCTGAGCAACTATGGACGTGTCCTGTTTGCAGTGATGATGATCCGACGACTAACATTCACAATAAATGCAATGTCTTTTGTCACTTTATAATTGCAGACCTACCTAAAGTAAAAAAATTTTTTTTTTTAAACATGAAATTAATGACTTCTAAAACATACCACTGAAACATGATTTTATTCAGAACATTCCAAACACTTCTTTGTTTCATCTTCGCTCACATTTACTATATATATATAATATATATATATACTTCACAATTTACTGACATGATTACGTTGTGCATCATATAACTGTACATGGTATAACAATCTTATATGAAAATGAGATCAGTAATTCTATTTATAGCTATGTACAAAGAATTGTCTTGAGTTGCTCATGACATGTTTTTTTTATTAAATCTATGTACATATTTATCATAAATAATAAACAAACAATATATGGGACTTAATGAAATGTACAATGGTACAATGGCAGTGGATCAATATAACTTGTGTCATGAATCTCCATCAAGAAAATCATCGGTACGTAATCCAAACTCCATTCTGAGCTTATCATTACTGATCACAATACTGCTTTGGCGACTGAGGTCCAGCATACCGCTGAGAATTTCTGCAGACATATATTTAAAAAATATATTATTAATGTATGATACATTACAAAAATAGACATACAATGCTGGAAATGCTTGTAATGTATCAAGCTGTCAGCCACAATAATCCTTCATTTTCTATATGAATAATGCAGTGGTCTACGACCATCACAGCTTCTGGTCATCCCACTACTTTGTTTAATATACTGTCAAAAATTATCAATACTGCAGGTTTCCCATTATTTAGGTGGTATGAGTAGCTGTGTGATAAAGTCCGCATGCCCGTGCTGCCACCTCGTCAGGGAGAGCTTTTTAATTTATCCTCCAACCCTGAACCGCTCGAATATGAGAACAACGCTCTAACCTTTCAGCCATGTACATTAAAAAACCACTTAATTTAATATTTTTTAATGTTCATTTACATATAACAAATTAGGTTTCTGTGATTTTAGCATACTTTGCCCACAAACTGCCCTGCATAAATGTTCTCTCTAAAGTATGTTAATGCATGGATTTGCAGAGTGTCAGAGTTCCATGCACTAGATTTAACAATAATAATTGGTATAAGTAGTATTTTTTTTCTAAAAAAAAAAAAAGGTGGGTATATGCTTAGTTTGTGAAAAATTAGCAACACCCCCACTCCAATAACACTCAAACACACAATTAATTACTAACGTAAATATTTATTAAAATGTTGATATATGAAATGTACCTTTAAAAAGTTTGATATTTGGCTAGAAAACATTCTTTTTTACCTGAACTCATCTGTATGGACACACAAATTTTTGTGCTGTATTATCTGGAATCTAGATTCTTTCTACATAAGGTTTGATCCAAATCTTAACTCTGCATTCAAAATGCTGTCTAATTTAGCATTCACATATATGTACATGCTCTGGAGACGGCACGCCCGTCTCCTAATTAATCATGTGTGCTGATCGATACAGTGCCACTTTGCATATACTTTGATTCGCGGGTCAATAAAAAGCATTATAAAAGTTTCATCATCTAAGATAAATGACATTGTCTGGGATCAGCATGCAAAATTACAATGGGAAAGGTCACTACTAGGAAACTAGATATCCAGTTGTTTGGAAATGGGCAAAAATCCTTTTATAAATTTTATGGACATTGGCTAACGTGAGATCGTTTACACCTGATTTCTACACTGGTGCAGTATCCAGATGACCTTGTCAGTTAAAAATTATAGACAAAACTACTTTAAAATATAACCAAATACATTCAAAATTGTGTTGTCTTACATTCTCATCTGCATGTTGGTTTTTTCCCCTCATGTAGTTTTTTGTTGTTTTTGTTTATTAGAAAGTGACGCACATAACTAAATTGCAAAAAAAATGTTATATGTTATCCTGGGGGGGGGGGGGGGGGGGGAGGAGATATACAGTATATCCTTAGTAAAAAAAAAAGTAATAGATATAAATAACGTTACCTCAACCTTGAGTGTTATCATCATCTTATCTTAACACTTTGCATAAAATCTAGACCTCATACTTAACTTTTTTAAATGACTATTTTATCAGGATTGTAGTTGACTCCCTGCCATGCCATAATGTCAGACTAATATTTTCTCACCTTGTCGTCCTCGATCTCTCTTGCCTTTAAATCTTTCCTGTTGTAACTATATTCTCCAGACCTCTTAACGTTGCAATATTATACCACCAAATAATTACAATAACTATATCACTATGCTAACAATGTCAAACGTGGACACTAACAACAAAAGAAAACTTGTTACAACAGGAATGACTTTACTATGTAGAATTATCAGAGTAACAATAAGAGACAAAATCAGAAATCAAAATATCAGAAGTCTAACAAACACAATGCCAATCTTGGATTACATCAGAAAACAGATTAAGTGGTTTTCACATGCTTCCAAACTACCATAAGTTAGTGCCCCTCAAAAAGCATTGTTATACAGACATGATGGATACAGACCATGCAAAAGATGGATTACAGAAATAAAAGAATCAACGAAAACAAGCATATATGATGCACACAAAAAACGGCTGTCTCCAGAGAACTCTTCTACCCCTGATGCTGAAAGGCATAAAGTGGTATAACTTGAAAAGAAGAAAGAACTATATTGCTCCCTTCCAATAAATCTGTGCACTTATCCTAGATAGTTTACTTTTGATGAAAATAATTTTTAAAAATTTGTTTTCATTACCCTAGTAGAGTATTTCATGAGTATTTATCATGCATAAATCAGAATTTTGGACGGTGAGATTATAAGATATATTATGT
Organism: Meghimatium bilineatum; assembly: GCA_034231615.1. Classification (NCBI taxonomy): domain Eukaryota; kingdom Metazoa; phylum Mollusca; class Gastropoda; order Stylommatophora; family Philomycidae; genus Meghimatium; species Meghimatium bilineatum. Next base: position 14,911,325 of record CM067311.1, on the reverse strand, counting down.
GCATTATATATTATAGAAAGTAATGTAAATCTAGGCCTAGCATTATTATAAGTAGGATTGTGCACTTTAAATAACTCTGGGGCTTTAATTCATTCAGAAAGTGCAGTCATTATGACAAAAAGAGACAGCAAACCTGACCAGAGGATAAAGATTTGAGGAAAAGCTGTGGCGCAGCGCCCTGTCCTGGAGAAGACAGTGGACTTTGCCCTGGCAACAAGCCTGACAATATAACATGACCACAGATGCAGAAGAAAATACATGTGACCAAAAGCAGACAAAATGGAGGATGATACAAGATGAGAGAATAAAGGAAGAAAATATATGCATGCTTTAATCACTGCAGACATCTCCATGCTCTCTTCATTTGTTACCTCACTGCAATCTCATCTCAATAGAATTACTCAGTTCACTCCCATGCTTACGTTTTCTGAGAACTGGTAGTGCTAAGAACTTTGATTGCCACTCTTGAGATCTGGTTACCAAGGCACACAATGTTGTCGCAGGTCCCACAACTTCCTTGAAAGTTTCAAACAGCTTTGATGTTATGGAGCTAAACTGAACATTTGTTAAGGAAAAATTACATTTAGTTTGATGATGTGGATAATTCTACAATAACAATTCTGGTTATACTAATATTTTCAAGCATTTGTTCTCAAACTCTCTTGTAGCAGGCCAATGGACTTGCTAGATTTCCAGTAGAATGTAGTCCAGAGAACAAAGAGAAATTGTGTGTCACCAATGGTTCTACACATCCAACTTCTGCTGTGTTCTGATAAATTTAACACTTTCCTGACCAATTTCGACTATAGTCGAATTTCCGTTGCAGAACCTTGCTGACCAATTTTGACAATAGTCGAATGTGCTATGATAGATCAGAAAAATGGGAATACCCATTGCAAAAATGTGACTAAAAATAGCGTTTCCGGGAAATTATGTTGTGTAAAAATGACGGCATGTGTGGAATACCGATATAGACATCGTAGATGAGTTTTTAATCATGATATATCGGAGATTTCGAAGGTAATATTATATGATATATAGAAATTAATGTAAATCTAGGCCTATCATTACGATAAGTAGCATTTTTCACTTGAAATAACTCTTTTCACTTTATTCAGAAAGTGCAAACAGTCGTTACAACACATAGAAAGTTTCAAGGCTTTCTCACGCTAGATCGATTTTATACGGATTTTTAAAGACGCGATATCAATGTATACAATTTTGTGTGCACCCTCAGTAATGGTGGATAAGTATGCTCTAGATTGCTGGTGAGCAAAGTGTTAAAACCATCTATACCATTACAGTGTTTAGTATTCTCTCCTCATCATACTTATTATGTTAACCTTTCTATTCTAAAAGCATAAAATAACGCAATCTCTCTATGATTATCTCAATGAGGCTGGTGATTTGTAGCAAGCAATGTCTAATGTAACATATATATATATATATATATATATATATATATATATATATATATATATATATATATATATATATATATATATATATATATATATATATATGGTACGTGTCTATTTATACTAATGATCTAATGCAGTGGATTATAATATTTTTTTGTATTTAATTGGAACACCCTGTAAGAAGTTATGTGAGTCAGCGAGAAATCTTTTGTTTTTATAGATGTGTTTATAAGATTTGTTTGAAACGGGTTCCTCGTGAAGGTGTTGCTATGGGCGCATTAGTGCATGATGCTTGTTACAAGAAGCATAGTACCAGCCAGACAGTAGCTTCCACAGCAATCAGCTGCACCTGGACTAAGACAGGTTGTTGTGAAGACTTCACAAAGTCCTTGACTGTAAGCGGGACGTCCACCCCCATGAGTACAGTAAAGTGCTAATTCCTGGAACATATAACACTGAAAAACTATATCAGCTTAAACACAATTGACCTGTATCCTTTACAGCTAACCACATTGCAACAAATGAGCACATTGTAATAAGTGCTAGAAAAATGGAAGGTTACGGTAACTATTAGTCTCAGTCTGTGTTGCCGGGCCCCAAAAAGAAAACAAAAATTAGAGAGACTTACTTGCCATATATGTCATAAAAGGCAACTAAGAAGCTTTGATGATGGAGTTGGTCACCCCATCGAGGGTCAAAGTAACCTATAGGTCATGCTGAGCTGGATGTGTCAGGCCAACAGCCAAAGATATTGCAGCTAAGCTGTGAACACAGACATAACACATTCCCTTCTCTGGCCTACATTCTGCTAATCTGCACAAGTTTGAAAATGAATGCAGAAAAAAAGTCTCACGTCTGCTCGGTGGTAGAGTGAATAGTGGTCCCAGCTAACAAACACAACTCTGGTCAGCAGATCTTCCACATTGTGCTGGTGATGCAATTGGTGAAATCTAAACATTCAAAAGATTGACAAGCAATGTCCTAAACAGGATATGTTCAATTATTGTTATTAACATTATACAATGCAATTCCTCTATAGTGCATACGTTTATTACAAATTTTCCCATTTATCAAAACTTATTAGAACCTCTAATTATATTAATTTTGTATTGTTTGTACTGTATAAAGTGTGTTTCTGTTATTACATACATATTTCATTGGTCCAGACCCGAACCATGTTGTTATAATGAGATTTTACTACAACAAATAAGTTTACATATGAATTTTCTTTCTACTATTCAAACTAATAAACAATTAACTTAAAATGCAAAATGGATACAATAAAAAATTTGGTAGATCTCTTGCTTTTTTCTGCTGTCCATGACTGGTACAATTCATCTAGAGTTGGTCCAGGCTCTTCTTTCAAACCAGTTGCTGGAAGATTTTCTTGAAAATTGCTGAAAGAAAGAACATTCAAACAAGCTTTACATTTGACCATGACTAGTTTCAGCAAAGATCAAGGTTAAGTAAGACAGATGCTGACAAAGCAGATATCAATTCCAGATCTCAGCCTTCTCCTTATATGAAGTTCTAAGATAAACTAAGTCATAAATATTTTCTTATCCTTAGTAAAGTACAGTATAGATATATAACAAATAAATATTGTAAAGTAGAAAATATAAGACTAATTAAGGTAGACCAGAGGTGGGCAACATTTTTTAGTCAGAGGGCTAGATTAAAATTTTCTCATGTAGTATGGGGGTCAAAAAAGATCTTTTAAACCATTGAAACTTCAAGCAGTGTTTTCTGAGCTTGGAGGCTAGTATTTTGTAGATCAGCCTGTTGGACAAGTTATTTAAAAAAAAGGCTTGACAGGCCATATTTTGCCAACCCCTGTTTTAGAACTTTTCATTATTTTTTATATTGATATAATATCTTGAAAACTGAGATCTGAAGTGACAGAACTATCAAATACAAAACTATCAAACTATATTACTCTATAGTTCTATATCTCTCTAGTTTTATGTTACCCTAATGTTTACTACTTATTTAAAATGTCTAACTGTAACACCTCCAAAAATAAAATTTAACTATAATCTAACAAATTTAATTAAGTAAACTATATAATAACTAATTATTTGCTTTATCAAGTAATGAATTAATATATCAAGTAATGTAATAAATTAAGCTAGCGAATATTCTACTTGTATACGTTCTAATAATAAATTAAGTAAACAGAAATCTATATATTCTAATAAATTAAGCTAGTGAACAGAAATATTTGATCTAGTAATAACTTAAGCTAGTGAACACAAATCTATATGTTCTAATAGTAAATTAAGCTAGTGATCAGAAATCTACATGTTCTAGTGACAGAAAAGAATAGTGTGAGGGGGGCTTAGCTTGTGATAACAGTATATTGTGTCTTTATTTATTATTTAACTTAAATCTTTATAACTAGTCTGTAATAGAAGTAAAGGTCAGGGTTAGAAGACAAAACTGCAAATTCCTAACTTATAGTCTATTTCTAAAACATAAGTGCACATCACACAACTACACCCTCTGTTATTAAATTTCAGAAATAGAACAGACCTATTCTTCCAAATTTTACCCACTTTATGTATTTAATGTCAGGAAATAATGTTCAACTATTTTATGAAGTTTATTAGAGAAAGAAAAACAAATAAAGGCAGATTAGCAAGTTTACAAATGTTGACTTTTATTGACCTGTTATAAAAGAAGAAAAGTGAAAGGAAAGACCTAATCCTTAATCTGTGAAAATTAGTTGTTTAGTATGTGATTACTAGGCACGTTCATAGTTACCCAGAAAACACTACCAGTTATTTAAGACCTAGTTCTCTTCTTTGTCATCAAAACTACACCATCAACCTGAGTTTTGGTTCTGTCCGAGACAAGAGGACACAGGCAGGAACACACCAAGGAGAGTGAGTTGATGGAGTGTGCACGGTCTCTCAGTGCCTGGCCTGCGCAACACCAAAACTTACTGAATTTCAGCGCTCAGGCATTCTATGTCTCGTCGAAGTTCTGCCACTTTCCTCCCTCGCTCCATATGCTCGTCTTTCAGATGGTGAACGTATTCAGCCGCTAAAAGAGGGAGACTGGTCAGAATAAGGGTCAAGTGCCTCCCTAATGCAGGCACATTTAACCACAATAAACATTAACAGCATGGACCATGTGATATCACCCAAGACAGACAAACAACTCTTCCAACTACATTCACACATAATGCATCAACTATAGTGCACTTTCTCTTTACAATTACTTTGTACAAATCTGATAATTACACAGATTATAAATTCTCTTCACAGCATCTGTGATTATTTTTCACTTAAAATATGAACTGATAGATAACTGCTACACCGCCTCATACTCACAACAATGACCACTTCCATTTATCAACATGGACCAAAACTCAAGTAAGAAAAAAAACAGAAAGTTAATTTTTCTTACCTCTGGATCTGAAAATGAAACTGAAGTTAGAATAATAACATGGACAGGAAAAAAATGTAACTTAAAAAAAAACTGGGGAAAACATAGCGTTTCCTCACCTTTGATCAGGATGGCAGATTCACTAAGTTTACCCTTGTCACGTAATGATGGAACATAATCTTTGATATCATCCAATGAGGTCTGAAATATTAACCAATTTTCTAAAGATACAATACAACTACTGCATTCCACATACATTTCAAGTCTGTACTTTTGACATGAGTATATTAATTAAACCACATGTTTCAACTACCCGGGTATATGCAATTTGTTTGCAAAGTTCCAGTACATTGCTTCTATTTGTTATTAAATGAGGAATTAAAGTCACTTGCTTAGGCACAACCTCTGCAACCTTAGAGTCTATATCGGGTGGTTACTTTTTATTTTATTTATTAAAATCTTTATAGATCCTCTCTAAAGAAACCCAGAACCTGGTTTCCAAATACACCCTCCAATTAATGTATCACTCTTGTTAATATTACTGCGGTGCTCTCCTACCTGATATTCTCATTTTATTTATGAAATAATGTATCACTCCTAACCCTATTTATTTCCAGGAGTGGTACTGTAATCATGCATCACTCCCAACATTTTATCTCCAGGAGTAGTGCTGTAATCATACACGTGTGTATACAAACTGTCTTAAGTTTTTAATAGTTTGAAACTGTCAGATCAAGTTCAGATTTAAGTTTGGAAATAGAAGACATTCTCCTAGGGTAAAGTTAGGTCTCTAACTGAGCATAGATGTGTTATTTTAAACATTAATATAGAACAAAGAATGGTGATGTAGTTGATCTCTAACTGGTTCTGTTGTCTGTCAGAATAGTTTATCTCCCAAACTGCTATCAAATATGCAATGGTCATTCATTGCGAATGAGATATGCCATCCATCAACCTCTGATTAGCCTCAGATCACTTAAATGATTTTGTACCCATGCGTTTCTTCTGCTCAAAAGAGAGCTGCCATCTGCCAAGCACAGGACGACTAAGGAGGAGATGGTTGGGCATGTGGCTGACTACTAACTTCCTCATCTCTGCTGCTGCTGAGTATGTCTGACATACTGCTAGAGAATCAACCCTTTTATCTCCAGCTTGAAGACTGTGATAAAATTACAAGGTCACCAAAGTAGACTGCCCAGCTAGTCCCCTCCGGAGTGGACTTTCCAGCTGGTCCCCCCCCCCCAAGTAGACTGCCCAGTTGGTCCCCTCCGGAGTAGAACGTCCAAGTAATCCCATCCAGAGTAGACTTCTTTCCAGCTAATAGCAACGCATCAGTTACATGGAGACATGAAGGGCACATGCATGTAGCAAAATTTATGGGTAAAAATTAACACTCCACTGCCTGGAATAGGTTAAAAAAAGAGCAAGTACACACTCCCTTTGCTTCTATCATCAAGTAGCATATGCAGAATAGGATGTAACAGTCATCACAGCCTTTGAAAATGTCTGTTGATCTTGAGCCAGTCTGTCTGCTTCTGTTACTGTCATGTTCAATGGTCTTTGATGTCTTGCGTCCATCTTCTTCTTGATATGCCTCCTGTTCATCTCCCTGGCATCATCCCCTTCATTGTGGTCTTTTCTAGGCGTAACTTTGTTAATGATTGTCCAGGTTTCACACCCATATATTGCCACTGGGAATATGCAAGCTCTTAGGAATGTAAATTTTGTTGTGTTGTAGCAGCTCAGCCATGTTTTTCATTTGTATCAGCTTCTTTGACACGATAGCCAACCTCCTGACTTCTTCATAGCAATCCCATTACTGTTGATAAGAGAACCAAGGTATTCAAAACTGGTGACTCTAAATTGCTGTTGTTGATACTGATTGAGAACTTGCTAGTGGTTTTGTCGCTTGTCATAATCTTGATATTGTTTCCATTTAGAAATAAAGTTTTGTTTCACTATGTTCTTTAATGAAGTTAATCGTGTGTTTGATACCTGCTTGACTGTGTGCCAATAATGTATCATCATCATATCTTAGTTCTGGTATCTCATGACCTCAGATGGTGAGTGTATAAATGTTATTTCTCTGTCGGTTATTTCTTACATTCCTCACTCCTCTGCATAAATCCTATCTTCTATCATCAAGTAAAATTAACAATACATACACACCTCATATTAATCTCAGTAAATTCTATTTTGTTTTAAAACAATTCACACGTGGTTAAAACAATCGACTGCAGGATAAGGAACAACAAAAGAAAAAACATTGATGATAGATCCAAGATCTCACTAGATAGCACCAATTTCTAGAAATTAATGATACATTTGTCTGTGCGCTGCCAGGACCTGAAAGGGAACAAAAAATATAGCAACACTGTGACCTGCCTTGTATGTTAAATGAGGCAACTAAGGAGGTTTCGGGGTGAGTTGGCTGCCTCATACTACAGCTCAAAGTGATATTAAGAGAATGCTAGAGTCAGATATGCCAGACCATAATCAGAGGATATCAGTCAAGCTGTAAACCATGAACCACTCATTCCATTCTCCGGACTATGTCCTGCTAAACAGTAGAAGTGTGAGAATGGTGCATAATATAAGCACTTGAATTTTAACAGACTCAGTATACTGGTTGCCAATGAGGACTTCATGCACAGAACATAAACTCCAGTGCAGAAGAACTAAGAAAATAGCAATGATGATGAATATGACATATAAAGAAGACTAAGGGAATGCGTTGTAAAAAAGGGAACTCAAAAAAAATAACTGGAAGGAATAATTAGAGGCAGCCATAAAATCTGGGTAGCAACAGCTAAAGACAGCACAAGATGAAAGAAAGTTGTATTAAACAAGATGGAAGAAAGTTGTATTAAACAAGACCAAAGAAGTTTGTTTAGAACCTGTGCTATAAGGTGTATAGATATAGTATTCTCAAACAATGAGAAGGAATCACCATTTATGAATTTAGGAACTTTGATGTACACAAGTAACTAATATCTACAAATAGCTATGTATTGAATGATACCCAAAAAAATGTGACCTTTGTAATCAACTTGCTTTAAGTGTCTTGGGTAGCTATATATTTACCTTGATCTTATCTCGTCGTTTGATCTCAGCACGTTTATGGGATGGCCTCTTGTGTCTTGGAAGTGGATTGCTGCATTTGGATGTAGGACTTTCCTTGAGAACACCTCCATGTACGCTGCTGGTGCTCATACTGCCACTGCTCTCACTCCATGCCGGAGAAGTTGAACGAGACAAGTTTGTAGGGGTCAAACCACCTGAGTGTGGGGGAGTCACAGCTTGAAAATTGTTAGCAGGAAGAATGGAGTTGTATGAAGACTGGGGTGGAAGGGAAAGATCTTTCTCCAAGAACATAAGATTTAAATCTCTGGGACGTGGTGTATGTTCAAAAAGGAATGATGTAAGTTCACAGGCGGTTTGTAATGGTAAATTGGATTCACTGTCTGGTGCCCCTAAGTCCATCTGCATGTAGGGCTCTGATGGGAGGGCTAAGCCATCAAAGTTTTGCATGAGTAACTGGTCTATGTCGCTGGAGGAGATGAGGTCACCGAAGTCACAGCTTAATGATGGCAACTGGCAGAAATTGAAACCAAAATATTAACCTAATTAAGAATTTGGTTTCAGATTGGTGAAGTTTAAAATGACACATTATTTTTATCACATTCAATACAATAAATAACCTGTGTTTTACTACTCCAAAAACATAAGAATTCCAGCTAAAATAACCGCTAACCACTTCTTACATTAAATCTGTTGGTTAGCTATAAAGCAGCCTCAATTTTTATGCTAGACTGTAACATCTGCAGCTGTCAATATCTCCTGTCACAATGAAGTACCGGTAATATATGATGTCTCAACGACAAGCTTAAGAACTGAAATTACTATAATATATCAAATCATAACATGATAGACAATTTTCTTTATCTTAACATTCTAAATACCACTGCTCTTGATGGAGTTAACATCACTCATTGATACTATTCTCGTCCTGTGGCGTATTCTCTCCCGAATGTTGTCTTCCCAATGAACTCCCTGAACCCCTGTCTTGGTCCATGTGACTTGCATTTTCCAACGACGTATTTATGTTATCCTTAATGTTGTCAGTCATCGTCTTATTGGTCTGCCCTTTCTCCTCCACCTAGATGCTCTGTCCTACATTATTTATATTTCTACACAGTTTTTATATGACCAAACCGGTGTGTTTTTTTTGCTATTGTATTTAATAACCAACACTCTGGCATCTTCAATGTGTTTATAATATCTGAATTTCTCTTTTTTTTCCTTCCTTGATATTCTAAAGCATCTTTCAGTGGCATTTCATCTCAAAGGTGATCTATGCCGCTGTTTTACTTAAAGAGTCTATGTTTCACAGCCATATATCTCTTTTCTCTTGCCTAAGAACAGCAGCAAGAATGATCAAAATAGACAAAATTATAAATGAAATCAGAATTATCGGTGTAAGACCATGCACAGAATACACAGAGAAACCAAAAAAATGGTTTGGACACAAGAATGAACCATACCTAACTACCAACAAGAACATATAACACAAGAAGATCCGGATACAAGATCAGAGGAAGACCTAGAACAAGATGGATAGATAACATCAAGACAACACTGAAAAAATATAGATTCAACACAGCCAATGTGGCACATTTGGCCTTGGATAAACAGCTAAAGCTCCCAATCAACACCCCTAAATGGCATGTGTGTATATTCTTACCATCATAACCGGGGATAGACAATAGATTCACAGCCGTATGTTGCAACTGGAAAAATAAAAGATCTTTATAGATGTCTATCAAGAGACATTCAATGAAGAAATAGGCAAGACAAGCAAATCTACAGAAACAAAATATGCGTTGAAAGAGAAGGGCAGAAAAACCAAGGTAACAGTAACATGATGATGTTTGAAAATACTATTCTGATGCCATCACATACACATTAGCAGGTTATGTAGTTATGTGTGCTAGATCACATCTCTTAAAATACTCGTATATGGTGAGATGCAAAAAATGCATGAGCTCTCAAGGTGGCCAAAATAAACGCTACAAGGATTCATTAAAGACCTTACTGAAAGTCATTGTCAAACTATAATACATAGAAGATGCTGCATGTAACTGAACTATGCGGCACTCTGCAATAAAATAATGGTGCAGGATTTTGTGAAACAAGGAGAAATGCAGCTGTTCAGCAGCAAGAGGATGGCTAAAAAGATACGGGCAGATCAAATACCATCTAAAGTGATTATCCCTGCCTAACCTGCCCAAAGACCATTGGAATTACCATCAGGTTTATCAGAAACCTACAAACTCATAGACAAAGACATACCTCTAATATTAGAAACCTACAAAATCATAAAGAAGGACATACCTTTAACTTTAATAATAGAAACCTACAAACTCATAGACAAGGACATACCTTTAATATTAGAAACCTACAAACTTATATACAAGGACACAGCTCTAATGGAATTTCAAGAAGATGTGAGAAATAATCATCACTTGTGATAGAATAATAAAGACAATGTTTGACATACAAAGTAAATACAAAACCCCACAGAAAAAAAGAGCACAGATTTTTCAAAGAACCTTCATTATGCATCGTTGTTCCAATTAGAGCCTGAACTTCTAGTTCATGGTGCAAATAGGGTCACTGTCTTTCCAGGCATGTCACAGAAGACTAAGGAAAGTTGGGGGATATGTTGACAACATGTCAACTGTGAAGAAATTGTTACCGGGAATATCTTATCTTGTCTCAATTTCTTGCTTATGCCTTTTATCAAATAATCCTCCAGCTCGTGTTTTGCCGGGGCCCGAAAGGGGAGCAAAGAATAGCAACAGTTTACCTTCCACGCAAATCGTAAAAGGCGACTAAGGAGGTTATGGGATGGAGGGTGGAGTTGGCTGTCCCATCCCATATAGGGTCAGTGACCCAAAGCCATGCTGAAGTCAGAGCAATGCTGTAAACCATGACAACGCATTCCATTCTCCAGAGTACATCCTGCTAATCTGCAGGAGTTTGAGAACGAACGCAGAAGAAGAAGAAATAATCCTCATGGATTTCAAAGAGATGCAGGCCAGCAGACATTGCACCTTTATCCATTTCTGGCAGACTTCTAGGTGAAGTGGAATGTTAGATGTGTCATTACTAAGTGTTGATCAAATAAATCTGATAGAATACTTAACCTAGTGGTGTGTACTGCACTCTTGACAGAATGTGGTACTGCTGCTGCACTGTAATGCATCCCTTCGGGGATTAAACATGCATTCAACCCCCTCTCCCCTCTTTTACACATACATGCCTTTGAGATATATATATATATATATACGAGTGTCACCTCAATTACACAACTAAGAGGAACCTGTGCTTTTATCAGAAAGGCCATGTGATGTCAAAAGTTACAAAAGCTACATGCTCACAGCTAAAGGGATTCTTTTGCGTTCGTTTTCAAACTTCTGCAGATTAACAGAATGTAATCAAGAGAAGGGAATGTGCTGTAGTGTAGTGGTTTACAGCTTTGCTGTGATATCTGCATTTTTCATCCTGACACGTCCAACTTCTGCAGAAATTTGAGAATGAATGCACAAGAATTATGGCAGCCTATAAGCATAACCTTAAACCAATTTGAAGATATCAAAAAATTGTTACCTTACTTTTGACCACACAGGCAATTATGAATGAATGAATGAATCATTTCCATACTGTTAGACATTAAGTCCTTCAAACAAATAGGCCCAAGGCTGTCAACTTATTTTCCATAAATCTGTATTTCAACATTTTACTTCCATAAAAATGTCTGTAAAATGACCAATTCCCAAATAATTGCATGTGGAGCTGGTATGAGGGCCCCCCCCCCCCTTAAATATTTTGTTTTATTTTTCTTTGGCCCATCAACATGTGTAAAATGTCCGCATTAGTAGTAATTACTGAACCTAACCCATTAACACCAAATCTCGGGTGGGGGTTAATCAATATGGCTAGTTGATGCCTAATAAGACCTTAGGTAACAGGAAGATTTGAAGAAACTTTAGATTATGGACTTTAAATGACTTCATCTGTATTCCTTTTAAAACTCCTATCCAGATAATTGAATGATGATGTGTGGATTGTGGTTTACTGCTTGATCACAGCTCCTGCACCTTTGGACGGAACACATTCAACTTGTTTTGTAGCATTGCATTTTTGGGTTACTATTTAAAAACTTCTACAGAGAGTAACCCACTTAGCCTATTCTTGAAATAAGCAATGCAGGTTACAATCACCCCATTGTTGAGCAAACTTGATAATCAATGTTAACATTAACATGTTTCACATTTAGACGCCCCCCCCCCTCTCCTGCACAATGAATTGCTGGGAATAGTCATAATTGAAATACATGTTCATAGCTGTTCTACATACAGTAGCCACAAATGACAGATAATAGTTGGACACCCTCATCATATAAAAATATAATATTATATATTGTTAAAAGTATTTATTTTTTTAAGTATAACAGCCTTGACCATGCCACGTAGATGGACTATAGCCTCATCTGTCACGCAGAGCAAGCGTGATCTGGTTCTGGCTCAGGATTGGTCAAAAATATGTCCAGGGACTATTGGCTTGACGTCACGACAGTCGCTGTATATAAACCAAAATTGCGCGTTATTTGGTTTTGCAACATTTCCCGAAAACATAACTGGCAGCCCGCTCCGCAATAAAATAAACTATAAAATGAAAACAGTCACAGTACTACGATGTAAACAATCGCACACTACTTAAGGTGTCCTTTTAATATGATCAATGGTTGGTTTTTTTTCTTCTTAAAAATGAGAATTTAGTCTCATTTTATGTCAGTTTTCTACTTGTGTAACTCAAAATTATTAAAAATTTGACATAGGTAGGCCTATTAGTACTGGTTATATTTTTAAGTTTACGTATTTTTTTATTAAAAAAATATTTAAAAACTCACCTCATCTCCTGCTGGTACCGTGAAATTGTCGCAGAATGAATCAAGCTGAGGCTCCAGAGAATCTGCTCCTACAGCAATCATTACTTTGCAGAAGATTTGACGTGTACAATTATTAAAGAAAAATTTTACTTACACAGTCCGCCATGAACTACAAATTTTACAGCGTGACCTAAGGTTTTATACTCCATCCCACAATGCACTGCGCGACGGATTCTTACGCGAGGACTGAAATATTTCAATAATAATTTGTTTAACAAGTAATGTAGTTTCACAGTACCACCTTTTTTTAATAAATTATGTATTTTATTTAATTCACGCAAAGATGTGCGCATTGACAATTTTTTCTCATCAGATATCCATGCAGAAGGAAGGGAATACCATACAAACAAATCATTGGTTGAGAGACAGACATGACGTCACAGAGTTAAGAATAGACCGTTGCTTTATTAGTTTTATTTTAAAACTGGTACTGACTGATAAAATTGTATACACTGGTTCTCAAGGTTGTATTCTAGACTCATTTAAAAACATTTTCACTTATCAATTTCAATTGTAACAATTTCAGATATAGGCATATTAATAAAATTGTCTGAAACTAAAACATGTCTAATTCGCACAATAGGCCCTATATTTTTATTTTTTTTTAAATATATACCATACAGTAAAATAGTAGGCCTATATTCACAGTATCCTTTGATGTTCTATAAACGCAAAGCATTCTCCTATCTATCTATCTATACGCTGTGTCCCTTGTTTGCCTTGCGGCGTCATGGGTGGAAGTGTTCTCTTGAGATGGCCTTCTTGTGCGCTGTTTGTAAGCTTGTTCCTGTGGCTTCTTTGATTTCTGTAATCCATCTTTTACATGGTCTGCCTCTGGCTTTATAACCGTTATATCTATGTGTCATGACCATTTGTGGCATGCTATATGTCGGTAGTCTGGAAGCGTGTGAAAACCACTTGATCTGTTGTCTTTTGGTGTGTTCCAATACTGGTATTGTTTTGGTTCATCATCATCAAGTGCCGTCTCCGCAACGAAGGTTGGCTGCAACGTATCTCCAACATCTCCTGTCTCTTGTCTTGGTGGTGCACTCTGCTAGACTGTAACCTGTCCATCGTGTAATGTTACTCTCCCACTTGTATCTCTGCCTACCTCTTGTTCGCTTCCCTTTGACTTTACCCTCAAGTAAGGTCTTCAATAGGGTGTCATGTCTTTTAATGTGTCCAAAGTATTTTATTTGCCTGATCTTTATTTCTCTTAGTAGTTCTTTCTTCATATTAAGTGTTTTTAGCACCTCTTTATTTGTTTTCTTCTCTTTCCATGATGTTCTCCCTATTCTTCTATATACCCACATATCAAAGGCATCAATTTTGTCTTCTAATTTTGTCTTGTTTTGGTTATCTGTCTGATATTATCGGTCCAGTCAGGATGGCGGGCACGTTGGATACTGGTTATATTGGCGGGCACGTTCGGCCAGACTCTAGACCGGGTAGTAGTTTTCGGTGTTTCAGTGTATTTTTGATGGAATATGTGATTTCTACATCTGAATGTGATAGATTAGAACACAGTTTAACCATTTAGAAACTCTGAAACAACGCTGTGACAGATCTAGCAAATCGACAGCAACGAAACACACTGCTCATAGAAAATGAAGAGTGTTCAGGGGACGACTAGCATACTTCGTTATTTTAGCGGGATGTGAACGAAACAAGATTCAATGCAAATGTTCATTGGTAGTGTATGATGGTTTGTGCATGTTCATTGGTAGTGTATGACTGCTACATTTTAGGACCCTGGGAGGAGGGATGCAAGGTTAGATATAGAATAAATCTAACGCTAGTACATGTCCCACCACTTCGTGGTGATGGAGACAAAAAAGTGTGTTCTTGCTATGGTCATTTATGACTTCCCCTGACAATAATTAACAAATAGCGGATGTGTTTGCATTTAGAATCATGTAAATATAATGAAAGAGGGGGGGGGTATTATGAATAATGAGAACATGCAGTGGCTAAGGATGGAGGTAGGGTGTTTTTTGTGAGGTGGCCTTCTTTTCACTCGCAAGCACTCCTGGCATTTGTAACAAGAGAATTTCTGCTTTGTCGATGGAAGATGCAGGGCAACTTGCTCAAGACCGCGGAGAATTCAAGAGATTCATAGGAAAGACTACGTTCTGGAAAGAATATGCCACTTGATGATGATGATGAAATCTATCTACCCGAAATGTTCCTTCAGCACCGAATGAGATGCATAGGGCAGAAACCCATGCTCTCCAATTTGAGCGATGTGATGCTATTGTGTGTAGTTCGTGTATATTGTTGAGATCCATAGTCTTGTCAATCCCACGGAATTACGAGCTTTTTACTCTTACTTCCTATGCGTCGTGGAATGGTTTCTCAGAGATATTTTTATTTTTATCTAGGCAACTTCGGCTTAATGCAATCTCCATTAAGAAGCCTTCTATTTGAAGGTGTCCATGTTATGAGACGAGCTTGTATTTTGCCTGAGCATTGTATTTATCAACGTGCATCTTTCTTCGGACGAGGCGCTGCAAAGTTGACGAACCATTTCCTGTGCAGAAAGACGACGTCATAGTCCTTAGTGTCCATAAAAAATTTCTTCAGTATGTACCGTGTTGGGCAACGGCGCCAGTCGAGATTTGCGTTCTTTTGTCTTCATAGACGAGGTTTCTTTGTTTCTGCAACGTCGCCAAACATATCCGGAGTCGGGGATTTGACGTTTGCATTTTCCACTCACTCGCTCGTGCACATGTGATAGCCTACTAATTCATCTTTAATTACGGTCTGTGTGTTACGATTCTTGTCCATTGCGTTTATCACCCAAAAGAAGTTGATGGATTACGCTATCTCAGATTAGTAACTTTGAAACAGGTGAACAGATCTCGTATAAGAAAGACGACATCACTGCCCACTGTAGTTCAACTTTCTCTGTATAACCCGTGTTCGCCAACGACGACAGAGTTAGACATGGGTTGCTCAAAGACTAACAGCCTCTCCAATGCTCCTGCAGTCCAGCTGTCCGAGACAGGATGTCTTATTATTGTGTGGCGTCAGAGTCGCTTACTGTGTCGGCTGATAGATGTCGGAGGTATTGCTTGTCGCATTGCAATCAATTCTCATTATATTTATAGCCTATACGGACACGATGCCTAAAAGTGTCAGCCAGAACCACCACACGAACCGTGGTACTTCTATTACCGGCATACATCCCGATAATGCACTTTTATGATCTTGTTCATCTGCAAACTCTGGGATTCACGCGAAAGTAATGTGGAAACCTTTGCATCTCCTCTATGCACCCCTCTCTTTGGTGATTGTTCTCCAAATTGTTTCTTTTGGTCACTCTCTCTCTTTTGCCATCTAGAACCCGTCCTCCTGCTTTTAGGGGCAATCTATTTTTATTCATTTTTAAAGCACATGTCAAATATTAGTCCATGGTTTTTCTTCCAATTTTGTAGAAACATATTGCTGTTTGGTGTATATAAGGAAATAGATATGGATTTCACGCTTCTGTCAAAATCATTGAACTTTTAAATTGCTTGCTTAATACTGTAAACTGCATATTAATACAATTACAAATATGTTTATTTTATGAACACCTGAAGATAAATTTAGCGTAAAACATGACACACATAGGATCGTACCCACAGGGCAGACTCGGCGTTACCACTCCTGGGTTTCTTCCTTAAGACCTGGGCTTTTTCGAGCAGCATTAAACCAAGAATTTGGGGTTTTTTTTTTTCAAGAATCGGATTTTTTTTTATTTCTTAAAATGATGATAATGTTGTCGGTAAATACTTCAGTAGTTGTTGATCAATGTTTCACAAGTATAGCAGGGCATACACGTCAACAGCATGAATTTTGAGATTGCTGCAGCCTCCCTAAATGGCACTCTGCGACTTTATTTACCAAGGCAGTTACTGTGTCTGACTCTCATTCCATGCTTCGAAGTATCCAAAACCGAACGGTATGAATATGAATGATGACATCTATAGATAATTCCAACTTCGCGGGTAACATTATATTAATTGACGTACAAGCCTACTCGTTATCGAATGAACAGAATGGCTTGTATTTATATTCAGATGTTAATCAATCACGAATGGCTACCGAAGTTAATTTATTTCACTACTTTTAAATTGATTTTAACATTTGTCTGGCATATCAACATTTTAAGATCTAACTGAACGATTTGATGGGACCTTTTCACACATACGGGGATAGGTCTTGGGGAAAAGACAGGGTCATAGATAGGAGGGGGGGAGTTCTACTACAAAAATAGATACATTATTCGCATGTTTTCGTGTTTTATTCCCTCTTTCTGATGAGACATGTAATGTTCTTTTTGCAGACAATCGCTATAGTGAAAGTGTATCCACCTTTTGGCCATATTCCTAGTACTAAAAAATTGTTTTCTGATTTGCTGGAAAGGGGGGGAGGATTGAACCTCATATTTATCTACGAACTTGGGGGAAAGCACAAAAAGCACATTTATAATATATAAATATATCCGGATATATGTCCGGCGAAGTGGTACAGAGCGCGTCTGTGACGACCAAGATACTGAGGTGTATTTATATTGCCTAGAAAATATATATTTACGATCTGGGCTTTATGTTGTTTCGGAAATGGAAATTGTGTAAATAGTGAGTGGTTACGCTGGACAGAGTTGAGTTTCCAAACCAAGCACTGAGATCATTAGCACGCATATCAATTAAATCAATCAATAATCAAATGCCATGCCGAGTGCCGTCGGCAATCATGTTTCCCCATAACTCTCTGTCTCTTGTGTTATTAATAAGTTCAGTTGATGACATTTGACCGTTTGTGTGTCACAGTGACAACCCATCTAGCAATTTCTCTCTTTACCCGTCTCTTCTCCCCTTGATCTTTCCGGTATTTATTAAATATTCTAGTTTTGCTTTTCTCATAATATGCCATAAAACAGCGGTCGAGAAATTTTTTGTCTGAGAGCCATGGACACCACATATTTTGAAAAGTAATTATGTGAGAACCATACATTATGTTTAAAACTAAAAATTCAAGTAAATGTGTGCATCTTGTATAATTTCAACTATAAAAGTACAATAAGTATGTCTCTGAATTCTTTTTAATAACATTGTTATGCTGTTAATAATCAATAATGAGTATTTCTTACCATTAATGCGACTTCTGATGCTGAGCTGCAGTAAACTTTAGCTCATTTGTAGAATGAAATATTGATATACAATTAAAATGTAGATCACAGGAGTCTAAAGAAACATTTTTTTTTCATAATCGAACATTTGCCTGCGAGCCAGATGCAGCCATCAATAGAGCCACATCTGGCCCACGAGCCATGGGTTCCCGACCCGTGCCCTAATAGATCTTGATTTTCTGCTTCTTCTTCTTCTTCTTCGGCGTTCGCTCTCATATAACCACAACGAATATTTCGTGTGATTTCCGCCCAGGAGCGTGAAGTACGTTGTGCTGCAAGTTCCACAGTAGAATTGTGATTATTTGCCCCCCAGTTGGCCACTTGTGGTCAGAACGTCCGAGGTCCAGCACATCCGTTTTCGTCATTCCTTTATTTCGGGTTTGGTCCCTAGATTTTCTGCTTCTAATCTTGGCTATAATTTGTCGTTTTACTCCAGTATAGATGAGGACCTCTACATTAATGTTCTTGGCTGTGCATAGGATTTTCATCATTCTTAAAAATAAAACACGTATGAATTGCCTCATGTGTATGAATTATCACTTGCTAATGGAAACAGAACATGTATGTATCATATGCGATGCCCAGAGTGTTATGACGAATGGATAACTCCTAAAATGCTATCAACAGAATCTCAACGGAGCTTCAGAGAATTTGATATTAAACGTATGATTTCATAGAATTGTCTGCATCTAATTCTTGGAGAAACAATAAAGTAGAGAATCAGATATTCTTCTTCTTCTGCGTTCGTTCTCAGATTAGCAGGATGTAGTCCAGAGAACGGAATGCGTTGCGTCATGGTTTACAGAAATGCTGCGATATATGCACCTTTCTACATGACACATCCGGCTTTAGCATGGCTTTGGGTCATGCTGACCCTAAATGGGATGAGACAACGCACTACATCCCATAATATCCTTAGTCGCCTCTTACGACATGTATGGAAGGTAAACAGTGTTTTCTATTATTTTCTCCCATTTCGGTCCCCGGTAACACACGGGTAGAATCAGAAATGAAAACATCAGAAGACTAACAAAAACAAAAACAATTCTGGATTACATCAGTCGACAACAGATTAACTGGTTTTCGTATGCTTCCAGATTACATTCAGATACCCTCAGAAAAGAATTACTAAACAGACACAAAGACAGGAACAGACCATGCAAAAGATGGATTACATAAATAAAAGAGTCACCGAAAACAAACATATATGAAGCACACAAAAACTCCATCTCCAGAGAACTTTTCTACCCCTGACGCTGCAATGCATAAAGGGGTATAAGACGAAAAGAAAGAAGACAAGATTTCGTATGAAACTAATAAAACTGGACTCCTGTGAGATGGAATGAGAAACTGGACTTCTGTGAGGTGGAATAAGAAACTGGACTTCTGTGAGGTGGAATAAGAAACTGGACTCCTGTGATGTGGAATAAGAAACTGGACTCCTGTGAGGTGGAATAAGAAACTGGACTCCTGTGCTGTGGTATGAGAAACGTGATGATGATAATGGTGTTCCTCCTTCGCAAGCGAAGATGAGCATGGCATGAAAAACAATAAATAGAACAAGAAACGTATTTAACCAGTGAGCTACGGGAACTAGTAGCATTGATACCCTTCTAAATTTGTTGGGGTGGGAGTCTGTCTGGAGTGCAACGATGTCGGTTCACAATTTCACAATTAATAAATAACCATTCCGCAGAAGTCGCGTGTGTCGGAACATTGGCACAAATAATGTACATTTCTTCTCCGTTCTCTGGAGTACATTCTGCTGGAAATTTAGATGGACCACTGTCCTGCTATAAGAGAGAACCAGCAGGAGTTTGAGAATGCACTCTTGATAATAGTAATAATTATCCAACCACTGCAACTTTTCTATACGACGTCGACATGCAATATGTGGCCTTGTCTACGAGTCTATGCTCAATGTGGATGTGTCATAAAGAAGACGCATACATCGCAGGAAAGCTGTAAGTTATAACACAATGCATACCTTTCTCCGAACTACATCCTGCTAATCTGCAGGAGTTTGGGTACAACCTAAAAAAAAAAAAGTTTGCGAAAATGAGAAAGTTTACGAGATTTATCACAGCCAACTTCCTGCTGCAGACATTGCTAATGTACTTTAGTGAATGGAGAAATGTTTGTTTCTATGTGTCATGGCCATATTTTTTCAGGAGACGACTAAATATGGCCATGACACATAGACATAACGGTTATAAGGCCAGAGGCAGACCATGTAAAAGATGGATCACAGAAATCAAAGAAGCCACGGGAACAAGCTTACAAACAGCGCACAAGAAGGCCATCTCCAGAGAACTCTTCCACCCCTGACGCTGCAAGGCAAACAAGGGACACAGCGTATAGATAGATAGATATAGAAATGTTTGTTTGTTTGTTGAGTGCTGGATTCGACTAGGCCATCTCGGGATGCCTAGTCACGTCGCTTTCAACCTAGTCCTAAGAAGGAATTTGTGGTTGTATCACGAAGCTTGGTGCGGACAGGGAACTGACGAAAAGTACTTGACTCTTAGCGAAAATGACGAAAAGGCTGACGAAAGTTTGCTGAAGCTTGCTTTTAATCCCGGGACGTACTGCAAATAAGAAGAGTTGATTCTCTCTTGGAAGTTTCCAAGTCCACAGCAGGTTCCCACCTCAGCTGGAAATCGTTCGATCCTTGATAGCTTAGCCAGATTGCTCTGTTGCCCGGGGTACTCCACGAGGAGGAGTATCAAGGTCTGAATCAGTATGAGTCCTGGTTCTGTGCTCGCTTCAACATCTCTGCACCCCAATGGAGAAATCTCGGCTTATTTGTATCATATCACTAAATACCCTTATTCATATTCATTTCCATTTCCTGTTCACGTTTTCGAATTTCGCCTCTTATCCTCCAATCGAAACGTATATATTCATAACGTCACCTCACTATCATCACCCTGTTCATGACGTGGCGACAGCAAGAGCATGCGGCCTTTATCACACAGCTACAAAATCATCCCCTGCACCTCCTTAACGGGAAAAATGCGGTATTTGACAGTTGACCTCCTCGTCACTGCTTTTCGTTTTAACCGTCAGATGATAACTAAAGACAAGTTAAGATTTAAACCAGGACCGTTCAGTTGACACCTATTCGCTTTGACATTTGAGTCAATACGGTTTCTGAATCCGATTAATCTATATACCTTCTGATCTTCATGGAAAGTTTGGGAGAAGGAATCTCAATGTCAGGCCAACCCAGCATTCTATTTATGGAAGTTGTTTATTTGTACTTGTATTTTAGTTTATTTGAATCAATAGGGGCCTATACTGTTTATACATTGGTTTTATTCTGTTCATTTTTTACTCCCTGTTTTAATTTTTTAAGCTGTATGTATTCTCCCTTTGTAAACCGTTTAATATATTATACCTAGTCACACGGATCGCTTATTCCTCCCCCCCCCCCCCCCCGCACACCACGCTGTTCTCTAATTTCTTAGTTTATTGACAAGGCCCGTCAGTTGATACATACGGCCCAACTTCAAATCCAGTGGAATCAATAATCTAAAACACGTTTACAAACAAGCCCAACGCGCTGATCATAAACTGCGCCGCTTATTATCTTGGCCGATACTATTGATCATGTGTTACCTGTTTATTTTACCCAATAAGCCAATGAACAGTAAGGGAAAAGTATGATCAGCCAAAACAATTGAGATTATTTGGAATGGGGGCCGCCCGTGTGTTCCCGGGGCCCGAATGGTAGCAAAGAATAGCAACACTGTTTACCTTCCACGCATGTCGTAAAAGACGACTAAGGAGGTTATGGGATGGAGTTGGCTGTCCCATCCCATATAGGGTCAGTGACCCAAAGCCATGCTGAAGTCGGATGTGTCAGGCCGAAAGGCGCGGATATCGCAGCAATGCTGTAAACCATGACACAACGCATTCCTTTCTCTGGACTACATCCTGCTAATCTGCAGGAGTTTGAGAATGAACGCAGAAGAAGAAGAAGATTTGGAATGGGTGAAAATGACTATGCTGGAGAAGGACATGTTAAAGAGAAAAAAAGTTGTAAAGGCGTAGATGAATTACATCATTGTACTCAGGTTACTCCCATATGTACCCCGTCCCTCTAAACGAAGCTATAATTCTCCTGCCGAGGCAGAACAAAGAGTTGTGGAAAAACATTTCGCAACGCTATCGACACGAGTAGTTATATAGGGATGACTTGATGCGTAGTGCTCACCAATGCTCACCATTTAGATGGCTCAAAGAAGAAAGTATTAGTGAGCTGCTCACCATTGCTCACCATTGCTCACCATATGTGCCCGAATGTGCTAATATAGCTCATATAACAATATACTCGGTCTGACGAGGTCGTGCAGGTCGTGCAGAGGTCGTGGAGAGGTCGTGCAGGGCGTGCAAAGGTCGTGCAGCGGTCGTGCAGGGCATGCAAAGGTCGTGCCATGTTACTTATCTGTACAATATGACGAGGTCGTGGGCGTGCAAAGGTCGTGCAGGTCGTCCAAAGGTCGTGCCATGTTACTTATCTGTACAATATGACGAGGTCGTGCAAAGGTCGTGGCGAATGTGCCCGAATGTGCTAATATAGCTCATATAACAATATACTTGATCTGGAGAGGTCGTCCAAAGGGCGTGTCGAATGTGTCGAGTGTGCTTTATTATAGCCCATATAGCATTATACTCGACCTGGAGAGGTGGTGTAAATGGGCGTCATGTTACGCCATGTTACATAACCGGATACTACTTAACTCATATAACAATATACTGGATACGGAGAGGTCGTGCAAAGGTGGCACCATGCCCCGTGCTGTTACATAACGGGCTTTAATATAGCCCAAATAACAATAAACGTGTCATACAAAAGTCGGGTAAAGGTCGTCACCTGGTACATATCCGGCTAATATATACCTCATATAACAATAATGAGATGTGAATTGTCGAGTGTGCGGCTGAATGTACTGAGTGTGCCCGCACATCCCATATGATGGCAGTCGAAACCGGCCGAACCGACCGGTGGCGAGGTGTGATCCGGAGCGATACCCGGTCGCTGTGGCCGAATCTGGTCAAATTGTGTATCTAATGATGCGAATGTGTGTGGGGTGGGTCTGGTATTTGGTAGTGGAATTGTCCCTTTATTTGTTTTGCTGATACAAGGAGCTAGGCTCGTGATAAAGACTTCCACTGCGCCTTCCAGTGATTGAGGTCTACATAACCCCATCTCTCCCCCTTGTGTCGGTGGGACTGCATTTGGTGAGTATTAACATGTTATAACTGTATCTGATTAGTGGGTATGTTGTGGTTTTTCTACTGAAATTTATTTATGACACTATCTTTTATATAAAACGATCCAATTTTAAACCACATGTGAAAGATCACGCAAAGTTCAGATTGTAAAACTGCCAAATGCAATATAATTACAGTCATGATAAAGAGCATGTCCACTGCCACTTCCAGTGAATGAGGTTAGCATAACCCCACCTACTCCCACTTATGCCGGTGGGGGTGATTTTGCTGGGTATTAACATTAACATGACCTTATTTGTTTAGTGGGTATGTTTGGGATTTCCGCTTACATTCAAGTGGTTCTCAAATTGTAAAATACTGACCATAACAATGTAAACCCCCGAGACATATAGACACCACAAAAACTAATATTCTGCAAACATACTTCTGTGCCTTTGACCAACGGTTCTCATTATTTCATACTTATATTCAAGTGGTTCTCAAATTGTAAAATCTTGACCATGCAATGTAAAACCCTGACATATAGACACAACAAAAGCTATATTCTCCAAACATTCTTCTGTGCCTTTGGCCAATGATTATCATTATTTTATGCTTATATTCAAGTGGTTATCACATTGTGAAAACCTGACCATGAGAATGTAAAACTCGTAACATTGACACCACAAAAGAAAATATTCTGCAAACATTATTCTGTGCCTTTGGCCAATAGTTCTCATTATTTTATGGTTATGTTAAAGTGGTTCTCACATTGGCCAATCCTGACCATACAAATGTAAAACCCATGTCATATATACACCACAAAAGCTAATATTCTCCAAACAGTCTTCTCTCATGCCACGCTTCAGCCATGGTCGCTTGATGGTCTCTGTATGCTCTTTAACTATGTTCAACCATATTATCATTATGGTCTCACTAACTTCTAACAGGGTCTACTTTGGGCCAATATATTCTTAGTATATTTTCGCTAGAGTCTTAAACTAGGTTCTCATGTGCAGCTTCAATTATGTTCTCTCTGTGTTTTGAGTTATTTTTCTCTACTAAAAGGTTTCTTATTAACATATTTCATTAGCGCAAACGGCGTGTTTATCAGATGTCGAAATTAACAAGTCACACGAAAACACATTTCAGCCCTTTCTCACTAACAACATAGTACATTTGAGAAGTTTTATTTGTATAAACTTAACATTTATTGGTGTTTTTTCACAACTAGATAAGCCACTTATACGGATTTTCGATGTTTTATTAGTTGTCTAAATTGTCATACGAAAATACATTTCAGTATTTTTGCAGTAACAACATGACAAATTTTATCGTGTTTGTATTTTGTGTGACTGTACAATGTACCATTTTTCCACAATTAACCAATCTGCTTTTAGTGATTTTCATTATGTTTTATCATTTGTCTAAATTATCATACCACACGAAATATATTTCAGTACTTTTACACAAACATTATAACACATTTTTTTTATTTGTGTAAGTACATCATTTACAATTTTTTCACAAGTAACCAACCCACTTTTACTATGTTATCATACTAAAAGAACCCATTTTTCAGTACGTGGCCACTAACAACATAACGCATTTTGCCATGTTTTTATTTGTGGGCCTGCGGCATTTATCAATTTTAGTGATGTTCGTTATGTTTTATCAGTAGTTATCTAAATTAGATACCATACAAACCCATATTTCAGTACTTTTGCACAAACATCATAACACATTTACCATGTTTTATTTATTCGCTTTCAACAGTTATTACTATTTTTGCAATTACACAAGCCGAATTGGGTGATTTTCGTTATGTTTTATCAGATGTCTAAGTTATGATACCATACGAAGCTATTGTTCCTTACGTTGCCATTAACAACATAACAACTTTTGACATGTTTTTATCTGTTGGACAATCACTTATCACTTTTTCACAACTAGGCAAGTTGGTGGTAGCGCCTTTCAGTGTGATCAGACAGTATTTATCTCTTTTCTATACTTACAGTTGCGCATTTCACGACATTTAGATACAAAACACGGTTCCAATGAACTTATTTTCATATGGTAAACTGCATGTTTTAGCTGTTTTCAAAATTATTATCCCATCCGAAATAACATGCCAACACTTCTCACTAACCTCATACACCATTTTGACAAACTTCTGTATATGAAACAGCATCGTTGATCACTACTCATAGACAATACCAACACATTTCACACATAGACCCTGTCAATATCCCGTACTGATAGTCCGTGCTTATCCCCCGTGCTTATACCGCGTTCTGATATCCCGTGCTGATATCACCTGTCAAAATCCACTGCTGATATCCGCTGTCAAGATCCGCGGCTATCGATTGTCAAAATCCGCTGCTATCATCGGGCAAGAACCGCTGTTGATATCTGCTGTCGAAATTCACTACTGATATCCCCTGTCAAAATCCGCTGGTGATATCCGTTGTCAAAATCCGCTGCTGATATCCGCTGTCAAGAGCCGCTACTGATAGCTCTAGTCAAGAACTGATGCTGACATCCCGTGTTGACAATCGACGTGTTGCATCCCTTTTCACAACTAGGCAAACGGCTTATAACACTTTTTGCTATAATCGAAAGCATTAGGCGTTGATTTTCTAAACATACAAGGTAAATGTTTCTATTTGTATGTACCAACGTCTCATATTACATATTTCCATATGACAAATTACCTGTTTAGCCCTTTTAACAGCTAGGCAAATCGCTTTTAACACATTTACATATGATAAACGGCATGTTTTTTCACTTGTCACAGCCGCTTTTAACGCATTACCATTTGACAAACGGTATGTTTTATCAGTTATCACACCATATGAAAACCTATTACAAGGCGTTTACACTAAAAACACAACACATTTATCACTTTTCACAGCTAGACATGCTGCTTTTCGTAGTTTTCACAATGAGTAAAGTCACTATTTCACCAGTGTCTAGACTTACAAGGACAAATTACATTGGTTTTATGTACCAACATGTTTAATATTACATATAGCCAAATGACAGAAGTCATGTTTATCACTTTTCACAACTAGGCAAAGCCCTTTTAACACATTTTGCTATAATCAAAGACATTGGGTGGGGCCTTTCTAGACTTACAATGCAAATTTCCTTATTTGTATGTACCAACAAGGTTCATATTACGTATTTCCATAGGACAACTTTCATGTTTTATCACTGTTCACAACTAGGCAAACCGCTTTTAACAATTTTTGGTATTACCAAAAGCTATGTGTGGTGGTTCTCTAGACTTACACTGTAAATTTTCCTATTTTTATGCACCAACCGGTTTCATATTGCATATTTCCAAACGACAAAGTTCATGTTTTATCACTTTTCACAGCTAGCCAAAACGATTTTTAAATTCTTTTCATATGACAAACGACATGTTTTATTAGTTTTCTAAATTATCAGGTTATATGAAACCACATTACAATACGTTTACACTAAAAAACATAACGCATTTAAGTACTTTTCACAGCTAGACACATCACGTTTCGAAGTTTTCGCAATGAGCAAAGACATTATTTTGCTCGTTGCTAGACTTACAAAGGCAAATTACCATACTTTTATGTACCAACAAGGTTCATATTATATATGTCCATATGACAAGCTTCAGGTTTATCGCTTTTCACAATTAGGCAAACCGCGTTTCGCAAACCCCTAGCTATAACCCGGGTGATATCACATGACATTAGCCAAGGCCGATAGCCCCTGGTGATACCCAGGACACACCTACCAACTGCCTACGGGTAATGTTAGTGCCTATAAGAGTGAAGTGTATTATAGGGTTTGTGTGCCGCCTTCAACATTTAACCGCTACCAGTAATAATCTGCCGAACTAGCTAAACTCACCTGCACCGCATAAACAATAGCTAAACATATAGGGTAGCTTGTTATGGGGTGGTACCTGAGCAATACGTAGTGAAAATTTTATTAATGTGTAACCTATACATAAAGGATGAAAAAAGGCTAACCTTCGTCATTGTCTTAAACATGCGCACCTCTGGGAATGACATCTCAGCACGGGCTATAAATACGAAAGCATGTGATTCTGATACTAACAAACGAGCAAACACCTAGTTTTATATACGAACCAGCTACACCAATCGACTGTATTGCACTTTTAAAGCACAACCGAATAGGCAATACAGGTTTGGTACTGTGCACACACTCGGAGTAACCCATTCATCCCATTGGGTGATGTGTGTATATTTGTATTACCAAACATTTAAAAAAGCACACGTTATCAGCACTTACTAATAGTTACTACCGGAACTTTGTCATTTTGAAGAATGACTTATGTAAGTAATGTTGTTAATATCTGAATAGGTTGTTTGTTATTCTAACAGGATTTTCGATCACAGTCTTGTTTTTGTCTCTTCTTCAGACAGGCGTTAACGGGCACATTCTCTACCTTTTCTATGATATTTTGATGTTAAATTTAATGTCTGACATGTGTGAAATTCTATAGGGTCTTGGTTGTTGGTCCGTTTTGGTAGTTGCCACCATGTGGGCGTGGAAACAAGTTGGTGTAAATGTGAATACATTTGTGTATTTTTTTGGTGTGTATAGATACACTAACATCCCGGTGATATATTGGGGTCTTATTTATTACTATTGTTGTGGTCGTTGTTTATGTATATTGTTTGAGTTGTGTATGTATAGCCTGAATATGAGTTAGGGCTAACTATGTTAGGTATCTGCTTGGGAATTGGATTATTTACGCAGTCCATCTATTCTCCACAGACCAAGACGTCCACCAAAACCTACCGGTGTGTTCAATGCTTGAAACCATTTAGTCGCCTTTACACACTGCAAAGACATAAACAAGATCTTCACCTTAAAAAAAGACATAACTGTAATTTGTGTGTTAATGTTTACACAGACGCTTCAACATTAAGACAGCACAGGCAAAAGTGTCATACGCCCCAATTAGTAACAACGGATGGAACTTTTAACCCTAGCGAGGGGCATCATAGTAATTTAACACCAACCAAGAACATGATACTAGTTGATCCCCAGGTGGTCGACGCCTTGCTGTATAAAACAGTCTATAAACCACCTGATTCTTTAACTGATTCTATGGGTGAGTTGGACCAAGAAATGCGGGCGGTTTTAGTTCGTGGTGATTTAACCAATCACGAAAAATCTAGACTATACCAAAAAACATTACAACAGTATTTGAATCGACTCAGTCAATACAAAAACACACCTCTGAAGCTATTAGAGAGCACGCAGTGTTCGGTACCAAGTGCCTCAATACAGAAAGATGAAGAACCCACTGAGAAAATTCCAGAGAAAGTCGAAGTGATGCCTAAGACGCCACGGCTTAAACATAGGCGGGCATCTAAAAGAACAAAAAGTAAAACAATGGCCAAAAGTCTGATTTGGGATAAGTGGTAGAAAAAATTGTAGAAGGCAACGCACCATTACACAACAAATTGTCAACTGTTTAAACAAATATGATACTTATATAACATTAATAAACAAAATAAAATAATAAAATCACAACGATGTTGTTGTATTTTATCTTTATTTGTGTATGTGTGTGTGTGTGTGTGTGACTATATGTAAAATAAAGATTGCTCATAAACATAAAAAACTAGGTCGATTTCCCTCCTAGCACGGGATCCCGTGTAACACGAGATCCTGTTTTATCATCTTGGACCTACACGGGCCCGTGCTAGGAGGGAAATCGACCTAGTTTTTTATGTTTATGAGCAATCTTTATTTTACATATAGTCACACACACACACACACACATACACAAATAAAGATAAAATACAACAACATCGTTGTGATTTTATTATTTTATTTTGTTTATTAATGTTATATAAGTATCATATTTGTTTAAACAGTTGACAATTTGTTGTGTAATGGTGCGTTGCCTTCTACAATTTTTTCTACCACTTATCCCAAATCAGACTTTTGGCCATTGTTTTACTTTTTGTTCTTTTAGATGCCCGCCTATGTTTAAGCCGTGGCGTCTTAGGCATCACTTCGACTTTCTCTGGAATTTTCTCAGTGGGTTCTTCATCTTTCTGTATTGAGGCACTTGGTACCGAACACTGCGTGCTCTCTAATAGCTTCAGAGGTGTGTTTTTGTATTGACTGAGTCGATTCAAATACTGTTGTAATGTTTTTTGGTATAGTCTAGATTTTTCGTGATTGGTTAAATCACCACGAACTAAAACCGCCCGCATTTCTTGGTCCAACTCACCCATAGAATCAGTTAAAGAATCAGGTGGTTTATAGACTGTTTTATACAGCAAGGCGTCGACCACCTGGGGATCAACTAGTATCATGTTCTTGGTTGGTGTTAAATTACTATGATGCCCCTCGCTAGGGTTAAAAGTTCCATCCGTTGTTACTAATTGGGGCGTATGACACTTTTGCCTGTGCTGTCTTAATGTTGAAGCGTCTGTGTAAACATTAACACACAAATTACAGTTATGTCTTTTTTTAAGGTGAAGATCTTGTTTATGTCTTTGCAGTGTGTAAAGGCGACTAAATGGTTTCAAGCATTGAACACACCGGTAGGTTTTGGTGGACGTCTTGGTCTGTGGAGAATAGATGGACTGCGTAAATAATCCAATTCCCAAGCAGATACCTAACATAGTTAGCCCTAACTCATATTCAGGCTATACATACACAACTCAAACAATATACATAAACAACGACCACAACAATAGTAATAAATAAGACCCCAATATATCACCGGGATGTTAGTGTATCTATACACACCAAAAAAATACACAAATGTATTCACATTTACACCAACTTGTTTCCACGCCCACATGGTGGCAACTACCAAAACGGACCAACAACCAAGACCCTATAGAATTTCACACATGTCAGACATTAAATTTAACATCAAAATATCATAGAAAAGGTAGAGAATGTGCCCGTTAACGCCTGTCTGAAGAAGAGACAAAAACAAGACTGTGATCGAAAATCCTGTTAGAATAACAAACAACCTATTCAGATATTAACAACATTACTTACATAAGTCATTCTTCAAAATGACAAAGTTCCGGTAGTAACTATTAGTAAGTGCTGATAACGTGTGCTTTTTTAAATGTTTGGTAATACAAATATACACACATCACCCAATGGGATGAATGGGTTACTCCGAGTGTGTGCACAGTACCAAACCTGTATTGCCTATTCGGTTGTGCTTTAAAAGTGCAATACAGTCGATTGGTGTAGCTGGTTCGTATATAAAACTAGGTGTTTGCTCGTTTGTTAGTATCAGAATCACATGCTTTCGTATTTATAGCCCGTGCTGAGATGTCATTCCCAGAGGTGCGCATGTTTAAGACAATGACGAAGGTTAGCCTTTTTTCATCCTTTATGTATAGGTTACACATTAATAAAATTTTCACTACGTATTGCTCAGGTACCACCCCATAACAAGCTACCCTATATGTTTAGCTATTGTTTATGCGGTGCAGGTGAGTTTAGCTAGTTCGGCAGATTATTACTGGTAGCGGTTAAATGTTGAAGGCGGCACACAAACCCTATAATACACTTCACTCTTATAGGCACTAACATTACCCGTAGGCAGTTGGTAGGTGTGTCCTGGGTATCACCAGGGGCTATCGGCCTTGGCTAATGTCATGTGATATCACCCGGGTTATAGCTAGGGGTTTGCGAAACGCGGTTTGCCTAATTGTGAAAAGCGATAAACCTGAAGCTTGTCATATGGACATATATAATATGAACCTTGTTGGTACATAAAAGTATGGTAATTTGCCTTTGTAAGTCTAGCAACGAGCAAAATAATGTCTTTGCTCATTGCGAAAACTTCGAAACGTGATGTGTCTAGCTGTGAAAAGTACTTAAATGCGTTATGTTTTTTAGTGTAAACGTATTGTAATGTGGTTTCATATAACCTGATAATTTAGAAAACTAATAAAACATGTCGTTTGTCATATGAAAAGAATTTAAAAATCGTTTTGGCTAGCTGTGAAAAGTGATAAAACATGAACTTTGTCGTTTGGAAATATGCAATATGAAACCGGTTGGTGCATAAAAATAGGAAAATTTACAGTGTAAGTCTAGAGAACCACCACACATAGCTTTTGGTAATACCAAAAATTGTTAAAAGCGGTTTGCCTAGTTGTGAACAGTGATAAAACATGAAAGTTGTCCTATGGAAATACGTAATATGAACCTTGTTGGTACATACAAATAAGGAAATTTGCATTGTAAGTCTAGAAAGGCCCCACCCAATGTCTTTGATTATAGCAAAATGTGTTAAAAGGGCTTTGCCTAGTTGTGAAAAGTGATAAACATGACTTCTGTCATTTGGCTATATGTAATATTAAACATGTTGGTACATAAAACCAATGTAATTTGTCCTTGTAAGTCTAGACACTGGTGAAATAGTGACTTTACTCATTGTGAAAACTACGAAAAGCAGCATGTCTAGCTGTGAAAAGTGATAAATGTGTTGTGTTTTTAGTGTAAACGCCTTGTAATAGGTTTTCATATGGTGTGATAACTGATAAAACATACCGTTTGTCAAATGGTAATGCGTTAAAAGCGGCTGTGACAAGTGAAAAAACATGCCGTTTATCATATGTAAATGTGTTAAAAGCGATTTGCCTAGCTGTTAAAAGGGCTAAACAGGTAATTTGTCATATGGAAATATGTAATATGAGACGTTGGTACATACAAATAGAAACATTTACCTTGTATGTTTAGAAAATCAACGCCTAATGCTTTCGATTATAGCAAAAAGTGTTATAAGCCGTTTGCCTAGTTGTGAAAAGGGATGCAACACGTCGATTGTCAACACGGGATGTCAGCATCAGTTCTTGACTAGAGCTATCAGTAGCGGCTCTTGACAGCGGATATCAGCAGCGGATTTTGACAACGGATATCACCAGCGGATTTTGACAGGGGATATCAGTAGTGAATTTCGACAGCAGATATCAACAGCGGTTCTTGCCCGATGATAGCAGCGGATTTTGACAATCGATAGCCGCGGATCTTGACAGCGGATATCAGCAGTGGATTTTGACAGGTGATATCAGCACGGGATATCAGAACGCGGTATAAGCACGGGGGATAAGCACGGACTATCAGTACGGGATATTGACAGGGTCTATGTGTGAAATGTGTTGGTATTGTCTATGAGTAGTGATCAACGATGCTGTTTCATATACAGAAGTTTGTCAAAATGGTGTATGAGGTTAGTGAGAAGTGTTGGCATGTTATTTCGGATGGGATAATAATTTTGAAAACAGCTAAAACATGCAGTTTACCATATGAAAATAAGTTCATTGGAACCGTGTTTTGTATCTAAATGTCGTGAAATGCGCAACTGTAAGTATAGAAAAGAGATAAATACTGTCTGATCACACTGAAAGGCGCTACCACCAACTTGCCTAGTTGTGAAAAAGTGATAAGTGATTGTCCAACAGATAAAAACATGTCAAAAGTTGTTATGTTGTTAATGGCAACGTAAGGAACAATAGCTTCGTATGGTATCATAACTTAGACATCTGATAAAACATAACGAAAATCACCCAATTCGGCTTGTGTAATTGCAAAAATAGTAATAACTGTTGAAAGCGAATAAATAAAACATGGTAAATGTGTTATGATGTTTGTGCAAAAGTACTGAAATATGGG
Organism: Meghimatium bilineatum; assembly: GCA_034231615.1. NCBI lineage: Eukaryota > Metazoa > Mollusca > Gastropoda > Stylommatophora > Philomycidae > Meghimatium > Meghimatium bilineatum. The sequence goes on along the minus strand of CM067311.1, from coordinate 14,878,420 downwards.
TTTGTATGGTATCTAATTTAGATAACTACTGATAAAACATAACGAACATCACTAAAATTGATAAATGCCGCAGGCCCACAAATAAAAACATGGCAAAATGCGTTATGTTGTTAGTGGCCACGTACTGAAAAATGGGTTCTTTTAGTATGATAACATAGTAAAAGTGGGTTGGTTACTTGTGAAAAAATTGTAAATGATGTACTTACACAAATAAAAAAAATGTGTTATAATGTTTGTGTAAAAGTACTGAAATATATTTCGTGTGGTATGATAATTTAGACAAATGATAAAACATAATGAAAATCACTAAAAGCAGATTGGTTAATTGTGGAAAAATGGTACATTGTACAGTCACACAAAATACAAACACGATAAAATTTGTCATGTTGTTACTGCAAAAATACTGAAATGTATTTTCGTATGACAATTTAGACAACTAATAAAACATCGAAAATCCGTATAAGTGGCTTATCTAGTTGTGAAAAAACACCAATAAATGTTAAGTTTATACAAATAAAACTTCTCAAATGTACTATGTTGTTAGTGAGAAAGGGCTGAAATGTGTTTTCGTGTGACTTGTTAATTTCGACATCTGATAAACACGCCGTTTGCGCTAATGAAATATGTTAATAAGAAACCTTTTAGTAGAGAAAAATAACTCAAAACACAGAGAGAACATAATTGAAGCTGCACATGAGAACCTAGTTTAAGACTCTAGCGAAAATATACTAAGAATATATTGGCCCAAAGTAGACCCTGTTAGAAGTTAGTGAGACCATAATGATAATATGGTTGAACATAGTTAAAGAGCATACAGAGACCATCAAGCGACCATGGCTGAAGCGTGGCATGAGAGAAGACTGTTTGGAGAATATTAGCTTTTGTGGTGTATATATGACATGGGTTTTACATTTGTATGGTCAGGATTGGCCAATGTGAGAACCACTTTAACATAACCATAAAATAATGAGAACTATTGGCCAAAGGCACAGAATAATGTTTGCAGAATATTTTCTTTTGTGGTGTCAATGTTACGAGTTTTACATTCTCATGGTCAGGTTTTCACAATGTGATAACCACTTGAATATAAGCATAAAATAATGATAATCATTGGCCAAAGGCACAGAAGAATGTTTGGAGAATATAGCTTTTGTTGTGTCTATATGTCAGGGTTTTACATTGCATGGTCAAGATTTTACAATTTGAGAACCACTTGAATATAAGTATGAAATAATGAGAACCGTTGGTCAAAGGCACAGAAGTATGTTTGCAGAATATTAGTTTTTGTGGTGTCTATATGTCTCGGGGGTTTACATTGTTATGGTCAGTATTTTACAATTTGAGAACCACTTGAATGTAAGCGGAAATCCCAAACATACCCACTAAACAAATAAGGTCATGTTAATGTTAATACCCAGCAAAATCACCCCCACCGGCATAAGTGGGAGTAGGTGGGGTTATGCTAACCTCATTCACTGGAAGTGGCAGTGGACATGCTCTTTATCATGACTGTAATTATATTGCATTTGGCAGTTTTACAATCTGAACTTTGCATGATCTTTCACATGTGGTTTAAAATTGGATCGTTTTATATAAAAGATAGTGTCATAAATAAATTTCAGTAGAAAAACCACAACATACCCACTAATCAGATACAGTTATAACATGTTAATACTCACCAAATGCAGTCCCACCGACACAAGGGGGAGAGATGGGGTTATGTAGACCTCAATCACTGGAAGGCGCAGTGGAAGTCTTTATCACGAGCCTAGCTCCTTGTATCAGCAAAACAAATAAAGGGACAATTCCACTACCAAATACCAGACCCACCCCACACACATTCGCATCATTAGATACACAATTTGACCAGATTCGGCCACAGCGACCGGGTATCGCTCCGGATCACACCTCGCCACCGGTCGGTTCGGCCGGTTTCGACTGCCATCATATGGGATGTGCGGGCACACTCAGTACATTCAGCCGCACACTCGACAATTCACATCTCATTATTGTTATATGAGGTATATATTAGCCGGATATGTACCAGGTGACGACCTTTACCCGACTTTTGTATGACACGTTTATTGTTATTTGGGCTATATTAAAGCCCGTTATGTAACAGCACGGGGCATGGTGCCACCTTTGCACGACCTCTCCGTATCCAGTATATTGTTATATGAGTTAAGTAGTATCCGGTTATGTAACATGGCGTAACATGACGCCCATTTACACCACCTCTCCAGGTCGAGTATAATGCTATATGGGCTATAATAAAGCACACTCGACACATTCGACACGCCCTTTGGACGACCTCTCCAGATCAAGTATATTGTTATATGAGCTATATTAGCACATTCGGGCACATTCGCCACGACCTTTGCACGACCTCGTCATATTGTACAGATAAGTAACATGGCACGACCTTTGGACGACCTGCACGACCTTTGCACGCCCACGACCTCGTCATATTGTACAGATAAGTAACATGGCACGACCTTTGCATGCCCTGCACGACCGCTGCACGACCTTTGCACGCCCTGCACGACCTCTCCACGACCTCTGCACGACCTGCACGACCTCGTCAGACCGAGTATATTGTTATATGAGCTATATTAGCACATTCGGGCACATATGGTGAGCAATGGTGAGCAATGGTGAGCAGCTCACTAATACTTTCTTCTTTGAGCCATCTAAATGGTGAGCATTGGTGAGCACTACGCATCAAGTCATCCCTATATAACTACTGACACGGCACTTGATTGCTTGATGTTTTGACAAAATTATAAACAAGAGAGTTGTTTTAAGAGAAAATTATGACAGTACTAGTTATTTCATAATCATCGAAAGCCGACGAAGGTTGGCCGCAACAGGCCCCCAACATTCCCTGTCTCTTGCCTTGGTGGTACAATCTGCTAGACTGTAACCTATCCATCTCGTGATACTGCTCTCCCACTTGTATCTCTCCCAACCTCTTGATATCGTCAACGATGCTGTTTTTAATGCACCAATTAAATTATTTGAATTGTAACATGGTTCTAAAAAGTGAAACAAATATATTTTTAGAACTTTTTCTGTTACAAAATTATTGGAGAATTATAGTGTGTTTTTCACTTAATTAATCAGGCGGGGAACCAATGAACTCTTTACAGTTATTGATTATTGACATTGGGGGAAGTGTCAAACATTGACAAAAAAATGTGATGCACTTTATTGACAGTTCTTAGACCATGTTCTTCTTCTTCTTCAGAGTTCATTCTCAAACTTCTGCTAGATCTCCCTTGTAGCAGAGCCATGGTCCTATTAGATTTCCAGCAGGATGTAGTCCAGAGAATGGAAATGCGTTGTGTCGCCGTTTTATTTGCGCCAATGCCCGACACATCCATCTTCGGCGAAGATCTTGCACTAGACCCTGTACTGTAAAACAAAGCACAGCAGAAGCAGTTCTTCTTCTGCGCTCTTCTTGTGTTCATTCTCAAAATCCTGGACGTCATCCGGATGTAGACTGGAGTGAAGAGTGTGTTGTACTATGGTTTTCAACTTTGCTGCGCTTTTCTGTCTAACAAGTTCGACTGCAGCATAGCTTCTATGTCACTTTACCTCTATATAGGATCAGCCATTTCTATTCATCATCAAGTGAAGGTTGACTGCAACGAACCTCCAACATCCCCCATGTCTTGCTTTGGTGATACAATCTGCTAGAATGTAGTCTATCTCGTAAGAGGAAAATAAGGAGATTTTTGGATGGAGCTGCATTTAGAGACTGCGCACACATTGGGCACCATACGTACAGTAACATTTAAAGTAACAACTCTAAACAGATGGGATGTGGTCGAAGACGGAAAACGTGCTGTTTCAAGTTGCACGATGATTCTGTGACATCAGAACGGACCTGGTTCAAATCATGGCCACCTACGCAACTAAAGACCTAACTGCAAAAAGTAAACAGTCCTTCATTCGGTACGTTTTAGATTATTGTCGGACTATTCATTCGACATTATTTATATAATTGAAGCCGCCACATCTTTATTTGGAACAGCATCAGTGGTCAATATATTGAAAAATAGAGATTGAAGTAGTTCGGTCACTTAATGAGAATGAACCATTATTCGCCAGCTGCAAGAGTATACAACATGACAATGGAAACAGTAAGATGCAGAGGAAGACCAGGAAGAAGGTGGATTGACTGAATTACCAACGTTCTGACACAGCACACAGTATTACTACGTATCAAGCGACCAAACGTGCAATAGTCCGAAAACCGATAGTCATTCAACCCTGCAACGCCTCACAGCAGAAGCACAGAAAAGACGATATACTAATTTATTACCTCTATTCCTCCACTATCCTATTTGTTTATTGTATCTTGACCATCGACAGGTGGTCGTGATTGTATACAACTCACATCCGACCATATGTTAGAATAAGTGTTAGTAGCTCTGAATATCTCTCCTCCTCACCCTAATAACTGGGAGATATTACTCAATAAACTATTCCTATTTCAGAATACCGTCTTTACTTACATTGTTCACTTCCCAACTACATTTTGGCCAAATAAAACACCATGACAGCCTAGAGAAGACCACAATGAAGGGGGATGATACCTGGAATGGGGGGGGGGGGGGGTGCGAACAAGAGGCAGACCAAAAAGAGGAAGGACGCAAAACATCAAAAACAACATGTACATGACAGTAACAGAAGCAGGAAGACTGGCTCAAGATCGACAGAAGTTTCCAAAGGCTGTGATGACTGCTACATCCTGTTCAGCATGTGATACCCGATGATGATGTTGTTCTATGTGTACACCATATGTCTTCTTCTTCCATCCGATCGTATCGTTGCTCCTAAATACTTGAATTTGGAGCTTGAAATGAAAACAACAAACCTGTTTTGTTGCTGTTTGTACATTACAAGTGATACTATCACTGATAGTTACCATTTGTTTACATTCTCTTTTGAAATTCAGTTAGAGTTACGTCCTTGACTATGAGTCCGTTGATGACTATTAAGCCCTATTCTGTCCGTAATTGTCCTTGGACAGTTCCGGCAAGTGATGACCAATATAAATGAATTTTGATATACCCGTGACTTTCTAGCTACCCTCTGCTGTTTTTCTTCTTCTGCGTTCGGCCTCTGATAACCAGCACGAAAGTTCATGCACTTTCCACAGGGAGCGTGAAGTACGTTGCTGCTGGTTTTACAGCAGCTGCGTTATTTTGCGTATTACAGCCCAGTACATCCGTTTTCGCATTCACTGCTCTGCTCTAGCATTTCTCATCGTTTAATAAGATGCTGCGCCTTTTTATTTTATTTTATAACGCCACGAAGTTTTGTACAAGTTCTTCGCATGCATCTTGGTATATTTCAAAGATTTTCAGTGAAGTTTTTGGCGACTCATTGTAGATATTACTTTGTCAACCCGGAGAACATATCTTTCGGAGTCTTTCTGCAACTCACCATAAATAAGTGTCTTTGGCAGGTGATGGTCTAGCATACGCTCCACATGACCTGCCCAGCGAATCTGTGTCTGCATCAGAATAGTGTCAATTTTAGAAATACCAAATCTCTTAAAGAAAATGGTGTCCGGAGCCAAGGGCTTCCCATCTGATGTTCATAACTTTTCCGAAGCAAGTTATGTGAAAGTAATTGAGCTTCTCATTTACCATATCTACACAGTCTATGTTTCACTAGGGTATATAGCAGCACTGGAAGCACTTAGTATGGAGGTTAGTGCCATTTCTATGCCATCTACACCTTTGTGATAAATTTCTGTAGAAAACCATATTTATCTAAAATAATCCTCGACAGACCATCTCTACTTACTGCATCGACTGCTTTTGTTAAGTCTACGAATACTATGTACAAGTCACAATGCTGTTCTTGAAGCTTTCTTTCAGCAACGACCATATCAGTTGTTCCACGTTATTTTCTGAAATAACATTGTCTTTTGGGTAATAATCCTTCACTAAGACAGTTCAAAAGAATTCTAGCAAATATCTTTCATGCGATGGGCAGTAGAGAATTTGCCTCGATGATTATTTCAGGGTTGGCAGTTCCATTTGAGTTTATACAATTTATGCTTGTTGCATATCTGAAAGTATGTGAAACCGTTTAACTTTTCCATAAAAGTTCGAAGTGAATGACGCAACATTAAAAACGGACCTGACTTAGTATTGCGTCATTCACTTTGAACTTTTATGCTGGAGGATTGTGTTTCTTACATAAAACACCTTTTGACTTCTTTATAAAACACCTTCTGACTTCTTTATAAAACACCTTCTGACTTCTTTATAAAACACCTTCTGACTTCTTTATATAACAACTTCTGACTTCTTTATAAAACACATTCTGACTTCTTTATATAACAACTTCTGACTTCTTTATATAACAACTTCTGACTTCTTTATATAACAACTTCTGACTTCTTTATATAACAACTTCTGACTTCTTTATATAACAACTTCTGACTTTCTATTATTTAAGAAAAGGTCTTAGTCATTGCTTTTGGCTGTCACTATGTTGATTAGCTCTTGTAGTCTTTCTCAAATTTGCCAATAAGAACAATGTCATCTTCATATCTCAAGTTTTAAAAACATGTTATGCCCATCCACCAATGTTCTGGGAGCATTATCGCTTGCTTGTAACATGTTTACGTCGTATATAGAGAACATGTCTCACAAAAGTGCATCCTTGTCTCACACCTTGTTTTATTTGTTGAAAGGATTCAGTTTGATCGTTCACTAGTAAAGCTGTTGTTTGTTGTGAACATATGTTCTTTCTTAATCGTATATCTTTACTGAGTATAAAAGTGTGAGATATAACTTTTACGTTGAGCAATACACAGGATGGACGTGTGGACAAAAAGGTCTTCATCAAGAAAGGAGGCGAACAAACACACCATTGTATGCAGTCTTCCGATCACTTAATTTTTAAATCTTTAGTGTCAATGTTCAGCTTTTTTAGTGAGACCCCTATGTGGATAACTTCATAATGTTTTATCTGTTCGGTATCATGCGCAACATTATTTAAAAAATTCATATAATAATATATAATAACAAAATAACAATATGGGAATATGGTGGGTGAAAGAACGCCTGCGTATATAATCTATACAAAAGCGGTGTGGCATTTGAGAAAAACTAGTTTAGACGGAAGCAGTAAAGCTACAACCTTGAACTCTAACAATAAGTTGCCGCCTAGAGCAACTGTCACCAAGATAGATCGACGGTGACTCATGAACAGCGATGCCACAACTGGAGTTTTTCCACTACATTTGAAGTTTTGGACTCGGTGTGAGGTTATTTAGATCAAATATGGACTAATCTATATTTTTTTGCAGGAATCTCAATAATTGATAGCCAAAATACTGGTAAATACTACAGACTTTCAAACACTGGTTTATGAAAAGTCTCATGATAACGATTTTTCTTCTTCTTTCGTTCACTAGAAACATGTCTATATCTGGAATTCTGTCTCCTTAATAAAACTCACTGTTTTTTTTTTGTAGCTCACAGTGGCTTACAGAGCCTCATGATAACGATGAAATTGCATGAGAAAATGGGGCAATGACATTTTTTCCGTATATTACCTACTCCCCTGGCCTTATTGATATTGAATTATATGGTCCGGTGTTATCTGGGTTTTTTAACAGTGCGATCTGATGTTATTTCTGATAACTCAGTGGTAACATTGCCAGTTAACTGTGGTACAGCCTGCCTGTGCATGAGTCAGTAACACCACCTCGGTATTACAGGCAAGTAGTAGACAGAACAACAAGAGCTAAACATAAACATACAGGGAGAGAAACTACAACAAGTAAAACATTATCATTATCTTGGACACATAGTCACAAATGATGGCAGATGTGAAACAGAAGTTAAAAGGAGAATAGGAATGGCTAAATGTACCTTCAATGACATGAGGAAAATATTAACATCTAAACAAATTACAAACAAATTAAAAATGAGAATTATAAAATGCTATATCTACTCTATATTAATGTATGGCTCAGAAACATGGACACTAAATAAACAATTAGAAGACAGAATTGATGCCTTTGAGATGTGGGTATATAGAAGAATAGGACTCTGAAGTCAAATCTATTTGTACAGCTGCAGAGAAACTGTTAAAATTGGACAGGACCTCAGATCCTATTGTAATACATACAGATGCAAGGTCAGTACTAGAGACACTACAATCCAATAAACTTTCAGAGTTAAAAGAGGTATTGTCCATAGTACAAAATAGGTGTAGAGTTATACTGCAATGGATTCCATCACACTGTGGAATAGCTGGAAATGAGAGAGCTGATCAACTCGCCAAGGAAGGTGCTAACATGCAGCAACCAGATGTACCAGTCAGCTATCACCAAAAGAAATCCATGATAAAGGTACAACGAAAGCCTAACTTACCTCCACGGGACGACTACCACCTACTTAACAGACAAGAACAGGTCATCATATTTCGACTCAGAATTGAACACAATAGACTAAACAGCCATATGTATACAGAATTTAAAATTGACACAACAGCAAAGTGTAATTGTGGACAAGCCAACCAGACTTCAGAACATATCCTTCAAGAATATGCAAACTATGACACATTAAGATGCACATACTGGCCTTCTGATACACCAATGAATATTAAACTGTATGGTACAAAACAAGAAATGGAAAACACTGTCCAATTTATACAAGAAACAACACTGCAGATATAGACATTATTAGCGAACGAAAGAAGAAGAAGAAGAATAGGGAGAACATCATGAAAAGACAAGAAAACAAATACAGAGGTGCTAAAGACACTTAATATGAAGAAAGAACTACTAAGAGAAATAAAGATCAGGCAAATAAAATATTTTGGTCACATTAAAAGACATGGCACCTTATTGAAGACCTTACTTGAGGGCAAAGTCAAAGGAAGATGAGAAGAGGTAGGCAGAGATACAAGTGGGAGAGTAACATCACACTATGGACAGGTTACAGTCTAGCAGAGTGCACCACCACACCAAGACAAGAGACAGGGGATGTTGGAGATCCGTTGCAGCCAACCTTCGTTGCGGAGACGGCACTTAATGATGATGAGTAGGCACATTTTCGTCGTTTCAGACCATAATATTATTGGTGTGCTATATGTGGGAGGTGTCCGACTCTGGCAGCGTGGTAGTCACATCTGTGGTGGTCAAGGTAGCGGGTTCGAATACTGCCACAGGCAGTTGTGCATCCGGACCGTTCAGAAAAATGGCAAACTACTGAACGTATTTCTAGGCAGAAGAATAGGACTCTGAAGTCAAAGCTATTTGTACAGCTGCAGAGAAACTGTTAAAATTGGACAGGACCTCACATCCTATTGTAATACATACAGATGCAAGGTCAGAAAAATATCAACCCACTTCGGGTGTCCTATCAACCCACTTTGTGCCTATCAACCCACTGCCTAGAAAAATACTACAACTACAAAATTCTGAGTTGATGGCTACGTCATGAATAGGATATGCAACCATTTTTAGGGGGGGGGGGGTAGGCCAGAAGTGTGTAAGAGATAGCACCTCACGATAAGTGGCAGCTACTTCAGCTAGGAAAGGCCAGGATCCTATTTGTTTTCCCCACTCCTCATGGAAGCTCACGTATGGCTTCACGTGTCTGCTTGTGTACAGCAGCGCCAACCCCGGAGCAACGATGTTTGTAAGCCGGCTATACTACGTGAAGCTACTCAACAAGGGGACGTTCTCCCCTAATGTACACACAACTGCTGGCGGAGACGGTGAAAGTTCGTGTTATCTACAGCAGCTTCGAAGGCGGGAGTTTGAAATATTGGGGTCGCATCGAGGACAGTAACCTATAAGCGACGAGAACCGGATCAGAAAGCAATGGCTACTACTGAGACGTATGCAATGCCAAGAAACTCACGATACCACGCTAGAATACGATAGACAGTAAGAAATATAATCTACGATTCAAGATGGTGATGGATGTGACTCACAGGTCTAATCAGAGCCACAGAGTATTTCACATTATATATAAGAAATCACAGACACACTTGTATCACTGTGTCTTTACATGACCCTTGAATTATTTCTTATCGCTTTCGAATTTCACTTTACACTTAATCATTCCTGATCTTTCCCATCAATGCACCGCTGATCATAGTATGATGTTCCCATGCATGATCTTTCCCATCAATGCACCGCTGATCATAGTATGATGTTCCCACGCCTGATCTTTCCCATCAATGCAACGTTGATCATAGTATGATGTTCCCATGCATGATCTTTCCCATCAATGCACCGCTGATCATAGTATGATGTTCCCATGCATGATCTTTCCCATCAATGCACCGCTGATCATAGTATGATGTTCCCATGCATGATCTTTCCCATCAATGCACCGCTGATCATAGCTGACTACCATATGACAATAGTCGGAACAATATGTATCTGTTAACGCAGTAAATTGGGTAGCGTCTACCTATCCTAGCAACCCACATTATGTTTTCGGGTGTCCTATCAACCCACATTATGTCTTCGGGTGTCATATCAACCCACATTGTGTCTTTGGGTGTCCTATCAACCCACATTGTGTCTTCGGGTGTCCTATCAACCCACATTGTGTCTTCGGGTGTCCTATCAACCCACATTGTGTCTTCGGGTGACCTATCAACCCACATTGTGTCTTCGGGTGACCTATCAAACCACATTGTGTCTTCGGGTGTCATATCAACCCACATTGTGTCTTTGGGTGTCCTATCAACCCACATTGTGTCTTCGGGTGTCCCATCAACCCAGATTGTGTCTTCGGGTGTCCTAGCAAACCACATTGTGTCTTCGGGTGTCCTATCAACGCACATTGTGTCTTCGGGTGTCCTATCAACCCACATTGTGTCTTCGGGTGTCCTAGCAAACCACATTGTGTCTTCGGGTGTCCTATCAACCCACATTGTGTCTTCGGGTGTCCTATCAACCCACATTGTGTCTTCGGGTGTCCTATCAACCCACATTGTGTCTTCGGGTGACCTATCAACCCACATTGTGTCTTCGGGTGACCTATCAACCCACATTGTGTCTTCGGGTGACCTATCAACCCACATTGTGTCTTCGGGTGTCCTATCAACGCACATTGTGTCTTCGGATGTCCTATCAACCCACATTGTGTCTTCGGGTGTCCTATCAACCTATATTGTGTCTTCGGGTGTCCTATCAACCCACATTGTGTCTTCGGGTGTCCTATCAAACCACATTGTGTCTTCGGGTGTCCTATCAACCCACATTGTGTCTTCGGGTGTCCTATCAACCCACATTGTGTCTTCGGGTGTCCTATCAACCCACATTGTGTCTTCGGGTGTCCTATCAACCCACATTGTGTCTTCGGGTGTCCTATCAACCCACATTGTGTCTTCGGGTGTCCTATCAACCCACATTGTGTCTTCGGGTGTCCTATCAACGCACATTGTGTCTTCGGATGTCCTATCAACCCACATTGTGTCTTCGGGTGACCTATCAACCCACATTGTGTCAAAGTCTTAGGAGCACAAGTACGAATATATAAGCATTAAGTGTGATGAGAAAATTAAACCTAAACCCAAATTGTGTGGCAGAACAAACCAGACCCTTAGCCTTGGTTGGCAGCTGGTCAAATTTGGGAGCAACGATATGCTGACAGATAAAGTACAGCTCTGTTTATCCGGTAACACCCACAGCTGCCTTGTTACAAATGTATTGATGCTACCTACTCTTTGGAGTTAACAAAGTAGGCACAGAGAGAGGGAGAGAGAGAGACATGCTGCAAGGGTAAACACATTATCTCTGTATTTCAGCAAAGTTGTGTTGTGTTGTGATATTTCTCCATCCCTGGCCTTAATGTGTTTGGGAATGAAATCATATGACAGTTACGAGTTATCAGTCCTTGTGACTTGGCGTAGACAAAGGGCGCCACAGGCTATCTGTGATAATGAGAGAAACTGTAGGTGTCATTGATAGACTAACGCCCGTCTTAATCTAGGAAACTACTGGGCCAATAAGATGTTGATTCTTTCACACCATGTTTGTTTCAAAGGGTAATTGGAGCTAGAACAAATTTCGAAAAAAATATGATGATGATGGTGTTCCTCCTTCGCAAGCGAAGATGAGCATGACATGAACAACATTAAATGCGATGGAAAATAAAAATAAAAAAAATAAATAATAATTAAAATTGGTAGTTAATTAATTTGGTTTGTGAGTTCGTAGATACCTGATGGGTCCGATTCGAGCACGGAAAGTTCTATTGCAGTGCATGCAGGAGTGCTGAAGGTTCGGGGTAGGAGAATTTACAGATTTGTCGTTCCACTTCTTTGCGCTTGTGGATTGCCCGCAGTGTTCTTTCTTTTTCAAATTTCGTGATGCCAGCAGTGATCTGGGTGTGCCAGGCTGAGCGGTCAAGTGCTGTAGTCTTCCAGGAGCTAGGATCGATGCTGCAGTGCTTGAGAGAGCTTTTTAGGTAATCCTACAAGCACTTTTTCTGCCCTCCACTTGAACGTTACCTTCGCATAGCTCCCCATAGAATAATCTCTTTGGAAGACGCTTGTCTGGCATACGGATGATGTGCCCAGTCCAGAGGAGTTGGGACCTAGTCAGCATTGCATGGATGCTTTGCATACGGGACTTCTGAAGAATTTCTGTATCTGGTACACGATTGTGCCAACGTACTCCCATGAGGTTTCGAAGGCACCGAAAATGAGAAGAATTAAGCTGTCGAGCGTGTCTCGCATAGACAGTCCAGGATGACAGAGCATATGACTAAAAAAATATGCTGTAAATAGAGTGTACAGTAGCAGTCAATAAACGAAACTCAAAAATAATACTATCGTCTGGAAAGACAAAAAGGTTGCGGACTAAATATCATATTCCAAATAGATTTTTAACATAGCATTTTTTCCCTTTGATGTGGTGACTTTGCAGGTAATATCAACCTTAAGTAGGTTGTCATTGCTTTCTGAACAGTCCAGATACATGACTGCCTGCGGTTGCAAGTGAATAAGGTACCTCGCCTGTGAAGCAAAGAATGATGACATTGTTATCTGCCACGCATGTCCGACGAGGTGACTAAGGAGAACGTACTTTTCGCAGGTATCAAATGGCGTCACTTATCTTAGATTAATCGACCCTTTCCTTACTTTTATTTGGCTGGCAACAGAAAATACCCGCAAAGTGGCCAACGATCAGTAGCATCAGCCAAGATAAGTGACGATGCTCACATGATCTGCGCACATTATTATTCAGAAAAAGAACTTGACAATAATCTGCATGCTCGTTTATAAATTGTCTACACAATCGGAAATATGCCCTTATATCACGATTAGAAAAGCTTACTTAACAAAATGGAGGAGAAACCACTTACATGGCTGACAGTAAGCCAGACTAGTACAAGCTGTTGACAAATATAGCTCAGATTTGTGACTTCACAAATATTGACACAAGAGGGTCATGTGCTCAATATAGGCGGTACTCCGAAGGGTCATTGTGTCTCTTCAAAAAGCCATAGTAAACGTTTAACAGTAAGCCACAGTTATTACCGTAAACGTACAAATAAAGGTTTGAAATGTGGTGTCGCTAGAAAGGAGAGTTTACGAGAAAGAGGGGACGAGAGTTTACGTGGGCGAGAAAGAATGATGGTCAATCAACGACTAACTTGGACCGTCAGTCAACGTGTAATGGCGGATACACTCAAGGGAAGATCTGAGCACATATGGACTTGTCCAGAGTGCAATGACGATGATCCAACGACTAACTAACAAATAAAGGGACATTTTTATTCACGGATGAAGGAATAGCTGTTGTCTGTATCGCTGCTGCGGTTGTTGTTGCTGCTGCTGTTGCTGCTGTTGATATTGCTGTTTATGTTGATGTTGCTGATATTGCTGTTTATGTTGATATTGCTGTTGATGGTGTTGCTGTTATTGTTAATATTCCTGCTGTTGTTAATATTGCTGATGTTGTTGTTGTTGTTGTAGGTGCTGCTGCTCAATCCCAAAGAATTCTCCGAGCGATTAGTTCTTACTTTGTATTTACAATGGCGTGATTTCTTCAGAGCTTTATTTCATACTCGGCAGATTACAAAAGATTTGTATAAAGGCCTTGTGGTCGAAACGTCGAATTGTGTATTATTATGTGAATCTCCAGTGATTAGCAAAACTTTATTCTATTTTTATTTCGAATCATTACCCTGTTCCTGACTTTACCTGCAGATTACTGTGCTCAGCGGTGTTCAATGCTATGTGAGGTCTCCTTCAGAAATCTTTCGTTACTGCATGTTTTCCTGTGAAGGAGTGCAGGGAGATTTTCTATGGGCTGTGGAAATAAAGGCCGATTTGCCATAGCCAACGCCGCGACATGTACAGAAAGGGTTTTGATTGTACCTTCGAAAGAAAAAAGCCTGTCCTAACCGTGGATTGAACCTGGGACCTCAAGGAACTCCTTCACAGAGCGGATAAATTTCGCATTAAAAAAAGTATAGGTTTTATGACTTTCCAGCTTTCCGAAGCATGCATAATTGAATCATGAGTTACAGCAGAGAAGCATTATTTCCTATCAGAGATACCCATAACAACCCAGCTCTGGACACATGGTTACTAGAATTGTTGTGCTAGCAGGTTGTGCCTTCCTGCTCTCCAAGGAGGAGGGGGGTGTCTGCAATTATGTAGAGCTAACAGCTATTTATCTGATGCTAGTCTCTCCCAGGAAATCGTCACGCCGTGCACTTAATTTCATTTCACCACACCTCATGTGCTACCTGTTCATGGCCGGTACACCACGTACATGTTCGCAGGTAGGTCATAGTCAAACCTGGAACTCATTTGGCTACCCCGCTGCAATGTGCAAGGCTGAGTTCTCAGAATGTTGCAGAACAAAGGGAAACAATTTTACAGGTGAAGTTATGTGGAGGCTTCCATAAGAAGGAAATCCCAACACAACACGGCTTCTACTGAGATCTTATTGTTGCATAGTAGTTGGTCTGATAGGCTAATACAGATATCTTCAGACCTTCCTCACGCGACAATGTTTATAAATTAGTTAATATTCACAAAAGAACCCACCGTTCATTTTAAAGCAAAATTTAAACACGGATAGCAAACGCCCCTGTATTTACGAGCCTGTAAAGGGGGGGGGGAGAGCAAAGCATAGCCACACTGTTTACCTTCTATGCATGTCGTAAGAGGGTGGATAAGGAAGTTTAGGAGCGGACTTGGCAGTTTTATCCGATGTATCGTTAAAGTGATCTAGAAGCCATGCAGAAGTCGGATGTGTTAGGCCGAGATGCTAAAATATATTTACCTTGCCAACTAAGACTCAACGCATTCCGTTCTTAGGACTGAATCTTGCTAAATCTGCACAAGTTTGAGAACGAACACAGAAGAAGAAGAAAAAACAATAAAATATATGAAAGAATGTTTATTTTAAAAGGCCAAGAAGATAACATAAATTATATTACCAGCGACCTTTAAAAATTACTAAGTATTAGAAATGTGGCCAAAAGTGGCAATCCTGGTTACATGTTTCTCTGTCAATTTTCTCTTCATGTCATTGTGTCCAAGGGCATGAGATCATGGACAGCTGGATCAGCAATCTTCATGTCATAGATAAAGAGAAGTTGTGCGTTAGCAACGCTGTTCTGGGCGTAGCGCGCACGGACTCTGCGGTAAACTCTTCTCTGTCTATCGTGTCGCTGGAGTACACTAAAATGATTCATCACTAAACCAAACCCGTCTCCAGTTGGCCCATTGACAATGCTCGTTCGCCCACTGCATTCGATTCTGGCGATGCCGGGCCGTACGAAACGGGCTTCTGTAGGGTATTCTAGCCCAAAGACCAGCATCGGTAAAGTCGGTTTTTGACCATTTGATCTGAAATTCGACGAGCTACTGGCTACTGGCAGTGAGTGGACTGTAGAGGAAACAGATGCAAATAGATTCTTGAAGTGACACAGCTGTATGAAGCGGTCTTCGGCAGGAGTTGTGACTCCGTCCTGCAGTGACACAGCCGTATGAAGCTGTCTTCGGCAGGAGTTGTGACTCCGTCCTGCAGTGACACAGCCGTATGAAGCTGTCTTCGGCAGGAGCTGTGACTCCGTCCTGCAGTGACACAGCCGTATGAAGCTGTCTTCGGCAGGAGTTGTGACTTCGTCCTGCAGTGACGCAGCCGTATGAAGCTGTCTTCGGCAGGAGTTGTGACTCCGGGTCTTCCCCGGCGCGGCTGGTCTGCAACAGAGCCAGTTTGTTCAAATCACCTCCAACGGCGACTAATGATGCTTCTAACCACATTACATTGTCTGGTTGTCTGGACTTTGTGATTGTCCAGTCTGTAAACGTTCAATGATGATGTATCGTTCTGTAGTGAAATGAAACATACTTACGCATTAAATTTTTAACTGAATTTATTCGAGGACTGTCAATCCTTTATAGACATTCAATAATATGGTTAGAGAGTTTTGTGTTCATCATGTTTCACTGGATATTCACGAACCAGTGATGAGTTATTGCCAAAAATGTTATTTTGACCGTCACCTCTTTCAAGACCCCACGAATCAAGAAGTGAGTACAATTAAGGTAGCCACGAGAAATTAACGACCAGGTGGACACAGTCGATAGGTTAAATGATGTCCAATCAGCTAACCTATCTATCTATCTATCTATCTATCTATCTGTCTATCTGTCTGTCTGTCTGTCTGCCTGCCTGCCTGCCTGTCTGTCTGTCTGTCTGTCTGTCTATTGTCCTTTCTATTTGTGCCGTTAAGCCGATTTTTGCCGATGGGAATTCGGAGTTTTTTGTCTTTAGACATTTGAGTTGCATTGCCTATGGTAAGCCTGTGTCTATTTAATGTTTCTTTGATTGTCTCTGCCCATCTAGTTCTTCGTCTTCCTCGTGGCTTGCAGCCCGACATTCTTCTGCACGAAGGGCTGGTTGTAAAGGTTCCATTCTCATGACGTGACTAAGCCATCTGTTTGCTGCATATCGATGTAATCGTTACTTGAGATAAGTTTTACTACTTTCCTGATATCTCCATTTTTCTGGCGGTCTCTTATCGTGACATTTATAGCTTTCTTCAAATATCTCATTTTGCAAACTATGATCTTTTACTCAGCTAATATCTTTTATAAAAGTAACTCCAGCAAAGTTGCGTTTCGTTTTTTTTTTTTTTTAAACAGTATATTTTGGGTGGGAGAGGGGGCAGCTTTTAGGATGTATACTACGTTTCCAGATTTTTAAAAACCATAACTTAGTTCATTTAAATTGGGTGGGAGTTATTATTCTAAACCCAATTAATGTGCTTACGGGCACAATGTGCTTACGAACACAATGTGCTTACGAGGAACGAGGAGAGCTGTTTGGAGAGATGTGGACTTTTAAAAACATTGTACTTGAAAATGGGGCGCTGGCTCTGTTAGTGTTGAGAAGCACTGTTATAAGTCATGGGAAGCTTATCTGCTTATCTTGAAAATGCGGCGCTGGCTTAGTGTTGAGAAACACTGTTATAAGTCATGGGAAAGCTTATCAACCAGCAACATATATTAGGAAATGTTAGTACCAGTGTAGCTGGTATTTGTTGCTGAATGGTAAACTTCTGAATGAATACAATTAGAACCTCTTCTGTTATGAATGTTTGAAGTTCTTTTCGTACATGATTTAATAAATATAACAGACCATACATATAGACCTATATGCAGTGAACCAGAAGGTTAGCACCACACATTTATTATTTACATTTGATCGGGGTTTTTTCATTATGATTTTAGCCCCGAGATTTCTATTTTTATGTTGTGTTTATAACCTTGTTACGTGGGAACTCTTATGTAGATACTTCCTCTTCTTCTTCTTCTTCTTCTGCGTTCATTCTCAAACTCCTGCAGATTAGCAGGATGTAGTCCGGAGAGCGGAATGCGTTGTGTCATGGTTTACAGCATTGCTGCGATATCCGCGCCTTTCGGCCTGACACATCCGACTTCAGCTTGGCTTTGGGTCACTGACCCTATATGGGATGGGACAGCCAACTCCATCCCATAACCTCCTTAGTCGCCTTTTACGACATGCGTAGAAGGTAAACAGTGTTGCTATTCTTTGCTCCCATTCGGGCCCCGGGAACACACGGGCGTTATGTAGATATGAAGGATTGGGGAAGGGTAATGTTTGTAGGGGACTACCCCCGTCCTAATACAAAGGGAAAAAACATGATTTTCTTCTGGGAAAAAAGTGAGATTTAGGACAAGCATCCCCTTTCCAGTCTCATTCCAGTGTCAAAGTAATCCCTATGCCATGCTGAAGTCGGATGTGTCAGACAAAAATGAGCAGATATCGTAGCCAAACTGTAAACCATGACATAGCGCATTCTCTTTTCTGGACTGCATCCTGCGAATCTGCTGGAATTTGAGAACTAATGTAGAAATAAATCCGAATATCCAAAACACTGCTGACCCCGCCACCCCTCCGCCCTCTCCCCTTCTCTACTCAGAGTAGAATGGTTGTGACTTTCAACTTTTTTGTCCCTTTCCATGTCAAAAGTAAACTAACTGGGCGTGAAGTGAGGTCTTTCCATGTACATAATAAACGAACTGGGCGTAAACTGAGGCATTTCTATGTCCATAATAAACGAACTGGGCGTGAAGTGAGGTCTTTCCATGTCCATAATAAACGAACTGGGCGTGAAGTGAGGTCTTTCCATGTACATAATAAACGAACTGGGCGTGAAGTGAGGTCTTTCCATGTACATAATAAACGAACTGGGCGTGAAGTGAGGTCTTTCCATGTACATAATAAACGAACTGGGCGTAAACTGAGGCATTTCTATGTCCATAATAAACGAACTGGGCGTGAAGTGAGGTCTTTCCATGTCCATAATAAACGAACTGGGCGTGAAGTGAGGTCTTTCCATGTACATAATAAACGAACTGGGCGTGAAGTGAGGTCTTTCCATGTCCATAATAAACGAACTGGGCGTGAAGTGAGGTCTTTCCATGTACATAATAAACGAACTGGGCGTGAAGTGAGGTCTTTCCATGTCCATAATAAACGAACTGGGCGTGAAGTGAGGTCTTTCCATGTCCATAATAAACGAACTGGGCGTGAAGTGAGGTCTTTCCATGTCCATAATAAACGAACTGGGCGTGAAGTGAGGTCTTTCCATGTCCATAATAAACGAACTGGGCGTGAAGTGAGGTCTTTCCATGTACATAATAAACGAACTGGGCGTGAAGTGAGGTCTTTCCATGTCCATAATAAACGAACTGGACGTGAAGTGAGGTCTTTCCATGTCCATAATAAACGAACTGGGCGTGAAGTGAGGTCTTTCCATGTACATAATAAACGAACTGAGTGTGAAATGGGGCCTTTCCACGCCCACAATAAACGAACTGGGCGTGAAGTGCCTTGACAGAAATGAGCTTTAATGTTGTTGACTTTGGTGAATATTTATCAACTTTATTGACATATAACGTGATAATTGACAGTACTATAAGACCTAACTGCAAAAAGTAAACCGGCCTTCATTCGGGGCGTTTCTGATTATTGTCACGCTTTCCTTTGGTTACTATTTATATACTAGGAGTAGCCTTGGATATTTTTGGAATGCGATTCTAAGTATGTAAATATTGACCAACGGAAAACACGGGAATAATCAATAAAAGGAACGAATGAATTTCGAATTATTTCAGAGAACAGTCTTCTACTGCCGATAACGCGTGTATATATCGTACTCAAATTTGTTCTAAATAATTAACAGGTAGCTCTCCTAGACAGATTTGTGTTCCGCCCCCTCCCACGCTCAAATTAAATTTGTTGCTCCGTGTCCCCTCTTTCCTCCATGTCTCCATGGCCCTCAGGAGAGTGGCATATGTCCCACTTTGAAAAACAATTCTATATAGACAGTCAACTATATCACTCAAGCCTTCTATGTTGCCTCTTAACGATATGCCTGGTAGGTTACAGTGTCACTATATACTTTTCTCCCCCATTAGTTTCTTGTAACGTAAGTACAGTAGTAACCCCTAAAGTTAGATGCGTTTTAGGTTTCGTAAAATAACACGACACATGATACTGCACAACCTCATACAAGGAACAAAATTTAGTCAAGCGTAATATAACTTCACAAACAATATTCTCATGGTGATCAGAGGAGAATATTGCGTTGTGGAAAATCATGTTAAAATTAGTGTCTTCTAAATTCGTCCTCAAATTCCCAGCGGCTAGCAGTATGTTATCCAGGGTGTGTAACCGAGTGAAAGGAGGCGTGTGAATTGATATATCATACAAAGGGCCATGTCATACAAGGGGAGGAGTAAATAGGGTAGCCGCTGTTTTGATCTTCGATATTATGACAGACAGCCTTTCTTTTAACCTTTTACTAACGAGAGAAAAAAATACGGTAGAGTGATTTGTGTGGTCATTGTTATTGACAGGTATTTAGCATGTCCTGTCCACTTAATGCATTCAATATACCTTATACTTACACGGGGTCTTTGTTATCTCTAATATTTTATGGTAGTGTGGGTCCTGATATAACCTAATTGGACTTTGTCCGATGGTTGAAAGGTGCACGCCTCTCCAAAAGAGAAGCAAACTCATTAACTACCCAATGCATTCAATATCAAGCCTCTCTTGGAGTCGAGACAGTGACGAGCGTATCAAAGAAAGTATTTATCTAAGATCGACATACGCGTGAAGAAATTGATCTGTTGACATTACAATTTGATCGATGGAGACCGAAACTAATCAATTATAAGAAAGGAGATTGCATTATTCGAGTTTGCTTGTGACAACTTATTATTAGGTGTATTAAATGTAGATTGTTCAGTGTACACAACAGGGACGAAAGTAATTAACTCACGCCTGCTTACGTAATTGTTACATCGAGGTGTTGATCCACGGAAATGACCAAAGGCATTTATTCGTATTTACTCAGTTACTTTTATTTACTTTTATGTCGCCATCATAAATGTCAATGCCAGTTGCATGTTCTTTAGTTAGAACACTTCAAAGTCAACATTTTCATTGTAGTTACTAGTTATCCGCTGACTCGGTGAGTTGGAGAAAGTTCATGACCGAGATGTGTGAAAGTCTTGAAGAGAAAATATAGTGAATTGATTGTGGAACGTACGATGTCAGGAATTAAATGCTATCACGTGCTTTAGATTAGGAACATGTATAAAGGAGGATACTCCCTAACGGAAAAAAATACAGTATGACAGTTGTTTTTAAAAATAAAGAAGGAAACATATTCAGTTGAAGGGCTGGGATAACAGTATGTTACTAGATGTTATACTTTAGAGGTCTTTGTGACGTCTAGTACTTTTTGGTTGTGCGTCATGGTATGGTTTACTTGGACATTGTCCACTGGTTGAAAGTAGCGCGCCTCTCCTAGGGAGAGGTAAATTCCTTACTTACCTTGAGAGGTTGACAGTGTGATAGTATTTGGAGAGCCGGGCTCTCTAGATCTGGTCAATTTGCTCTCAAAACGGTGGCTCTTTTCCTGGGATAGGTACTGTGAAAAGAGAAAATACAGATAAACATGACACAGCCACCATGCAGTAAGATAATTTCTTTTGGGCGAGAAGACTATCTGGAATTACATCGGACACGCGCTACGAATGGATACCGAAAGACTCCCCTGTCAAGCTTTGATGTGGTCACCAAAGGGCAAGAAAAAAACGAGGAAGGCCAAAAGAATCTTTACGTAGAACTATTACAAGAAAACGTTTCACCATCGGTATCAGAAACAATGAAGATCTAAAGCAAATTGCAATGAAACGAGAGACATAGAAATCTATGACATTCGCCATATGTGCAGTCTTTGGTTCGCGAGGAATAATTAACTAACTAAAGATATTCCAAAGTAGACTATCGATATTACCATAAGTAGATATTACAGAGTCAAGCCACTAAGTAATGAAGGTATTTTTGCTATATGATTACAGAAGTTAAAGTGGGGGTAGGACAAGACAAGACAAGTTTTTTTCTTCATGATGCAGTAATTAATCCTTCAAAAGAAACTCCATAGTTATCTCGGGTATTACTAGCAATGCTACTAGTATTGTTCTCCCCTGCGAGCCCGACGACACTAGGTAGAGTTTGAATATAAGTGAGGCCAACGTTCTGCTGGACAAAACAGGTCATAATAAAGTTCTTCTTAAGATTGCATCTTGAAGTCTAGAAGTTACATCGACAATCTGGCTGCGCCATACAGTTATAGAACAAACCAAACATCTAAGTTACATCGACAACTTGGCTGCGCCATACAATTATAGAACAAACCAAACATCTAAGTTACATCGACAACTTGGCTGCGCCATACAATTATAGAACAAACCAAACATCTAAGTTACATCGACAACTTGGCTGCGCCATACAATTATAGAACAAACTAAACATCTAAGTTACACCGACAACCTGGCTGCGCCACACAATTATAGAACAAACCAAACATCTAAGTTACAAGATTTTGAAAAGTCCCCGAACAATCTCATATAACCAAGGAGGCAACCAAACTTGGGTTGAAAAAAAAGGAGTACATCAGCCTAATGAAGTGAGAAACACATTTACAAAGAAATAAACCAACTACTGTTACGCTACGGTCACATGCTCAGTGATAACAATACAATCGATGAGATCACAGTCACGAGAAGGAAATAATTTTGAATTGGGAAGTCGTGAGCGTTCACACACGTGTCCAGAGATGCCACAGCTGCGGTCCCCCCCCCCACTAGATCTGGGGTTTTTGGGCAGTCGTCTGGGGTGCAGATGTCATTTTTTATTTGCAGCATGCATCGAGATTGTGATGGCACGCTGGAAGGTAATAAATCCTTTATCTGCAACATGTCCCAAGATTGTACCTGAAGCATACCCCGAGACTGTGATGACATGAAGTATAGCCCAAGACTGTTATAACATGACCCCGAGACTGTGACGACATGAAGCATACACCGAGACTGTGATCATATTATTGCATCTTACATAGTTGATGACTGACCAGCTCATATTATTGCATCTTACGGAGTTGAAGACTGACCAGCTCATATTATTGCATCTTACAGAGTTGATGACTGACCAGCACACATTATTGCATCTTACAGCCACATTGAGTGAACCAAATAAAACTTGTAAACTCTCTGGAAACCTCCTCATCAAAAATAATACAACAGAAGTACTGGCATTGGGGTCAAGAGTGACACGTTAGTACTTCTTTGAGTTACATCATCCCTCATGCGAAACTAATTTGTTTAGCTTTTCATTCTTCTTTCCGTGTCGAGATTATTGATAGTGGCTAGGTATCCATGTATGATCGTTCAGAGAAAGGTAACACCCCAAGATTATATCTTCTATGAGACGGTAGCCGTGCCCATATTTAGCTTGTAAGCTCTAAGTGTTTATACCTTCTACGAGACGACAACCGAGCCCATAATAACTTGTAGGCTCTATGTGTTTATATCTTCTATGAGACGGCAGCAGAACCCATATTAGCTTGTAAGCTCTAAGTGTTTATACCTTCTACGAGACGACAACCGAGCCCATAATAACTTGTAGGCTCTATGTGTTTATATCTTATATGAGACGGCAGCAGAACCCATATTAGCTTGTAAGCTCTAAGTGTTTATACCTTCTACGAGACGACAACCGTGCCCATAATAACTTGTATGCTCTATGTGTTTATATCTTCTATGAGACGGCAGCCGTGCCCATATTTAGCTTGTAAGCTCTAAGTGTTTATACCTTCTACGAGACGACAACCGAGCCCATAATAACTTGTAGGCTTTATGTGTTTATATCTTCTATGAGACGGCAGCAGAACCCATATTAGCTTGTAGGTGGTTATATTTTATTAGAAACATTACTTTGTATATCCTTCACATTTAACATAAAAGGAGTCCATTTATGTGACCATGACCTTAATCGTGTAACATCGTAATCATGTTTCATATCGCGTTCGTGTGTTGATAATCCGATATCAGTGGTTCTTAACCTGTCAATGTAATGCCTCTTATTCAGCAGACATTCGCCCAATTATGTCAAGATCTATATATAGACATGGGTATTGATTGGCTATTAATAGAACCAACATCACTACAATTTTGTCAAACTCAGTGGTTCTGTGTCTGTCATCAGGAGGTTGGGAACTATGTATATATAAGTATATTATTTCTGTTTACATCACAAGGGTAAAAAAGAACACAATGGTAATTTTTGTTACTAATTAACGTCACAGCACGCGGTTTTAACCTGAATGCTCAGCTAGTGGTTGATTAGAAACCACCTTTCTAGTGTAGCTTCAGCACGTACATGGTAACGACTTTCTCCTAGCGTGAACCAGGGTATCCACCTCCTGGTCGTCGATATGTTTCCTCTAAGATGGCTGCACACAAAATCTCACTTTATTTTGTATGATATTTTAAGAAAAAATCTGCCAAGGAAGGGGTTTCTCATACTTTCAATTTTTTTTTAACGCTCGTGTGTTTCTAAGTCCTTAAAGCGGATCAAAGAATAGCAACACTGGTTATCTTCCATGCATATCATAAGAAGCGACTAAGGAGATTTTTTAGGTGGGGTTGGTTGTCCCATCTCATATAGGGTGAAAGGGACGAAGAATCCATTGGATTAAATCGGATATGTCAGGTAGAATGGAACAAATATCGTAGTTAAGCTGTAAACCATGACACAACGCATTTCATTCTCCGATCTACATCCTGCTAAACTACAGGAGTTTGAAAACGAACGCAGAAGAATTGTTTTGTAATGTAATGTTCAAGAGGTCGTGGGTACGTTATATGGCCGCGATGACCAAAAGAACTTTTTTTTATTTACAAGAGAACTTTTGGTACTGTACCAGTAGATGTCACCACACAGTCGAATTATTTCCTTGTCTATGTAAATTTCATGTTCATCATTTAATGATGTAAATACAGTATTTACTTATTTTAGGGTTTGGGTTAGGGTAGTTCTGTTTTCCATAACTAATCTTAACCCCAACTCTAAATAAATAAATATTTCAATTATTAAATGATGAACATGAAATTTATAAACATAGACAAGGGAAATAATTAAACATATGGTGGCATCTACTTGTACTGTACCAAATTTTTTTCCATTATAATCTGAATATCATCGCTTAAAGCTACGGAGTTACGTGCTGTGAGTGGTAACCATGGCAGGCGGGCTGATTTGTGGGGATGATCGGAGTTATATGGGGAAAATCTGTATAGAACGATGTATTTGTTTATTATTTAGTCTTCCGTGTCTTTTGAACCCTTTCACTTGTTTTATATTGTAGTGTCTTCTTCTTCGTTCTCAAACTCTTGTCGATTAGCAGGATGTAGTCCGGAGAACGGAATGATTTGTATCATGGTTTACAGCATTGCTGCAATATCTGCGCCTTTCGGCCTGACACATCCGACTTCATCATGGGTTTGGGTCACTGGTCCTATATGGGATGGGACAGCCAACTCCCTCCCATAACCTCCTTAGTCGCCTTTTACGACATGCGTGGAAGGTAAACAGTGTTGCTATTCTTTGCTCCCCTTTCGGGCCCAGGCAACACACGGGCGATATTGTAGTATTAAGTGTTCTGTTTTACTAAAATACGTTATAAAGAAGGAAAGGGTTTTAATTCTACAATCTTTCCTTTCCCGTATCTACAGATAACCACTCTCTAGCGGATGGGTCGAACACAACCTTTTTTGTTGTTACAATGTTTCCAGACTGAGATATGAGAAGACATGCAACAGTCGATCTCATGAAAACTCTAAACCTGAGTTTCTAAATCTCATGAAAACTCTAAACCTGAGTTTCTAAATCTCATGAAAACTCTAAACCTGAGTTTCTAAATCTCATGAAAACTCTAAACCTGTTTCTAAATCTTTATTGTCCATATCCTCTTAGAGCCAACATTATCCCCTCTAAGTTACCTTTCTAGTTTACCTTAATTACCCTTTAGTTACCTTAGTGACCTTTCCAGGTTACCTTGATTACCCTTTAATTGCCTTAGTTACCTATCCAGGGCCCCATGGACTTTCCTCAGCCTTTTATGGGACTCAAGTCACATAAACGATGTTTCTTACTTCTATTCTAGTCAATATCAAGATTTCCACGTATTTTTTGCAAAGAGTTTCAGTTCTTCTCGGAATTGTTTATCTTCCATGCATGTCGTAACCGGTGACTAAGGAGGCTTTTGGGGAGTGGGGTTGGTAGTCCCTTCTCATATAGGGTCAAAGAGTCATTCTCATTTATGTTAGTCCTTCTCAGGACTTCTACTCTTTTTTCAGAATTTCCACCCCCCCCCCCCAAATCCACTTGAGCAAAGGAACTCTTCCCACAGAAGACGTTTGGCACTATAGATTTTCTTTAGATGCACGGATATTTAATTGTCACAGACCACAAGGACACACAAAGATAAAACCCAACACGGCCTGATATAACCAACATAGACTCGGATCTTAGGTTTGAAAGGATCGTGCCTCGGCAAGAGATTTTAGTCGTCCATTTATCAAACTCTTGGGACAATTGTACATGACATTCAGTACAAACAAGTTTAAAAAAAAAATTGCCGAACCCCCTCCATCGTTTTAACCAGATTTTCGCTGAAATCCTACAAAAGTAGAGCCATTATATTTTTTTTAAATGAACAATCCCCCATCCCTCCAACTTCCTTTAGCAAAGTCATATATACGGTTCTGGTCTTCATCATAAACTGCCGTCTCCGCAACCGAAGGTTGGCTGCAACAGACCTCCAACATCCCATCTTTTGTTTTGGTGGTGCACTCTGCTAGACTGTAACATGTCCATCTTGTGATGTTACTCTCCCACTTGTATCTTTGCCCACTTCTTGTTCGCCTCCCCTCGACTTTACTCTCAAGTAAGGTCTTCAATAAGGTGTCATGTCTTTTAATGTGTAAAAATATTTTATTAGCTTGATCTTTATTTCTTTCAATAATTCTTTCTTCATTCTAAGTGCTGATAGAACCTCTTTGATTGTTTTGTTCTATCTTCCATGATGTTCTCCCTATTCTTCTATATATCCACATCTCATAGACACCAACTCTGTCTTCTAATTGTTTGGTTATTGTCCTGAGAGAAATGAATGTAAAAGAAAACTGGCTAAATAGCATGGTTCTTTCCAGAAAACTACAATATTTTGGCTAATCAAACGCCATAACAGACTAGATAAAACCATAGTGGAGGGGATGATGCCAGGAATACGAACAAGAGGCAGACCCAGAAGAAGAAGGATGCAAGACATCAAAGATCACCTGAACATGACAATAACAGAAGCCGAAAGACTGGCTCAAGATAGACAGAAGTTTCGAAAGGCTGTGATGATTGCTACATCCTGTTCAGGATCTGCTACCTGATGATGAGCTTCTTTAGATGTTAATATTTTCCTCATGTCAATGAAAGTACTTTTAACAATTCCTATTCTCCTGTTAACTTCTGATTCACATCTGCAATCATCTGTGATTATGTGTCCAAGATATTGATGATGTTCTACTTGTAGTTTCTCTACATGTATTTTTATGTTCAGCACCTGTTCTTCAGTGACTTTACTGATTATCATGGTTTTGTTTGTTTGTTTAAAACCAGTCCATATTCTTTACTTGATTTATCAGCTTGATCTACTAGTCTTTGTAGTTCATGTTCACTTTCTGTTGAAAAAAAAGAGTCTCATTTGCACATCTCATGTTGTTTATTATTTTCCCACTGATCTTGAGTCCTGACATTCCTTCTATATGTTTAAAAATATTTTCTGTGAAGATATTAAATATGCTTGGTGATAAAATACACTTTTATCTTACCGCTCTTCTTATTTCTATGTATGGCGAGTAGCTGTTTTTTTCCACTTCTTATTGATGCAATCTGTTCACAATCTGATGTAATTTCCATCAAATGATCAATGCCTATTTCTTGAAGACATTCGGCTCTGGTAGCATATTCCAATAAGGATATTGCCCAGATTGTTAAGCCCTTCCCCCCACACACACAACCCGGTAGCATCAATGAAAAAGCGTCAATTATTGCGATCTGTAAGAGCAATAGAACACAATGAAATGTGGTCTGACCAAGTTGTCTAATCTATTGTCTGTAATCTATAACCTGATCTGATAACAACAGAGCAGAGGGTCAATGTCAAAACATGATCCGGTGTAAACGTGATTTTTAGCACCAGGTGACTTGTACCGTACCTGTAAAATAAGTCCAACGAATTGCTGTCCACAAACAGGGACATAATTGCATTATCTTATTTATAAAAATTTAATTGTTGGTTCTTATAATGTTGATTTCTAACTATAACATTGTTTAATGGTTAGAGTGTTGGTTTCTAAATGAAACGATTGTTTGGTGATTAGAGTGTTGGTTTATAAATGAAATGAATGTTTTGTGGTGAGAGTGTTGGTTTCTAAATGAAACTAGTGTTTAGTAATTACAGTGTTGGTTTCTAAGTGAAACGATTGTTTAGCGATTAGAGTGTTGGTTGTAAATGAAATGATTGATTAGTAATTAGAGTTTTTGTTCTAAATGAAGCAACTGTTTGGTGATTAGAGTGTTAGTTTCTAAATGAAAAGATTGTCTAGTGGTTAGAGTGTTGGGTTCTAAATACAAAAAGTGTTTAGTGTACACGGTGTTAGCTTCTACATTTAATTGTGTCATGTGACGTATTCCTTCCAGAACGTTGTCTTCCCAATGAACTCTCTGAACCTCTCTCTGTCTTGGGCGATGTGGCTTGCATTTTCTAGCGATGTATTCATATTATCTTTAATGTCGTCAGTCCATCGTCTTCTTATTATTATTTTGTGTCAACTTCTTAGAGTGTAGGTGTATAAGGAAGATCATATACGAAATGATGCCTTCCAGAATAACAGTACAGATATTTGTTTTCACTATCGAACTAATGAAAGAATATTCAATCTTAGTAGATTGAAAGCCAAGACCAAAACTAAGACGACATTGTTCGTAACGTCTTGTTCGCCGATGATTGTGCACTAAACGCTACCAGTCTGAAAGACATGCAGAACAGTATGGACCTCTTTTCTTTGGCCTGTAATGTGTTCGGTCTCACCATCAGCACCGCGAAGACATTAGTAATGTCCGGCGCCCGGTGTCCCATATACAGAACCAGTGATCACAGTAAAAGGACAGAAACACAATGCCATCACTAAGTTCGTATATCTCATTAGCAACCTATTACAAACTGCGACAATTGACGAGGATGTTGCCCTGCGTATTACTTGCGCCATTCGGGACCTTTAGTGTCAACGTCTGGATCAAGCATGGTCTCAGTTTGACAACCAAGTTGGACGTCTAGAACGCTGTTGTTCTGCCAACACTGCTTTATGTTGCGTCATCCTGGACTGTCTATGCAAGACACGCTCGACAGCTTAACTCTTCCCACCTTCGAAGAAACCTCATGGAAGTACGTTGGCAGGATCAAGTACCAGACATGGAAATCCTTCAAAAGTCCCATATGCAAATCATCCATGCCCTGTTCACTAGATCGCAACTCCACTGGACTGGCCACTTTTCGTCCGTATGCCAGACAAGTGCCTTCCAAAGAGATTATTCTATGAAGATCTGTGCGATGGTATTCAAGCGGAGGGCAGAAAAAATTCCTTAAGGATCACCTAAAGAACTATATCCAGCCCTACATCATCGATTCTAGCTACTGTGAGACTACATCATCGATTCTAGCTCCTGTGAGACTACATCATCGATTCTAACTCCTGTGAGACTACATCATCGATTCTAGCTCCTGTGAGACTACATCATCGATTCTAGCTCCTGTGAGACTACATCATCGATTCTAGCTCCTGTGAGACTACATCATCGATTCTAGCTCCTGTGAGACTACATCGATTCTAGCTCCTGTGAAACTACATCATCGATTCTAGCTCCTGTGAGACTACATCATCGATTCTAGCTCCTGTGAGACTACATCATCGATTCTAGCTCCTGTGAAACTACATCATCGATTCTAGCTCTTGTGAAACTACATCATCGATTCTAGCTCCTGTGAGACTACATCATCGATTCTAGCTCCTGTGAAACTACATCATCGATTCTAGCTCCTGTGAAACTACATCATCGATTCTAGCTCCTGTGAGACTACATCATCGATTCTAGCTCCTGTGAAACTACATCCTTTGATTTCTCTGGTTGGCACAACCAGATCACTGCTGACATCACTAAATTTAAAAAAAAAAGAAAACACTGTGGACAATTTATAAGCGACGGAAGCGAAGGGATGAATCAGAAAACTCTCCTACTCTGGACCCACTGCACTCCTTCACGCACTGCAAAAGAACTTTCCTGGCACGAATTAGTCTCATTGGGCATCTACGAACTCATAGACCCAAACCAAATTATACAATCACAAATGTTTTTTCTACTTGTACACCAAATTTTATTGTTTATTCATACCATGTCAATCTTCGCTTGCGAAGGAGGACCACCATCATTATATGTTAATAGAGAAAATAAAATCATGCATAGACGGGAAGAATACAATAAACAATATTAACTGCAAAGATAGTAGAAATGAAACAGCCATACAGTACAACAATGAAGCCCCTGTATATTAACTGCAGAGGTGAAAAAAGCTATCATCATCATTAAGTGCGATCTCCACAACGAAGATTGAATGAAACAGACCTCCAACAGCCCATCTCTTGTCTTGGTTGTGCACTCTGTTAGACCACAATCTGTCCATCTCGTAATGTTACTCTCCCACTTGTATCTCTGCCCACCTCTTGCAAGCTTCCCTTGACTTTACCCCCAAGTAAGGTCTTCAACAAAGTGTCATGTCTATTAATATATCCAAAATATTTTATTTTGTTTGATCTTTATTTAGCAGATCCTAGGACAGATGACATGTATTTTCAAGTACAAAAATGTAAACATATGACATTTTACAAACACACACTAAAGTTGCATTATACAAGACTATTATTATTCCATCACTATGTTACCAGTGTCAAACCTGGACAATGTCAGCTCAAGACAAAAGAAAAATAGTGACAGCAGAAATGACATGTCTACGAAGAATACTCAAGAGTGTCATTAAGAGATAGAATTAGAAACGATAACATCAGATAGATAACCAAAACAATACCAGTATTGGAACATAATTAAAAGACAACAGATCAAGTGGTTTTCACACGCTTCCAGACTACCAACAGACAGCATGCCACAGATGGCCATGACACATAGAGGCAGACCATGTTAAAGATGGATCCCATAAATCACAGGAACAAGCTTACAAACAGCGCACAGGAAGGTCATCTCTAGAGAACCCTTCCACCCCTTATGCCGCAAGACAAACAACGGCCACAGAGTATAGATTGATAAATCTTTATATTCTTTAATAATTCTTTCTTAATATTAGAAGCCTTCATCATGTTAGAAGCTCTTTCTATGATGTTCATATTCTTTTATATACCCACATCACAAAGGCATCAATTCTGTCTTCTAATTGTTTGTTTATTGTCCATGTTTCTGAACCATATATTATAGAAAAGAAACTATACAACACTTGAAATACAATAAATCTCCTGGACCAGATAATATTACAAAGGATGAATCATAAGTTCTAGGGGAGTATGACATAGAAATAATCACCAAAATGCGAAATGATATCTATAAAAGATTTGATATCCCATCTGATTTATTGCAATCAATATTGATAGCCTTACCAAAGAAAACCTGGTGTAGTAGAATGTGAAGATCACCGAACAGTGAGAGCCAGAACACCCAAGATCCTACTTCGTATAATCATGAGACGAATATGAGGAAAATTGAAACTAGAAATTGCAGAAGAGCAATGTTGATTTGAGGAAGGAAAAGGCACAAGAAATGCTCTATACATATATAATAAAAACATTGATGGAGATTGCAATTGAAGTACAAAACGACCTGTACTTCTGGTTCATCTTTCTTTTCTTCTTTGTCGTACGCCTTGTGGCGACCCTCTGAAAGCATCCCGCTGACCGTCCTTAGAAGGACATATGAGGGTGATCTGTGTTGTCATGTTTTACAGCAAGCTGAGTTATCTGTGCCTTTTGACCTGATACATCCGTCTTCAGCCAGCATTTTTGGGGCCGGGTTGGCATTCCTGTATCTTCGATCCCTAGTACTTGGCCAGGCTACAGCAGACCCACTGCGTGGAAGTGTACTGAGGGTCTTGGTCAGCTGTGGTTCGCTGACCCTGATGCTGGACCAGCTATAGAGTGCCAGCCTATGCACTCTGGTGTGCATGTCATCTCTGGGCCCGTACTTGTGGTTCATAGATTATCATCAAGTGCCATCTCCAAACAAAGTTTGGCTGGCTGCGACAGTCCTGGTGAATTCCATCTTTTGTTTTGGTGGTGCACTCTGCTAGACTGTAATCTGCTCATCTCACGATGTTACTCTCTCATTTGTATCTCTTCTTCCCCACTGCTCGCTTCCCTCAACTTTACCCTCAAGTAAGATCTTTAACAAGGTGTCATTGTCTTTTAATGTGTCCACAATATTTCTGGTTCACACCTGCCATCTTTTGGGACTGTGTCTGAATAAAATGTTACTTTTCATAAAAATCTAATCTGGATCAGCAATCATAAAAATCTAATTAAAAAAATGATGGCCTGCAACGTCTTTGTTTTTATCATTTATATTTATCAATAATTATTTATTTGATTTTTATGAAAAGTAACATCTGAAGACTTATCCCTTTTGGTATAACCAACAAATAAATAACATAAAGACAGAACAATGTTGCTTCAAATAATAGTTTATATAAATAATTCAAGAAAGAGCATGAGGATAAATGAAAATAATTCTTACAGCTGACAGGAAGTCCCGTATTGGTATAACCAATCAACTGATGCATACAAAAAAGGGAAATAATAGTAAAATAGTTGAATAATATTCAGCGCGGGACATAGCTTTTTCAACTACGATGGAATATTAGATCTAACTTGTACATTCAGATGCAAGGTAAGTAGATTGTGGACTATTACTTCTACTGCAGAAGAATATGCTCCTATATGCTTGTAATATGCACAACTTGCGCATATAACCTCACCTCATGAGTTAATTGTCCCTGAAAAATCTCTGCCAGCACTCATGTCTATGAAACTTGACCATCTTCTTGAATGTCCTGTGCTGGATGAAGTCAGGAAAATGCTTCTTCCTCCAAGGTCAGATAAATGGAACATATTCATCATCATCAGGTGCCATGCCGGCTGGCATAGGAGATTATTGCTCTCTACAGCTCTGTCTCCAGTATTATGTATTAGAATTGTTGTTTCCCTGCCGTGCCAGGTTGTCAAACTGTCTAATATTTTCTCACGTTGCCTCTGTTGCCCTCAATCTTGCATGTTGTGACTAAGTTCTCCAAACCTGCCTGTCTCATGAGTGGCCAAAAAATGAAGATTGTCTTTTTACTACATTATTGACTAAGCTCTGTCTCGCATTTGACTCTTTCAAAACCTCCACATTAGTTTTTCTGGCACTCTATGGTATTCTCAGCATTCTTCTGTAGAACCACATCTCTACTGCTTCTAATTTCCAAATTTCTTGTCCAAGAATCACATCCATATTTTAGTATAGGAGTTATATAGCACTGCATCGCCAAAGATAGATGTGTCAGGCCATTGGCACAAATAAAACGACGACACAACGCATTTCCATTCTCTGGATTACATCCTGCTGGAAATCTAATAGAACCATGGTCCTGCTACAAGAGAGATTAAGCGGGAGTTTGAGAATGAGCGCTGAAGAAGAATATAACACTGCAGAACTCTCTTTCTCATCTCTAATGACAAGGTCATATTACACAATATATTTATAATTTTTCTGAATGTTGTTTTTGCCTGCCCCATTATGCTTCTGATTTCTGTTGAACTTCCATCTGATGTATTCGTTGTACCTGAATATTTGAATTGGTGGACCTGTTTTAATACTATGTCATTCACTTTGATCTTGCAGGCTGTGGTGTTTTATGTCTTTGAAATAACCATTACTTGTGTTTTCTTGATGTTGAGGAAGATTCATTCTTTTTGTCATCACTATTATATGGAACAAAACAACAGTTCACAAACGCATGCAAATATCACACAATGGCATTGGGTCAAAAGAAATGAGCCGATGAAACCGCTGGATCAGCAACCAAACAACTACCATCTCTAAAAAAAAAGACTAGCTCAGAGCCTTTGTTATGCGAAACTATTGCTAAACGTCAACATTTTCTTATGTGAAAACATTGCTAAATGTCAAAATTTGTTATGTGAAACTATTGCTAAATGTCAACATTTTATGTGAAAACATTGCTAAATGTGAACATTATGCAAAGCCAGTTCAACACTTTCTTCTTCTTCATTGTTGTTCAGTCAGTTATCAGGTTACAATAAGAACCAACAGCTTCAGTCAGTTATCAGGTTACAATAAGAACCAACAGCTTCAGTCAGTTATCAGGTTACAATAAGAACCAACAGCTTCAGTCAGTTATCAGGTTACAATAAGAACCAACAGCTTCAGTCAGTTATCAGGTTACAATAATAATCAACAGCTTCAATGAACTGTGTAATTCGCTTCAGGTCATCCATGGAACCCCTCAGGTTTGGAAGTCGTGCAATATTTCCCCCTCTCCTCTTGATAGTGTTGACATGCATGCAGAATGTGTTCTGTATTCTCTTGATACAGATCACAGGTGTGTCTTGGTTAATATCTATATAGTTGATTTATATATGATGATGAAGTAATCCCTTCAGTTGTGTGCAGGTAGCTCTTGACAGTCCACAGCCTTCCTGACAAAAACACAGGTCATCCTCAGTTTATTTATTTATAGCAGTGAATCCCTAACATTTTTGCCTCGTAGACCCCTTGCAGATTTTTTTGGGGTTTTCCTTGCCTGCCTAATATTACATTTTCTTAAACATATTAATTAACATCAAATGTGTTTTTGACAGCTGACACAGTGCTGCTCATTTTGATCAGATTTTTTGTATATTGGTCACTTGTGAAAAAGATAAACATGCACATTTCTATTCCTACCCTTAGTAAAAAGAGTATATCTCGTGCACCCTCAGTTTTTATTCTCGCTGATATTGACCACCTTAAGTTGAAATAGACCCTTGGGGGACCATATACACCACTTTGGGAACATATGATTCATAGTAAGTGGGAAACAAGACTTCAGTCGGTTTCCTAACAAGTAGCTAATGAGACAATCTTCTTCTTCAGCGTTCATTCTCAAACTCCTACTGGATCTCTTTTGTAGCAGGACAAAGGTCCAACTAGATTTCCAGCAGGATGTAGTCCAGAAAATTGAAATGCATTTTGTTGCCATTCTATTTGTGCCAATTGGCCTACACATCAGTCTTCAGTGGAAGAAATCAAATAGGGACAACTTACAAGAATTCCTCTGTGATTTGAGTGCAGAGTTAGTCTAAAGATTCCACAAAATTCTGGCAATGTTACTGAGCCATAGAAGTAGTCTCTAAAATGTAACAATAGTTGAAAAGCAAAGTCCTGTGAGGAATAAGCTTCAATCATAACATGTACATTAAACAAAGTTTGAACGTGGTCCATCCTATCTGTGCAAATAGTGTGTCCTTGTGTTTTGATGGAAGAGGATTGTTAAAGATCTTAGTTCCGCATGAAGCTGAATGATGTATAGATAGATTCATGATGTATAGATAGATTCATGATGTATAGATAGATTCAGTAAGAAATGTTCTATTTTTTTTTAATTGACTAGTAATAGAACTTCATATAGATCTCACCTATCAAACTCATTTTGTGATCTTGTGTGCATGTTGCCTGGAATAAGAGAATAGTAATACTATGGCATTAACTTCCATGCAAGTTATAAGAGACAACAAAGGAGGATTGAATATCTTATCCTAAAGAAGATAAAAGTGATTGACAATGTATACTAATGCCCTGATGTGTCAGGCTGTAAAGTACAGATATAGCAACCAAGCTGTAAACCATGGCACAACACATTCTGTTCTCTGGACTATATTCTGCTTAACTAGTTTGAGAATGAAAGCCGGAGATTTGTGCGGAAGATTTTAATTCTGCTACTCTTTTTGAGTACTCAATGTAGCCACTCAGCTTGTGCTAATATCTCCTGGTTTCTTTGTACAAGTGTTTGTTTTTGTGTGGACTTGACAGAAAATCTTCTTTCTTTCTGCAAAACTGGGATTCTTGTTTTCCTCACTTCCATTACAATCCTTGCTTCTTCTCTTTCCTCTTGAATAATCATTTATGGAAACTTTTTTCAAAGTGATCTGTTGAGATCTGGACCAGCCTTGAGACTTAGAGGAAAATTTGGTGGATTCTTTCTGTATTTCATCCTGCACAGAATTTTTATTTATGGTGTCCATATCTCTTCTTCCAGACTTTTCTTGCTCTTGAGATTTTAAGAATTTACCTTGTTCATTTGATCTTCTTGAACTAGATTTATACTTTTCACTGGAAATCCTTGTACTATATTTATCTTTTCCTGCTGATACTCTACCACTGAATCTATTATTTTCATTGGAGATTCTACTCACTGTTGTTAATTTAGACTCTTCCCTTGCCAAAGAACTACGTCGCTTTGATACAGTCTTACTTGGCTTGTTGATCAAGTTACTTGGATATATTTTTCGATTCACAAGCAATGAGGCCTTTGAAGGTTTTGGCAAAATAGGTGGTTTGACTTTCACTGGAATGGATACAGATTTATTTTCTTTAGCAGCATCCTTTATTTGATCTTTTTTGTAACAGAGTTCATTATTTTCTATTGGTATCATGTCATTTGAATTCTGACATAGTGTGTCCACAATAATTTCTTTTCTTTGTACAGACAAAGGAATGTTTTTTTCTGGAGATAAATAATCAATTTCATTTTCTTCCTTCGATGAGGATTTCAACAAGTGCCTGTTATAGGCAGAGCGAAATGATTTTGGACTCTTTCCTTTACTGCTCTTTCTCCTTTCTGTTATCCATCCATCATTTTCTACAACCTTTGGACTAGCCCGGATACTGGATAGTCTCTTAAGGTCAAACGAATCTTCATTACTGATTGAAGAAGCAGCACATTTCCTGCTTTCATGATTGTTTACACTGCAAATTAGATGCTTTGGAACTTGATCAATTGTGCTTTCATCAGGTGATTGAATTTTAACAGGTGTAATTTTGCTGGGTGAGTCAACATTCACCGGTGTAATTTTGCTGGGTGAGTCAACATTCACCGGTGTAATTTTGCTGGGCGAGTCAAAATTCACTAGTGTAGTTTTGTTAGGTGTGTTGATCTTAACAGGTGTGACTTTGCTGGGTGAGTGAACTTTCAGAGGTGTGACTTTTTCAGGTGAGTCAACTTTAAGATGTGTGGTTTTGTCAGGTGAATCCACTTTCAAAAGCGTGGTTTTGTCATGTGAATCCACTTTCAGAAGCTTGGTTTTGTCAGGTGAATCCACTTTCAGAAGCTTGGTTTTGTGAGGTGAATCCACTTTCAGAAATATAGTTGTGCGAAATGAATCAACTTTCAGTGGTGTGACTTTGTGACGTAGGTCAGCTTCCAATGTGACTTTATCATAAGTCTGCTCACTCTTTGTTCTATATTCTGATGTTTGTATAACTGCATTATGTTTACAATATTCAATATTACTAGTACCACCTGTAATGGAATTTATACTGGAGACTTTACATCTACTAGATATTTCCATTGGTCTCTTGTGATAACCTACGGCAGTGTCAATGTCTGGTAGATAGGAACTTTTTATTGCATTTGTTAGTGTTGTTGTCTCATATCCTGAAGATACATTGTGCACTAATTCACTGGATGTTGAGTTTCTGTTGTTAATGTCAACTGGTACTGAATGATGTTCACATGCTTTCTTAGAACTTTCTCCAGTACTATAATCAATGATGTGCTGTGAATTTTCTTTCATAAAATTATGAGACGTACTTGGTGAACTGTCAATTACATCCGTATTAACAGATATACATGAAGTGTTACGTGAATCAAATTTGGTTTCTTTTTCAGATAATACTTCAGTGCGGGGGGTTGAAGAGAATTTTGTATTACAGTTAACTTCTTCTTTGGTCTTGCTATTTGGAGATTTTTCTAGAAGAGTCACTTCAAAGTCCCCATTTTCTTGCGGTAACTTTTGGATTTGTAAATTTAACTCTGAATTTGATAAGAGGGAAGTTCTGTGATCGGGTATTTCTAGAATGTCGGATAGTGGAACTACACGAAATGTTTCATCACTGCTTAAGCAATCATCACTTTCACTCAATTCTTTGGCACATACTGCTGCTGCTTTTTCACTCAGTTTGGTCACAAGTGAAGGAATTAATTTTTTATATGTGTATGCAGAAGTATGTTCAACCAATTTATTTGTTGTAGTAGAGTGAGATTTGAGTTTCCTCGTTAAGTTTTCTTTGGCCTCAGATTTAGGAGGTGATGTAATGTGTCCTTGAGAAGAAATAGCTGTTATGGACAAGTTAGATAATGCAGTTTTTACACCATCCTGAAGAGAATCTAGGTTTGATGGATACCTTTTATATGTTGAAACAAAGTGAGATGCATTCACAAATTTTTTGTGAGCGGAAGGTAAATATAATGTATTGGTCTCTACAAGTTTAGAAGATGAATTTGAGCGAGGGGAAACCACAAGATTCTGATTAGACCAAAAATGATTACTTGTATTCAGATTTTTCGGAGAAACTATATGTGATGTATTACCAAAATATTTCTTCGGGGATAAATCTTGAATAGTGGAATTTATATTTTTTGCTGAGGATGAAGTGGGCGGGCCTAAAACTCTTCGACCGACTTGTTTGGTTGAAGATATAGGAAACAACCGATCGTCCTTGACAGCATCTGATAAATTATCTGTGCTAGGTTGTGAGTAGGTGTCATCTCTGTTTTCTCTAGAAATAACCAAGTTTTTCTTGGAAATATTGTACTGACATTCAGAATTTACTCTAGACAGTGGGGTCACATTATTGTTTATACATTTCTGTGGACTGTTTTGTCTTGCTGGAGAGTTTGTCTTTAGTGAAGAAATGCTGTCAGGACTTGAAATTTTGTTTGGTGAGTTGGACTTTTTTGGAAGTGGCTCATGAGATGATAGAAATGATTCAAATTCTTTTCTTTCTTGTGTTTGTTTAGTAAATTCTGGTACTACACAGCGACGGGAAGCGACAGATTTAGTTAATTTTGTCTTACTCTCTGTTTCTTTCACATTCTTTGCAAAAGAGACCCTTCTGGGCGATGTTGATAACATCTTGGAGGTTTTTCCAAAACTGAGTCCTTTGCCGGGAGTAGTACTAAAACTAGATGATCTTCTTTTCAATCTGCGTTTTGGAAGCTTCGGCGATTCATCCAGTTGTTTTATCTCAAGAATGCTAAGCCGATGTTCCGAGACCGTAAGACTGTTCATCTCTGAGGATTTCAAGCTGTCATTAAGTTTATACCTGCTTCTTGTGGTTGGGTTCAGACTGCCTGTTAAAATAGATAATGATGGGGATGTATCTTCTTTCTCATTTGGACTCAACATCAAGCTATTCTCCAAGCTGCAAACAGTATCTGATGACACAGTTGATTTTGATTTCTTTAGTGAACTTTTACTGCCAATAACAGATTCTATACCCTCTTGTGATCGCCTCTTCTGTGTCCCACTTTCAGGAGAACTTGATATGGTTGGCAGAGTTTTTGTTGAAGAATTAGGAAATTGATTATAATCTGCAAGGATTACACTTTTTTCATTTCTCTGATCAGAATATGAGGACAATGCCATAGGACTATACTTTCTCGCAGGAATGGGTGGAGTTTCAGAAAAATCCATATCTTCGTTAGTCAAGATGCGTTTTTCAAAGTTGCTGGCCTTAAATGGCACTGAATATAGGTCTTCCATGCTTTTTGATCGGCGTCGACTGAGTGACTGTCTCTTTGAAACCACTAATTTCACGTCTGTAAAAGGGACCCTTACTTCCTGTAAGGGGGATAAAGAACAGTAGCCAGAAACAGGTGTTTTCAGTGGAGGATTTACATAACTTTCATCTATTTCTGCATACTTAGGACTGCCTGTGCTGTAAGGAATTGCATCAATGATTGAAGAATATACAGGACTGGGACTAGAAGATTTCATCCTGCTAGATGACTGTTCTTCATCTACCTTGTACATGTGTTTACCTGCAGGATGTATGATACATTCATTTAAAATAGCAACATATCAAGCATTTAATATATATATATATGATTTAAATAATAGCTATTTTAGTATGTGGAAGATCTCAACAAATGCCCAAAAGACCTTGCATCAGTCAACTCCTTGGGGCCCAGAGATGACATGCACACCAGAGTGCACCGGCCGGCGCTCCATAGCTGGTCGAGCATCAGGGTCAGTGAACCACAGCTGGCCAAGACGCTCATTACACTTCCACGCATTGGGCCTGGAAACAGGAGTGCAGCAATCCTGCTGTAGCCTGGCCAAGTACTAGGGATCGAAGATACGGGAATGCCAACCCGGCCCAAAAAATGCTGGCTGAAGACGGATGTGTCAGCTTTCAGAGGGTCCACCGCTAGGCGTACGACGATAAAGAAGAAGTAAACTCCTTGTAGATGGCATGCTTGCATGGTAAAACTGTCTTCTTGTGAAATCCCCACATAATTTCTTGGCATGCTTGCATAGTAAGACTTTCCTCTTGTTTAATCCCCACAGAATTTCTTGGCATGCTTGCATAGTAAGACATTCCTCTTGTGAAATCCCCACAGAATTTCTTGGCATGCTTGCATAGTAAGACTTTCCTCTTGTGAAATCCCCACAGAATTTCTTGGCATGCTTGCTTAGTAAGAATTGTTCTCTTTAGCAAGCTTCACATAATATCATCTCTACTCTTGTTTCCCAATGTGGGGCAATTTGTAAATTTTTAAAAACTTTAAAAAAAAATATGTATATGTCATATACATCAGAATTTTAGAAAGACTTTGGTGGGGCATGGTTAAAAAAAAGGTTGGGAAACACTGATCTATACAATTGTTTTTACCAATCTGAGTAGGATGTTTATTCTTAAACTGTTCTGTACCGCCGAAGACGGATGTGTTAGGCCATTGGCGCAAATAAAACTGCGTCACAACGCAATTCCATTCTCTGGACTATATCCTGCTGGAAATCTAATAGAGCCATTGTCCTACTGCAATAGAGATCCAGCAGGAGTTTGAGAATGAACGCTGAAGAAGAAGAAACTGTTCTGTTATCTTCTTTATCATCATGTCTAATACTGTTTACTGTCATCAATACCATTAACACAGAGAAAACACAAGTCATGTTACAACCAGCACCTGACAAAAGCTATTTCAAGTCGTGCATAAAGGTAAATTGCGTAGCACTGAGAGTTATGAATAAATTCACATTCCTATGTAGTACTTTATCACAAAATGTCAGCGTTGATGATGAAGTATATACAGGGATCATCAAGGTCAGCAGCACTTGCGGCAGATTGTACGCAAATGTGTGGCATAGAAATGACATGAACCTACAGACAAAGCTGAAAGTATAACAGAGCAGGGGTACTTCCAGTATTGTTATACACTAGGGAAACATGGACTGTGTATAGACATCATGTGAGGAAACTCAATAACTTTCACACAACTTGTCTCAGAAAAGTTATGAACATCAGATGATAAGATAAGATTCCAGATACCACTGTCCTTGACAGATATGGTATCCCTAGCATTGACACTATTCTGCTGAATACACCGATTCATTGGGCAGGTCATTTGGTACGTACCCAGACCTTGCCTGCCAAAGATACTTCTTTATGGTGAGCTGGAGAAGGGTACATAATCACAAGGTGGCCAAAAAAAGTGCTACAAGTACTCGTTAAAGACCTCACTGAAAGCCTTTTAAATAAGCCAAGAAATATGGGAAGAACTTGCATAAAATAGATCTACATGGCACTCTACAGTCAAAAATGGTGTATCATCCTGTAAAAAGAGAAGAAATGCAGCAGCTCAACAGTGGAGAGTAGCTAGAAAGTCATGGATAGACCAAAATCCGATCCTCACACAGTATGCAAAGTTCAAATGTTTGGAGAGTCACCAAAGACTAAGCAGACCTACAAAAGAGCGACTCAAAAGAGGTAGCTTTCTACATTCCGCTAACCAGCTCCAGAAATCACTCACAGATACAGACCTACAAAACCTAAAACCACTAAACACCTTTAACACATACCCAACATGGGACAGGAGAAACTTCCCAAGAATTATGGACAATATACCAAGCATTATTTCGAAAACAGAAACTACTATACAAGTACTAAAGGAGACAACTAAGAATCACATACAGAAAGCATACCCAAAGGATATATGGACACATGTATATACAGATGGATCAGCGAAAGAGGCAGTATTAGATGGAGGATCAGGAATATATATAGTAACACCAGATGGAAAAGAAATAGAGAAATCCATACCCACAGGCAAACATTCCACAAATTTCAAAGCAGAAATAGAAGCCATAATAGAGGCAGCCAAAATGCTCATGAATTGCTTGCCGAGTCACAACAGACATGTAGTATTTCTAACGGATGCAAAGTCAGTATTGCAGGCATTGAAAGATCCAAAGAACACGAGCATGAATGAACTTACGGCCTGCTTACTACACCTCAGCAGTACCACCAAAGAAACAGTACTGCAGTGGATCCCAGGTCACTGTGGCATACCTGGAAATGAAAAAGCTGATCTCCTGGCAAGGAAAGGGGGATCACTGGAAAAAATAGAAACATAATATGTACTATGAAAGTAAGACCATGTTAAAAGCAGATTATAAGAAAAAGTGGAAGCAAATGCACCCAACTGCAGAACCAAATGACCCCTACCACCAAATGTCACGCAAGGAAGAAACCACCATTTTCAGACTACGAACTGGTCACAACAGACTGAGAAGTCACATGTTCCGAAAGCTGAAGATTGGTGAGACAGACCTGTGCAACTGTGGACTGAGCCCAGAGACTGCAGAACACATTCTTCATGCCTGTCAACTCTACCAAGAAGAGAGGGAGAAAATATGGCCTACTGAGACGGCACTGCTTCCAGACTTGAGGGGTTCCATGGATGACCTGAAGCGAATCACACAATTCATTGAAGCTATTGGTGCTGTAATCTGATATCTGACTGAAGAACGATGAAGGAGAAGACCAAAATCTGTCTACAGTGGTCATTCCATGTCCGAACTATCCAAGAACATTTGCAATTTGAATAGGGCTTATTAGCCATCTACGAACTATTAGGCATGGACATAATTCTAACTGAATTTTCAAAAATGGATGTAATAAATGGTCATCAACACTTATGATGGACAAACAACATAACAAATAAGGTGCTGTGTGGGAGAAAGAAGAAAGGAAAGAAGAAGGGCCTAACCCCACTCCCGTCGCAAAGTATCTTCTTCAGCATTCATTCTCAAACTCCTGCTGAATCTCTCTTATAGAAGGATAATGGTCCTACTAGATTTCGAGCAGGATGTAGTCCAGAGAATGGAAATATGTTGCACCGCCGTTTGATTTGCACAAATAGCACACAACACATCCATCTTCGGCAGACACACATTAAAAAAATCTACATTAGTGCTTCTCAAAGTGGTTGTCCGTGGACCGGCACTGGTCCATGAGCTATTAGTGACCAGTCTGCAAGCAATCAGTACAAGTTCATCATTATACATCATAAAAGACCTTTGACTCTGAGCACACACACCAGTCCCTATCAGATTGAGAAATAAATTGTCAATCTGCTGCAAATAAACATTTTAAAAAACTCTGTTCTACATCAAGAAATTGTCATGAAAAGCAATATTTAACACTTCTTTTAAACAAAGAAATAAATGTAAAACTCAAAATAAAATATGAACCAACCAGGCGGTGTGTAATTGTGTGAAGATATTACAGAAACTGATGGTGGACTTGAAATTGATGAGGTGGTAAAATGTTTGTGTGGGCCAGGGTGCTTGAAACCAGACACTTGTTTGTTTTTTACATCTTCTCCTGATGTCCAGAGCTTGGCAGTGAATGTGTTGAGACGGCTTGTTGCCGGAATCCTGAGTATAAATGATTAAAAGATATATATATACATGTTCTTCAGCTGAGAAGCAACTACTAAGTAGGGAATTACTTCTTTTGTTCGTTAACAATGTCTATATCTGCAGTGTTGTTTCTTGTATAAATTTGTGATTAACAATGTCTATATCTGTAGTGTTGTTTCTTGTATAAATTGGTGATTAACAATGTCTATATATGTAGTGTTGTATCTTGTATAAATTGGTGATTAACAATGTCTATATATGTAGTGTTGTTTCTTGCATAAATTGGACAGTGTTTTCCATTTCTTGATTTGTACCATAGAGTTTAACATTCATAGGTGTATCAGAAGACCAGTATGTACACCTTAATGTGTCATGTTTGCCCATTCTTGAAGGATACGCTCTGAAGTTTGGTCGGCTTACCCACATGTACACTTTAGTAATGTGTCAATTGTACAATTTTGTGTACATGACTTTAGTCTATTGTGTCCAGTTCTGAGTCGAAATATGATGACCTTTTCTTGTCCGTTACGTAGATGGTAGTCATCACATGAAGGTAAGTTATGTTTTCGTTGCGACTTTATCATGGATTTCTTTTGGTGACGTAGGAAATTACAACCCGCTTCTTCTTCTTTTATTCGCTATTAATGTCTATATCTGCAGTTTTATCTCTTGTATAAATTGAACTGCTGTTTCAATTTCTTGATTTATCACAGAGCTTATCATCATTGTTGTATTAAGAAAACTTGTTACAACAGAAATGACTTGTCTACGTAGAATTCTTGCAGTAACAATAAGAGACAGAATCAGAAATGAAAACATCAGAAGACTAACAAACACAATGCCAATCCTGGATTACATCAGAAAACAACAGATTAAGTGGTTCCCACATGTTTCCA
Organism: Meghimatium bilineatum; assembly: GCA_034231615.1. Lineage (NCBI taxonomy): Eukaryota > Metazoa > Mollusca > Gastropoda > Stylommatophora > Philomycidae > Meghimatium > Meghimatium bilineatum. Next base: position 14,833,472 of record CM067311.1, on the reverse strand, counting down.
GACTATCATCAGATAGTGCCCCTCAAAAAGCATTACTATACAGCCACAATGGATACAAAGCCATGGACAGACCATGCAAAAGATGGATTACAGAAATAAAAAGCAAAAGGGCTGTCTCCAGAGAACTCTTCCACCCGTGATGATGCGAGGCATAAAGGGGTATAGCGCAAAAAGAAAGATTTACACTATTCTTTCCATTTCCAGTATTGTTCCAACATTCTAGCAACTATCTGCAGTATTGTTCCAACATTCTAGCAACTATTTCCAGTATTGTTCCAACATTCTAGCAACTATTTTCAGTATTGTTCCAACATTCTAGCAAATATTTGCAGTTTACAGACAGAAAAAAGGTATGTCTGCACTTCAGCTCATTGTGGTGTTCTAGGTCACGTCATATGCTTCCTTCTTGGAAAAGCTTCTACTCTGGATGGGTGAATTAGACAAGATTTTGTGGAGTTCATTGTGGTTGTGACTGTCTATGGTTGGTCGTGTATCTTTCAAGAATGCACTTTCAGTAGTTGCACCAATGAAAAGTTCTAAAAATATAGAACTATTCTCTTCACCTTTCATTCTCAAACTCCTACGTCAGTTGGATATAGTCTAGAGAATTCAATGTGTCGTTTACATTCAATCAGCTGCAATATATATATAAAATACAGGTTGACTACAATATATGTGCCTTTCGGCCCAACACATCAGACTTCAGCATGACTTTTGTGTCACTTGGCCTATGTGATGAGGAAGCCTTGGTTTGTTTCTTCCTTTGGTGAATTGCGTATTTCAAAATCTGTCCATTTTATGTTTAATATTCTTCAAAGGTACTTGTTTTATAAGGATTAAAAAAATTCTATTGTCTATTTCTTGTGTGGATTTCCAGCTTTTGCATCCGTATGTCAATACAAGAAGTATGCATGCATTGATCTGTCTACGTTTTGTAAGTTTGTATTCTTGTGAGCACCTTATATTTGCAAGCTTGTTTAATTTAATCCAACTATGAAACCAAGAGGCATATCACAGCTAAAATATATAATCATCATCTCAATAAATATATTAAATGATGAAATTTGCAAACTTACGAACGAGAAATAGTAGCAAATTTTGGTGGACTTCCACGTGGTGAATTCTTGTCCTAAAAAATATGAGAGCACACATATCATGTAAGGATAATGTTTAACTAAAATGGTTTGTCACATTGCATGAAGACATCAAAACAACATAAGACATCATGAAACTAGTGGTAACATAAATATATTTGTCTCTGGTTCAGTCTCAAACTCTCACTGCATATCTCTTGTAGCAGGTTGGTCCAACTAGATTTCCAGCAGAATGTAATCCATAGAACGAAAATGTGTTGTGTCACCATGGCTAGACACATCTAGTCTTGGTGGTATTAAAAAGTATGGTTCATGCTTGGTAAACGGGCGTACCATTTTTGTTAATATGTACTTACTGCCAAAACTACCTTTTTTTGTGGAAAGTGAAATAAAATAAATGATACATTTTTCAGCGATTATTTTCCTTGGTTACAATTACCCATCAGTGGGAGTAAGTGGAGATACTTACTTTAGGAGAGTTTTATGAGTGGGGGCTCTCAGTATGTGGATCGCACATCTGTGCATCCGGAAGCACTCCTCCCAACTGTAACAGATGTACTACATGTTTATCGGTCGCTGATAAGATCACCAAACGTACCATTACGTTAGTCATTTCGTATCAGCGGACAGTTAGTGACCTCACAGAATTACACAAAATTTGTGATCGGCGCAGATTTTATAAAAAGTTGGAAGGTAGGCACGTTTACCAAACATGAACCAGAAGTATTAAATTGGCAATCAGTTATAACCACTTTGCACATTGGGTACTTAGTCAAATGTTTCACATCCAAAAATGTGTTCTAAAGGTGACTAAGAGAATTACTACAAGGACTTGTTAAATACCTCACTGAAAGTTTTTATCATAAACAACAATATATAGGAAGATCTTGTGAAAAAATAAGACAAGACAGCAGCTCAACAGTGGAGATTGACTAATAAAAACATAGGCAGATTGAACACCATCTATAATGATAATCCCATGTCCGACCTGTAGAAGGACCTTTGTAGCCAGTGTAAGGCTATCAGCAATTTTCAAATTCATTAACAAGAACACGCATGTCAATCACACATTTATTGCTGGGACACAAACATGGAACAAAGAATAGCAGTGCTGCTACCTGCCATACACGTTGTAAGAAGTGACTAATGTGTATTTAAGGTGGAGGTTGGCTGTACCATCCCATAGAGGGTCAGGGTGACCCAATAGCCATGTTGAAATCGGATGTGTCAGGCTGAAAGGTGCGGATATTGTAGTTAAGCTGTAAACCATGACACAAAAATATTCTCTGAATTAATCCTGCTTCTTCTTCTTCTTCAGCATTCGCTTTTTGCCCCCCAAATCCTGCTAATCTGCAGGAGTTTGAGAGCTGTTGCGTAACTCCCTTTGTACTTGTAAGTAAATTTTCCATTACACATACCTGAGACATATCAGGGAATATAGTGTTATGCTTGTATTTTTCATTAACCAACAGCAAGAAATGGATGATGTGGTCAGTATCATGCCCACTGCCTTTACTTTCCCAGAAGATCTAGTCCTCATTTCCTTAGCGGAGGAGAGCTAGGGGCTGGTTATTTACAAAATAATTCCAGTTGAACTGGGAATGCAGGCTTAAGAACAAATTTGTACAGTCAAATTCCATTATAAAAACTTGGTCCAGACCAACAAAAAATGTACGTAATCACAGAAATTTGTACAAACAATACTGAATAAATATAATTGGGGATTTTGAAGTTATATCGGGAAATTTGTAATAAAGGGATATGCTATAGAGAGATTTCATTGTACTTGAAAACAAAACATATGCACTACAATTTGAAGCAAAGCTGCAATATTTTGAATCTTACGGCCCAGCACATCTGACTTAGGTATGAACTTTAATCTGGTTTGCTACCATGTTTGTTTCAATTCCAAGGATTTAGATTTTTCTGAATATGAAATACCTACTGCTTCTTCTTCTTCTTCTGCGTTCATTCTCAAACTCCTGCAGATTAGCAGGATGTAGACGGGAGAACGGAATGCGTTGTGTCATGGTTTACATCATTGCTGCAATATCTGCGCCTTTCGGCTTGACACATCCAACTTCAGCATGGCTTTGTGTCACTGACCCTATATGGAATGGAACAGCCAACTCTATCCATTAACCTCCTTAGTTGCCTTTTACGACATGCATGGAAGGTAAACAGCGTTGCTATTCTTTGCTCCCCTTTCGGGCCCCAGCAACACACGTGCATTATGTGCATGATTATTTATTAAATCACATAATCGATCTTATTAATTCACTTAACATAACATTATCATTACAAAGATATTGAGGAAGACTGCATATTATAAATGTTTACAAAAATTTTTTTCCTTTATATAAAGAATTACAATTCCATGTATGAAAACATGCAACGGGTTTTAACGTTACTTACACAGTGATATATCTTATGTCTCTGTGAACTGATTTCCTCTTTGTGTTTAACATAATGACTTGCATTATCTACCTGAAAAATATAACAGAATATTTTATGACAAAATTAGCACATATGCTCTCATACACATATGAATGTCCATGTGGATCCGGAACCCAGACCCCGGAACACATACTTCAGGACTGCCCAACATACAAAGAGCAGAGACGGCAGACCTGGCCAGAGGATACTTGAGGCAAAAGCTATGGGGCAGCCGCTCTGACCTGGAGAAGACAGTGGATTTTGTCTTGACGACAGGCCTGACGGTATAGCATGACCACAGATGCTGAACGCAGAAGAAGAAGCACATATGCTTTCTGAGTGATAGCATGATTAATTTGATATGTGGAACAGTGAGAAGTACCATATATAGCTAAAATTCAGACTAAGTAGTTCTTGCAAAATTGTAGTCCCAATGAATAACAAACTAGGCGTGGAGGGCGATTTCAAGGTTGGGATGCTGGCCTCAAAACTGTGCAGACCAGAGTGAATTAACCTTTAGCAAGCCAGATTAAAAAATACGAAACGTATCCATGCCACCGGATTCTTTTTGAAAATTTGCGTTATTGATGGTGACTGTTTTGAAAATGTGATAATTTTTTGGTTCCTAAAGATATTTAAATAATATTTGCACATATAAATAAAGAATTGAATTCTGCATATATTGGTGTAATTTATGTACTTGTGTGTGTGATACCAGACATATGAGAAAGTGGTAAAGACGTTTTTCACAAAAAAAACCCCATATATTTTATAACAAATAAAGAGGAAAAAAATTTGGAAAAAATAACTTACCTTACTTATCTAATTCCTTGGCAACACTGTACACTAAATCACACGCAAATCTGTTGTATTTATATTCTTTCATTGCGAAATTATCAAAATATTGCCGGGGGAACTGTATAAAACATGTAGATTTGCAGTAAAATCGTTCTTTGAGCTTAGGCCTAGAGTCATTTTTGGTGCCACTTCAACATATTCTATATCAAACATCTACAAGTTCCCAAACCAACACGACATTATGTATATTCACGGATGTGAAACTAAATAATTCATGATTCAAGCCACAATTCAATGTTTTTTTATTCAAAATACGATGAAAGAAAGGTCTATAAAACCGATCCACCATCATGGCATCGTATCAGTGTGCAGATGTGGTCAGATTAATTGCTATACAACATGTAACTTCCATCTTTACAATGATCATGTAGGATGTGGGAATGTACCGGCTTCGATTGCGCATGTCCCGAACTATATACAGGCTGTGGTAGGCCTATTTCGCACAATGTCTCATTGAGCGAGTGCACCCGACAACAGTAAACAGCCACCATCTTTTTTTTTGTCAATCACGCTTAACCAAAGTGCGGTGAAGGTTAAGATCATTTTTATCATTGTGGTTAAATAATACATGGTGGCAACAGAAAAGTCATGATCCTTAATCATACAGTTACAACAACCCTGCCTACATCCTCCAACAGGAAGACTTGCAGGAATTAAAGTTTACAGCAGCATATATAAAAGCAAAAGAACTGAAAACTGTTATAACATTACAACACTCGAAGAAGCTTCTGTCAAACAATGAATGGTATACTTTTTCATTTTCAATCTTCCATCACTTTCTCACACCTCTTGTATTACACATACACAAACAAAACTTATACAAATAGATTTAGCATTCAATTCTTTATTAATATTTCAAAACATTAATTTAAAATCTCTTTCCGCCGAAGACGGATGTGTCGGGCCATTGGCGCAAATAAAACGGCGACACAACGCATTTCCATTCTCTGGACAACATCCTGCTGGAAATCTAGTAGGACAATGGTCCTGCTACAAGAGAATTCAGCAGGAGTTTGAGAATGAACGCTGAAGAAGAAGAAAATCTCTAACTACAAAAAAGTTATTACTTTTTCCAAGCACCCACCAAAAATAGCCAAATTATATTTATATTTTAATTATTAAATTATATTATATTTGTAATACTACAATATCCTCCAATGCAAAAAAATTGTGTAAAAACTCTGCAAATTTTGAAAAATTCATCAAAAATCAGTGTGACATAATATTTCCACAATGTAAATATTCATAGAAAGCATGAACTGTGACCTATGTAAAGGTCATTGCCAGGGATAACCCAGTGCAAACTAATAATGTAATATAGATCACAATGAAACATGTAAAATAAAAAAGTCCCTGGCGGCAACTATATTTGTCTGCCAGTAGAAGCGATGCGACTGTAAGGTGGATATGGTTAAATATTTACCTGTTCTGTCAGTACAGTTGGACTTGCAAGATCTCCAGATTTTCCAAATGTGGAAAAAGGAGAACCAACGTCTTCCAAAATCTCATCACAGCTCAGGTCAAATGGAGGTGGAAGGAAAGTCGAGCATTTATCTGCATTATCTACTGCTGAATATTGAGTATTAACTGACTGCTTTGTAGTGTCAGAGTAAGACAGTGATGGTGTCTTGTCTTCATTGTACACGTCAATAGCACATCCTCTGTAATACTTGTGAGGCAATTTTCTTTTGTTCCAAAGCTTCACAAAGGTTTTAAAGTGGGCTTTCAGTTTTGGAGACCTCATGTTATTTACATCTTTCTTTCGCTATTAAAAAAAATATAAAATAAAAATGCAAGATACTGTTAGTATGAGTACAAAATACATAGTGACACTCAGATAAAGTGATAGCTAGCGATTGTGTGTTATCAGGGCCCCAAAGAATAGTAACTAATGTTTACTATATGCATGATTTTCGATGATTGTAACAGGTTAGCTGAAACTTTGAAAATTCTAAGATTTGTGCATGTATTACTGTATGCATATCTGAGGCGACTATTGCCCGTGTGTTGCCGGGGCCTGAAAGGGTAGCATAGAATAGCAACACTGTTTACCTTCCTCGTATGTCGTAAAAGGCAACTAAGGAGGTTATGGGATGGAGTTGGCTGTCCCATCCCATATAGGGTCAGTGACCCAAAGCCCTGCCTCAGTCGGATGTGTCAGGCAGAAAGGTGCAGATATCACAGCAATGCTGTAAACCATGACACAACACAATCTGTTCTCCGGACTACATCCTGCTAATCTGCAGGAGTTTGAGAATGAACACAGAAGAAGAAGATGAGGCGACTATGGAGGTTATGGGGTGGAGTTTGCTGTCCCATTCCATATAGGGTTAAAGTGACCTAAACACATGCTGAAGATGAATGAGACTTCGGTCATCCTGACTGAAAGGCATAGATATCGCAGCAAAGCTGTAAACCATCCATGACACAACGCATTCTGTTCTCCAGACAACTTCTTGTTAATTTTCATGAGTTTGAGAAATAACGCAGAAGAAATAGTGATAGTACTGCATTACTGAACATACTGTGTCTTCAAGAGACAACTTGGCGCCATTCCTGCTTGGTTTGGGAAAAATATAAGACTTGTAATATGCTTTAAGCAATGACTAAGAAACAATATCGTGCAAAGAATACATAGACACTCAAAAAATCAAATGATTTGGCCACCTGATCAGAATGGAATAAGATTGCATTCCATCGATATCCTTCAATAACAGATCATCTGAAAAGAGAAACAGGGGAAGACCCAGACGAAAGGGAAGATGGATATATGACATCAGAGAAATGCTAGAGTATCAAGGCTACACTACGTCAGCGACAGCACAGTTAGCAAAAGACAGAAGACTTCGGCCTCATAACGCCTAATGGCACAGATGGAAAAAATAAGACAAGACAAGTGACTACGAACCCAAGTTTTAACAGGACGACATGCTCTGTTGGAGAGTTGTTCATGACAGTCTATAGTCTAGTATTACAGATTGGGGCTAGTTAGTTGTAAGAGTTGTATTTGTGTCATAGTAATCAACATTTACAGTTGATTTGGCTGACAGTAATCATGCAATCTTTCTAATTTCCCACATATTTAGATGCACCTCCATTCATCATCATCATGTGGTATATTCTTTCTAGATGGTAGTCTTCCTTATGAATCTACTGAATTCTCCCCGGTCTTGAGCAAGCTGTCCCACATCCTTTAGGTACATGTGCAGGCACTTCTGTATGTCTTCTGTCAGCCGGCGTCTTGGTTGGCCTTGACCACTGTTACCTTCTATCATCTCTTTCAATATCACTCTCTCTATACTGTCATGTCTCTTAACGTGACTGAAAAAATCAGCTTTTTCTTTAATATGGTGTTCAGAAGCCAGCCCTCTTTGAAGCTGATTGTGCTTAGCACCTTTTGGTTTGTTTTCCTTGCTGTCCATGGTATTCTCAGAACTCTTCTGTGGCACTTTAATTCAAATGGTATTATTCTCTTGGACAATGTTTTATTTAGTGTCCATGCATCACATCCTTGTTGCCACTGGAAACAGACATGTTTGTAATAAGCACAATTTGGTTCTTATGTTAGTACCCTGCCATAATTAGTTTAATTTTTTTTTAATTTTGTCAGCTTCATTGCTGTGCTTCTTTTAAATCTCAGTTGCAGTCACCCGCATTGTTTATATTATTTCCTAAGATTACTCCTGTACCTCCATTCCCAATTTTAAACGTTAAACTGTTTCTTGTTTTCTACTCTAGTCACTACAGTCAACATATCAATCAATACAAGGTAACTGCGTGAAACCTTGATAAAGACCTTTTGGTTGAAACGTTGAATGTGATTTGTGTATTGTAATTTTATGATTTCTTGTGTGCTCATCATTGCCCATCATTACCCACTAGTTTTAGATATAGTCTGTCATGTCCCATTGAGACGAAATATAAACCTGTGTTTTACGTAAGTCTAATTACAGTCAACATAGAAAGACTTAGTCTTTAAGTCATTTGTTATAATGATTATCAAGCTAATTGCCAGAACAAAGGATCAAGTCTTCTACAGTTCCAAGAAATGCAAATGAAAGGGTTAACTTCATCTCTAGTACGTCAAAATTGCATGTGCACACACACACACACACACAGAGCCAAATTATCAATAGGTATTAGATACCCGGTATGTTGATTATTCTCTTCACACACCAGACACGTCCATAGGTGCTCAGATCTCTGCTTCAGTAGATCTCTCAGGGTATAACGGCTGATGGTTCTGGTTCTATGTTGGTTCACTGCTCTTTTTGAAATCTTTGTCAGGTGTTCTCTATGGGCCATGCCCATCCTCACTCCTAATTCGTGCTTTCTCGATATTTACTCATGTTCATCTCAATATCCTCTGATCATGAGGACTCATGAAGAGCAATGAGTATGTCTGCTCGGTCCATAGGCTAACCATCTGTTGTGGTGGCGAGGCTAGCTAATTGGCTGGCCTGTTCATTTCCCTCCACGCCCGTGTATCTGGGAACAAAGAGTGAGTTTTCGTAGTGATGCCCGCATTTTAGCTCTTTCTAATAACTCCACCCCTAAGTACATCACCTGTTTTGACTTTCTGAATCATATTCATTGGGTCACTGGGGTGCAAAGGGAACGCATTGCTCGAGGCGGACCCAGGGTTAGCAGATAACCAAGATCCCAAATGTACCTCCACGCGGTGCACCCTGGAAACAGAAATACAGCAGCTCGAGCTGATTCTGGCCAAATCATTTGGGGATCGTGTCCGAGAATGTGGAGGTAGCAGATGGAAAGAGATTTGACTGCACAAGACAGACAATATCTCCGATACCACCAGCATCACCACATATAGCGACACTGTCGACATACAGTGAAGCTAGTCAGTCCAGTCCGAACATTGGAGGGGCGGCCAATGTAAAATGCACGTAAAGGTAGATGCATGGCGAGAGACAAATAGATTTCATACCGAGTACAATGAAACAATGAAAGGGCAGAACAGCGCTAGAGGGCAGTGCGAACTGCAAATAGAAAGTGAAAAGTCCCTAGGAAAGGGGAACTACAAGCTCCGTCAGCTTGAGACGAGCTTCTAGTTACCTGTGTTCCTTACAGGCAGAGACCCAGACCCATCCATTGGCATTTGGTAAAGCAAGAAGACCTAACCCAACTCTTATGTCGAGCCTTCCTAAGCCGGAAATATGCTCGCGAAGAGAAAGGGTTCTGTACCCGATGGGCTTAGGCAAGAAAGGGACAACGATGGTAGTCCTGGCCCAACTCTACTGTCAAGGTTTCCTATAACGGATGTACACTTGCAGAGAGAAAGGGTTCCGTACCCGATGGGCTCAGGCACAAAAGGGACAACGATTTAGCCCTGGCCCAACTCTACTGTCAAGTTTTCCTATACCGGAAATACACTTGGAGAGAGAAAGGCTTCAGTACCTGATGGGCTCAGGCGCTATTGGGACAAGGACGTTCAGCTCGAGAACGCCTTGCTCTCAAACGCGTGGTGTGAGACTCGAACTTGGACAAGGGGTACACGATGTCGGTGAATGACACCCCGGCTAAGACGGCGAAAGAGCCAGGGTCCAACTACTCTGTTGAGTTCTTCCCCTTAAGGAACCAGGCTCACGGATAAGAAACGGTTCAGTACCCAATGGGCACAGGCACAGCACGTCCAATTACACGAGGCAAGTTCATAGACAGTGGAACACCTCGTTCGAGTCAGACGAGAGCAAAAAATCGTCTGGGCGAAGAGTCTCCACTACGCGTGCCTGGAGACAGATATAGAGGCTGTCACAGGCTAAGGGTAGCCTACCCGAATTGTCAAGGCATGCCGAAATCGGATGTGCTAGGCCTACAAGGCGCATAATGGTGGCACAACGTAATCACGCTCCCGGCGGAAATCGCACGGATATCCGTGATGGTTACAATGGAGCGAACGAAAAACAAACAAACATTGGGTCACTTAGTATGCATGCATGGGAATAGGCTTGCAATTCCAACCAATGTGCCTGCATTTATGGCAAATACTTCCATTGTTAGACTGATTGTTGTTGTGGTAAAGGCACCACTGGCTTCATGTACTGTTATTCCTTTTGCTCTGGCAGTAAAGGCCCATGCGCATCAGTGGTGATGGATGTCCGTGTAAATCACAACATCTGTATCATCGGCATGCTGATGGATGAGTGCCTTTGCCTTGACAAAGTTTACACTCACTGGGCTGTGTTCCCTGCTTTCTCTATTGAGTGTAATGACGGTCTTGATTGCCTCTTGAACAACCATAGCAATAGTTATCAGTTCCTCACCAGGAGTTATGCCTTTTGGGACGCAGATCTGTTTAAAAGTATCCTCGGCATGACCATCCACTATTTATCTATCAAGCCTATTTCCTTGACACAGGGATCTCATTGTGTAGTGGGTGGACTATGTCAGAACTCCCTCTGAGGTATACACAGGCACACCACATATCAATTCTGTGAAATATGCTTGGAAAATCAAGGAACAATCTCATAGGCACACAGGGTATGTCCCTTCTGCAACCAATGATGATCCGCAACGCTTCATTTTGAATTCTTTCCAGCCTCTGAATCTGTGTGTGACTGGCGGTGATATTCATTTTCATTGACAGAGAGGACAAGAGCCTCATTTAAGACTTCGAGCTGTGACTGTTTAGTGTCAGCTGCTGCCGTCACTCTCAGAGCTGAAAGTCCTTTGCGATAACATGATCAACTTGTTTCTGAAAACACAGACTATGATCAAATCGCACACCCAGGTATTGTAAGGATGAGGTCCTGATTACATCCTACCCTCTCATCGTCGGTGCCGCAGAATTTACGATGTGATTGTTAAGAGAGAACTATGTCACAAAAGCCTTCTTTTGGTTGATCAATGCCTGTGAATCATCACACCAGGAGGCGTATCGTCTAGCTCATTCTGCAGTGATCAGAAGGTTTCTGTTCTATCCCTTCCCTGTCTGTGTATCAGGACATCATCCACAAAAGACATGTTCTACCTCTTCCATTCATGGGGGATGATGCCAGGGAGATGAACAAGAGGCAGACCACTTGAACATGACAGTAACAGAAGCAGGAAGACTGGCTCAAGACCGACAAAAGATTAGAAAGTCTGTAATGACTGCTACATTCTGTTCAGGATATGCTACCTGATGATGATGACTTTCAATTTAAAATTATTACTTAACAATCTGAAACCGTTACCCCCTATTCAAAATTCAATCTGAAACTTTTACCCCCTAAATAGTTAATAATTTCACCTCCTCTTTGAGCCAGGTTTTCAATTCAGATAACTTGCCAAGGTAATCATCCATAGAGATCAAATCTAGAAGCAAACAAACAAACAAATCAATACCTGTTATTACTGTTTGTTGTCCTGTTAAGGAGTGACGGGTGAAGTTTAGTTCTGTTACTGCAGTGTGCACAGGGAGAATTAAACCTTTTATTTATCTCATAAATCTTACTATGAGCTAGAACCATGCTTTTATGACTGTAGACAGGCGTTCTAACCAAGAGACTATGTGTCTACAAAAATTATGAAATAAAAATTCGATATACCTATGTCAAACAGAGATTTCTTGGAAAAATAAATAAATACAACCAATAAATAACTTTGTGGATGGTAGCACCCTGAGGGAGTATGAGATTGTCACTCTTGTTCCTTGTGCCAGGCAGTGGAGCTTTACTATCAGCTACAGAATAGTGTTTCTATGACATTATTTTCAATGGTGACATTCTCCAATGCTGTTGCAAGTTCCAGATGGCTGCAGTACACAATGTGACTCTAGGGAGCAATGCCACGTGCTGCTGGACAGTCTGCTACCGAAGGGGATTTCGTAGTGACTTTCTTGCAATCCTGAGGCTTGTTGTTACACATAGAAAGGTTGATTCCTTCCAGCGTTCCAGGCATGGGTCTTTAACAGGCCTCATCACAGTGGAAATCATGGGGGTGTGGCAGTTAACCCCATGCCCACTTCCTTAGTTGCCTTTTATGACTTGCATGGCAATTGGCAAAGTTATTATTAATTGTCTCCCTTTCAGGCCACTGGAACACATGGGCAGACATTGTGGACAAAATATTCAAAAGACTTACAAAGCAGCCTTAAGATTTGTATGTCAAATGTCACTAGACACATAAAGTATATTGACTTCACTGAACTTGGGTTACCCCCATATAAAATAGATGGACTTCACTGAACTTGGGTTACCCCATATAAAGTAGATGGACTTCACTGAACTTGGGTTACCCCATATAAAGTAGATGGACTTCACTGAACTTGGGTTACCCCATATAAAATAGATGGACTTCACTGAACTTGGGTTACTCTATATATACTCTGTCCCTCTCAACTAAGTGGCACTTCACCTGCTGAGAGTATCACTTCTTCTTCTTCTGTGTTCGTTCTCAAACTCCTGTAGATTAGCAGAATGTAGTCTGGAGAACAGGATGCGTTGTGTCATGGTTTACAGCATTGCTGCGATATCTGCGCCTTTCGGCCTGATACATCCGACTTCAGCATGGCTTTGGGTCACTGACCCTATATGGGATGGGGCAGCCAACTCCATCCCACAATCTCCTTAGTCGCCTTTTACGACATGAGTGGAAGGTAAACAGTGTTGCTCGTCTTTGCTCCCCTTTCGGACCTTGGCAACACACGGGCGTGAGTACCACTCATAGCACATAACTCCGTAGCTTCAAGCGATAATCCCCAGGGATCTTAGAAAAAATTCACTTTCTAAAAAAGACGCCACAAGCGGGATTCGAACGAATGACCTCCTGAGCACAAAGCAAACAGCTTTACTAAGTTATGAACATGCATCACATAACTTTTTCCGTAAGAGTTCAACTGTCGAGTCAGCAGTTGACCAAATACCACTGGATTATAGTGTCACCTTCAGCATTTAGTAGAGATGGTGACCTTTTGTGCCCATTTCCTGGTGCATGTAGACTACAAGTTATTTTTGTTGTTCCAAACCATGAGTGAACAACGGGGGTCAACTCATTGGCAGGCAAGTGACTTAGACAAAACACTAGCACAGCTCCCAATAAGAACTATGTATAATAAAAATCAGTGAGTCACTGCAACGTCAACATAATACACTTCATCAACGGAATTAGACCGCATCTATTGGACTGTCCAAAGGACTATAAAATCAGCTTTATTAACGGTTAATCATGAGTTTCTTTTACGTATAGTAACCTGCTTCTAAATAACTTCCCTTGTCGGGTCACTAACAAGACAGTTTAATAATCACAACTTGAGCTAACTTTGTCATGTTTTGGACGCAGGGTTGGTCAAGTTGTTCCATGTCATTCTGACAATGTTGTTTAAATACATTCAAAAACAGTTTAAAAGCAATGTCCTAGACATGATCAACTTTGTGTTTACCATTCATCATCATCGTCAAGTGTTGTCTCCGCAACGGAGGTTGGCTGCAACAAACCTCCAACATCACCTGTCTCTTGTTTTGGTGGTATACTCTGCTAGACTGTAAACTATCCATCTTGTGATGTTACTCTCCCACTTGTATCTCTGCCTACCTCTTGCTCGCCTCCCTTTGACATGACTTCCCCTCAATTAAGGTCTTCAACAAGATGTCATGTCTTTTCATGCGTCCAAAATATTTTATTTGCTTGATCTTTATTTCTTTTAATAATTCTTTCTTTATACTAAGTGTTGTTAGAACCTCTTTGTTTGTTTTCTTCTCTTTCTATGTTCTCCCTATTCTTCTATATATCCACATCTCAAAGGCATCAATTCTGTCTTCTAATTGTTTGTTTATTCAATTATATTTCATAAGATTTATTTCCCACTCTATTTTCTAAATATCAAGATCTGTGATGAAAAGATGCCGAGTGCATTTCAGATGGCAAATGGGCCATGTTCAATTTCCACTGTAGGAATAATTATCTGGACTGTTTAAATAAATGGTGACCTACCAGGGCGTCCTCATTAAGTCAGGGCGTTCCACTTTTTAAAAAAAGGTCATTCACACTTTCGTGTTCAATTCCCCCTTGTCCATGACAAATTAGGTGCCCTTTGTGTAAAACATCACTGGTGGGGCAGGGTGTTCCAAGTACTAACAGCTGATTTCCTGGAGGTGTATGTGTTTATAACCCTCAATAACCTCCATACCTCCTATCTATATGCATGTAATATACTGAACATAAAATATTGCCTTTAAAATCACTAAAGTAAATAATGGATTGATCCTGAATAGGACTTGCTAGCAAATTCTTCAATTTATTTTTAAATACTGCAGATGTCAGGTGTGTCGGACTATTGATGCAAATAAAACTGTAACACACAACACAAATCTGCTCTCTTGACTACAGCCTGCTGGCAATATAGTATGACCATTGTCCTGCTAGAAGAAAAATCCAGATAAAGTTTGAGTGTCTAAATACATTATTGTAATGTAACACCAGCTATCCTTGGTTGGTTGCTGATCCAGTGGTCTATGAGCTCATGCCCTTTGATTTGTCGACATCCTTGAATTAATCCAAAAATGCAACATACAAATTACCATCTATATTTTGCCCAACAACTAAATTTTTAAGATTTATCCTTAATTTTTATTTCATTGATGTAAGAATCAAAGAACATTTTGTTTCTTTGTTAAAAACTCACTTTTCTCTGCATTTTCCTTCTTTTCTTTCTCTTTTAGCCGACCCCTTCTGACAGACTTTTGAGCTTTCAGCCTTTCAAACTTGTTAGTTGTGTCTTGTTCACTTGAATCTGCATCACAAATGGAAAAAAAACATCCAGAAAAATTTAATTATAACACACAAATGTATAGTGCATTTATATCTTCATCTGTGTTCATTCTCAAATCCCTGCAGATCAACAGGATGTAGTCAGGTCATGGTTTACAGCTTTGCTGCAATATCTGTGCCTTTCAGTCAAAAAGTGGAATTGCACTAAGCCGAAAACGTAAGTCTCCTAGGTATGAAAGAAAGCTCAGAAAAACCACCCCAATGTACATAGGAAGTAAGAGCTAATCACTCGCAATTCCTGGGGTTCTCAAACAAACAAACAACATACTCAGGTTAATTAAATACTCCTGTGCGAATGTCCCTGGCAAAGTGATTAAACCGTTCGCTTTGTGTGTTAGCTGTCTCCAGTTAAAATTCTACTTGAAAATGTCTTGTTTAAAAAGTGCATTTTTTTCTGAGATCTGGGGTTTATTTCTTGAAGCTACGGAGTTACGTGCTATGAGTGATACTCTCAGCAGTTGGTGTGCTAATTCACTGAGAGGGTCAGAGTACAATGAATTCAACCCTCTATGCCCTTTGAGCAATTCTCAAACTCATGCTGTTTTAAGTTTAGCAGGATGTGGCCAGATAATGGAAAACATTGAGTCATGGCTTATAGCACATGACTGCAAGCTATGCACCTTTCAGTCTGACACATCCAATTTCAGCATGGCTTTTGTCTCACTTTAATCTATGAGATGGAATAGCCAACTTCACCCCTCTCCCCAAAAACACTTGTATTGACCTTTAGTGAACTACTCTTTCTAGAAAATTTTGTGTCATTGTTTGCTGACATGCATGCCTTAAGAGACTGCTAAGGAAGTTTTGGAGTTGGCTGTTTCATCCTATAGAGGGTCAAAGCAACCCAGAAGCCATGTTGGAAGTCAGATGCATCATGCAAAAAAGTGCATATATTGCAGCTAAGCTGTAAACCATGACACAATGCATTTGTTATTGGGACTACCTCCTGCTAATCTGCAGGAGTTTGAGAACGAATGTAGAAGATGAAAAGGATATAAAATTTGGGATAAAAATACAGAATTTAGGAGTTATTTTTGAAAGAATGATACTCCTGAAAGTTGACAAGTATGTAATGTAATAGTTCTCTCTTTCGTTTCACTTTATACCCCTTTATCCCTTGCAGCGTCAGATGTAGAAAAGTTCTCTGGAGATGGCTTTTTTTGTGTGCTTCATATATGTTTGTTTTCATTGACTCTTTTATTTCTGTAATCCATCATTTGCAAGGTCTCCCCTTGGCTTTGTATCCATTGTGTCTGTATAGTAATGCTTTTTGAGGGACACTGTCTGATGGTAGCCTGGAAGCATGCAAAAACCACTTAATCTGCTGTCTTCTGATGTAATCCAGAATTGGCATTGTGTTTGTTAGTCTTCTGATGTTTTCGTTTCTGATTCTGTCTCTTATTGTTACTCCGAGGATGTTGACAAGTAATTTCCGTTGTAACAAGTTTTCTTTTGGATTCTGCTGTTAGTGTCCACGATTGATATTAGTAGCATAGTGATGATATGATTGTCATTTTATATAGTGCAGTTTTGGTATTCATGTTCATATATTTGTTTTTGAAAATAGGAGATGTCTGCCCCAAGATCTAGTATGCTATTGATGTAATCGATGAAAGATTAGAACAACTTTACCATACCTGATTCAGAGCTTAGCTTTGAAGCATTACTGTTCTGAGTGCTATTTTCTTGTATGCTATCCTCCAATGCAACATGTTCTAAGTTAGGACAGGAAGCACTTCGTCTTCGTGTTGAACGAAGATTAGTGCGCTGAAAAAACCTAGAAAATGAATAGATAATAAAAGTTAAGAAACTATTTGCATAAAAACATATACACATAGAACAAATGAAAGCACATACTTTAAAGCAGGGATGTGCACAACTTGGCTGTTGTCAAATATGGCCTGCAAAGCCATTTTTACTGGCCCACAAGGCTAATGTAAAATGACCACTCATATATGCATTGACATCTGAGCTCAGAAAACACAAAATCACAAGCTATATGAGCCAAACTGTAAACTACCGTAATAAACATTGATAAGGAAGAAATTATTACATCAAATCTTTGATGTTGCTAGTTGAAAACAGTGTTCAGAACGATACACTTTTTGAGACAGTGCCAGCCAGTTACTAACATTTGATTGTTAAAAAAAGCTTTAGACAGTCTGCAGCACAAATGTTTGGAAATTCAAAGGATTAAAAAAACAGGGTGATTGGCCTCTTTCCAGGAAAACAGTACTGAATCTAGCTCACACCCAAAAAGGTTGCACACTTATGTATCATTGAAACACAAACACAGTATCTTTCTTCTTCTTTTTCAGTGTTCATTCTCAAACTCCTGCTGGATGTCTTGTAGCAGGACAATGGTTCTATTAGATTTCTAGCAGGATGTGTTGCAATTGCGATTCTTTTCCTAATCTCGAATGAACAATCTCCGGAAATGTTTATAGTTGCTCCCAGATATTCAAATTTGTTTGATCTTTATTTTGTCTAACTTTTGTTTTCTGTGCATTTAGAAACAGATTTTGGAACTCGCTGTATTTCTTTGTTGCTGTGATTTTCTGTTGCAGTTCCTCAGGATGTGTAGTAAGGAAGACTGTGTGTCTGCATATCTTATTGCTGGAATCTTGTACCCACTGATATTTAATGGATGAAATTCATTTTCCATTTATATTCTCTGCATAGAAATACTAAATTAAAATAGACATAGGGCTATGGGCCTATATTGATTAAAAGCTTTATTCTTATACAATTAAACTTTGCAGGCCTACACAACACACCGCAGTGAACAATAAAATTGATAATTAGGCCTAGGGTCTAGATGTTATTGTCTCTAGTCTAACATTCCAATTCATTAGGCCCTAAGTTAATGTTGTTAAGTAAGTAGGCCCCTTATTATTGTTAATTAATTATGTATTAGGGGCCTACTGAGATACTCCAGTATTAATTAATATAATAATAAAATGTAGCCCAAATAATAATAATTTAAATAGGCTTAGGAATGCAGGACAGCCCTACTATTATTTACTATTTACTAAATAAGGCATGCCCAGGCTGCACCAGTGAAAAGACCAGTAATCTATCTATTGTCTATCCCCAAGTGGAAGCTGGTTGATAACACCCACACTTGCCGTTAAGTGTAGGGGTGGGAGCTGTAAGTTTCTGTTCAAGGACAGATGTGATGCCTTAGTCGTAATGAGTCTGTGTTGTGGAGGGTGGTCGTGATGTTATCAATTCATTTATTTCTCGGTCTTCCCTTTGCTCTGCAATTGTATTCTGAAAATTATTTGTTATAAGCTCTCAGTGGTAATTGGCTTGGGTTCATTCTCATACATAAGATGACCAAGCCACTTTATTTGCTGACGTTCTATATATTCGACATATCAAGTAAAATATTCTTTCTAGAACGTTGTCTTCATCATGGATACCATCAACGCCTCTCTGTTCCGGGTAAGCATTCCTGCATTGGCCAGAGACATGTGCATGCATTCTTCAATATCGTCTTCTTGGTCATCCTCTTCTCTTGCCCGGCACTCTGCCCTCTAGAATCAGCCTTACGATACCATCATGTCGCTTTAAGTGTCCAAAATACTGTTATGATGCCATGGTATTTAGAAGCCAGCCTTCATTTAGTTTCAGTAATTTCAAAACTACAAAATGTATTTGACATAATTTGATACAACCCATTATTCCTACTATACTTTCTGATATCCTCGTTTCTTAAGTTACTCTGTCCAGTTTGGTCATCATATCTGCTTTTCTTAAACACTTAATCTCACATGTGTCAGTGATGATTATTCTCTAATGCGAGGTTTTTAAAGGCCATGTTTGACACTGGTAACCAAAGTGTTGGACCACTAATCGCTTGACTTAACTATTATAAATTAAATTAAAATACTAAATTTTTATATTAAATATTTAGACCTATATTTCAATATGTATTACCGAAACATGTTTTAATAAAACAGAAAATACGTTAGATCGTGTCTTCACTATCAACTATCAGTTATTCTCCAGATGACAGTCATTTGGTTGTTCAGTATTGAAGATTTCATATTGTTTACAAACAAGTTCTTAACAATACATCTCCATCTTGCATTTAAATATTTCCGCCATAACGTGAGATTATCAGCGTTACCGCTCATAATTTTTAAAGAACCCCCATTTCGAGTGACGAAAAAGGCCAATTTAGACCTATGCTATTGCTATGACACACACACACACACACATATATATATATATATATATATATATATATATAAAGTGACATATTTTTCCAGAATGTTGCTTTCGTCGTGGATACTCTGAACGCCTCTCTGTTCCTTGCAAGCAGGCCTGCATTGGCCAGAGACATG
Source organism: Meghimatium bilineatum (assembly GCA_034231615.1). Lineage (NCBI taxonomy): Eukaryota > Metazoa > Mollusca > Gastropoda > Stylommatophora > Philomycidae > Meghimatium > Meghimatium bilineatum. Next base: position 14,813,962 of record CM067311.1, on the reverse strand, counting down.
TACATACATTCTTCGATGGTTGCTAGTCCATCGTCTTCTTGGTCGTTCTCTTCTTCTCTTGCCATGCACTCTTCCCTCTAGAATCAGTATTTCGATATCATCATGTCGCTTTAAGTGTCCAACACACAGAACAACAGACATATACAAAGCAATCATGTTAAACACACTACCAAAAACAACCACAGACATACACTGCAAAATGCTGACCATACTAGCTATATTTAGACTGCTAGTATGGAACTGCAGAAGCGCAGCAACACACGATGGAAGGGTTTACAACACACAGACTTTCCACCAAATCTACAGACATTCAATTTGCAACACATACTCTGCCTTTTTTTTAACTACCATTATACATGTACTCTTTTTAAAATATGAACTTATAAATGTCATGTCCGCACCATATGGAATGCCTGAGGTGTTTTTAAAATAACCATAACATGCATTTAATAATCACACCATATGGAATGCCTGAGGTGTTTTAAAATAACCATAACATGCATTTAATAATCACACCATATGGAATGCCTGAGGTGTTTTAAAATAACCATAACATGCATTTAATAATCACACCATATGGAATGCCTGAGGTGTTTTTAAAATAACCATAACATGCTTTTAATAATCACACCATATGGAATGCCTGAGGTGTTTCTAAAATAACCATAACATGCATTAAATAATCACACCATATGGAATGCCTGAGGTGTTTTAAAATAACCATAACATGCATTTAATAATCACACCATATGGAATGCCTGAGGTGTTTTTAAAATAACCATAACATGCTTTTAATAATCACACCATATGGAATGCCTGAGGTGTCTTTAAAATAACCATAACATGCATTTAATAATCACACCATATGGAATGCCTGAGGTGTTTTAAAATAACCATAACATGCATTTAATAATTTCCTATATATAACCATATGGAATGCCTGAAGTGTCAAAATTTTTTTTTTTAAATAACTATGTCTCATCTCACCTCACTGTAAAGCCCACCTCTCATCCATTTCACCTCACGGGCATCACCTCACTCCACAAAGTAAATCACCATCACCATGCCTCTGTAACATGCCAAATGATCAATAAAAATATTTAAAAAAAAAAAAAAGTGTCCAAAATACCTCTGTCTGGTTGGTCGGTCTGGCTACTCTATCTGTCTACTCTGTCTGTCTGTCATCTATATTCCTTCATTGCCGAATACGGTGCTTAGGGCAGCAACCAGAGCTCTCCAGTTTGAGCGATGTTGTACTACTGTGTGTAATTCTTGTATGTTATTGAGACCCATAGTCATATCTTCTGAGATGGTTGTTCTGCGAAGAGTTTCTTTTGATCTTCCCCTTTTTCTCTTGCCATTTGGTATTTATTTTAATGACTTGTAGCTGCCATCTTATTTTCAGCATTATAAGTACAAGTCCATCGTTTTCTTCTTATTGTTGTAGAAACCTATTGTTGTATGGTGTGTCTTATCTTATTAACTTGTTTGACTTGAATACTTACCAGCCAATATGTAAGTTTTCTGATATTTATTTTCAAATGAATTTAATTTCTTCTCGAGTGCTTTTGTTATTTTCCAACTTTCGCTACCATCTAGTAATGTAAATGTTACATTGGAGTTAAACAGTCGTAGTTTGGTTTTCGTAGACGAGAATGGAAAGATATTTTAAGAATGCTTGATACATAGATTAAATATTAACATCTAAACAAATTAAAAACAAGCTAAATATGAGAATTATACAATGCTGCATCTCTTTCAAGTTAATGTAGAATTATCGACAAAAAACAATCAATTATAAGACATAATTGATACATTTGAAATGTAGATATATAGAAGAATAGGGAGAACATCATGGAAAGAGAAGAAAACAAACAGGTCGTAACATGAAGAAAGAAATATTGAAAGAAATAAAGATCAAGCAAATAAAATATTTTGGACACATTAAAAAACAAAACACCTTGTTGAAGTACTTACTTAAGGGTAAAGTCGAAGGGATGCCAGCCAGAGGTAAGGCAGAGATACAAGTGGGAGAGTAACATCACAAGATGGACAGGTTGCAGTCTAGCAGAGTGCACAACCAAGACAAGAGAAAGAGGATGTTGGAGGTCTTTTGCAGCCAACCATTTTTACGGAGACGGCACTTGATGATGATGATGCGTAGATCAACTCGTTTAGAATTGTGAAGAATTCTGAACATCCATAAAAAGGACAACGCATTTGTTACCTGAATTATGTATCTTCTTCAGTATTCATTCTCAAACTCCCGCTGGATCTCTCTTGTAGAAGGAGGTTCCTAATATATTTCCAGCAAGATGTAACCTAGAGAATAGAAATGTGTTGTATCGCCGCTTTATTTGCGCCGATGCCCCGACACATCCGTCTTCGGCGGGGAATTATATATAACCTATATATACTGTTTTAAAAAACAGCATTTTTTTGGGAGTTACTTTTATATAAGATATTCACTGATTGGATATCGTTTAACCTATCGATTGTGTTCACCTGGTCATTAACTTCTCGTGGTTACCTGAATTGAACTTACCTCATGATTGGTGAGATCATGAAAGAGGTTAAGGTCAAAAGAACATTTTTGGCAATAATTCATGATAGGTTCATGAGAATCACGTGAAAATTGTTGAACACAAAACTCTCTTTCCATATTATTGAATGCATATAAAAGAGTGATGGTCCTTGAATAAATTAAGTTGAAAATTCAGTGCGCAGTAAATGGCTCATCTCACTATAGAACAACGATACATCATCATTGGACGACTATAGACTGGACAATTACAAAGTGTAGTGGTCAGACAATTTAATGTAGTTACAATCATCATTAGTCGCCTTTGGAGGCGATTTCAACAAACTGGCTCAGTGATAGACCGGCCGCGCAGTGGAAGACCCAGAGTCGCAACTGCTGTCGAAGACCACTTCATACAGCTGCGTCACCTCAGGAATCGATTTGCATCTGCGTCCTCCACAATTCAGTCAATGCCAGCAGCTCGTCGAATTTCAGAACAAACGGTTAGGAACCGGCTGCACGACGCTGATCTTTAGGCTAAAAGATCCTACAGAGGTCCTGTTTTTATGTGACCAGCATCGCCAGAACTGGATGCAGTGGACAAACCATCTTCGTCAATGTACCGTTGGGAATAACTGGAGACAGGTTTGGTTTAGTTTAAGTCTGAAAGTTTCTTCATGTCAATGTCGAAACATTAATTCCATAAAATGCAATTTTGGTATACGTTTGAAATAATGGTGCGTTTCTTTTTTTGAACAGTATATGTACGTCTGTCCATTTATATATATATATATATATATATATATATATATATATATATATATATATATATATATATATATATATATATATATATATATATATATATATATATATATATATATATATATATATATATATATATATATATATATATATATATATATATATATATATAATATATAATATATAATATATAACAAAACACATAAAACATAAAACACATTGAAACAACGAAATAAAAGCATGAGAAGCATAATTGTATAGATGACGTGTCATGAAGCTTCTATAAGAAAATAACCTCAATATAACAGCATGTCATCTACTAAGATTTTCTGTTGCATGGGTGGTTTGTCTAGTGGGCCATTGGTGAAACCCACAGTCACAACCGCATTTGTTTCCCCTTCTTTAATTATAGTGTTTTTTAGGGTTGCTATATGACTTCCTCGTTTTCTTTTACCTTCATGTGTCCACATAAGAGCTTGGTGGTTTATTCTGTTTTCATCTAGTCTTAAAACGTGACCCAGATATTTCAATCTTCGTTTTATTATGATGTTTGACACATATTCTTAGTGTGTTTTGTTTCTTAAATCACTATTTGTAACGAAATCTTCCATTTTATGTTCATCAGTTTCCGGCGACACATGTTTTCGTACACTTTCATACAATGGTTTAAATATGAAAATTCGAATACATATATTAAGAGATTGTATTACATTAGTAAGAGTATATTGTCTTTCCCCTGGTGGTTTGTTAAGCGTAGGGGGTGATTAGAGCTCGAGCATGTGTTCTAAGACCAGATGTGCTATGACCGTGTTTGTTCAAGATGTCCGTGCCATTTTCTATCCATCTTTTTCGTGGTTTTCCTCTGGCTTTGTATCCTGACCTGATTTGTACGAATCTTATTGTAAAAATAAAAACACCATAAAATATATTACACAATTGTTTATTTTGAACTTATAAATTTAAAATACTAAGCAAAAATTACAGATTAATGTGAAGCCTGATGTATTTTTAAAAGTTTATTAATATCGGGTTAAACTTTCATTAAAAAATAATCGCAACATAACGAAAATATTGCGTAATATAATGAAATACAGCGAATATATTTGCTATTGAAAACAAAACCTATTAATAATATAATATCACAAAAACCAATAACAGACGTGTTAGAGGTGTCACACTGGATAAAAAAAAAGGTTGGTCCCATGGCATCTGCCGTCGGGGATGAAGATAACTCTTCATGTACTAAGCCGCAGCAACTATTAGGTGGGGTGGCCAGTTCCCTTCCTTGCTGTTTTTACCTTCCCTAATTCATGCGTCAGGTACTCATTTACAGCTGAGTCGACTGGAGGAGTGGTCGTGTCAAGTGAGAAATCACAACCCGGATTTTCTATGTCCAGAAGTGGTTTCGAACCTGGCACGCTGTAACCAGTTGATAGCAAGCAAGCTCACTATCCACTAGGCTACCGCGCTCGTCACACTGGCTACTTTCGTTAAAAACTTTCGTTACTTCATGTTATCCTGTGAAGGAGTGCAGGGAGCTTTCTATGGGCTGTGGAAATAAAGGCCGCTTTGCAATTGCAGATGCCGCAATATGTACAGGAATTAATTTGATTTTACCTCCGAGAGAAACATTCCTGTCCCAACCGTGGAATGAACCCAGGACCTCAAGAGTCTGAGAACGGCGTTCTAACAACACGGCCATGCTCTCTACTTCACACTGGATACATCAGTACGAAAATCTATTAAAAGAACTCTATGCTCAACAATTCGGAGTGTACATATTCTTTTGATCTGCCTAGTATGGTGGCAATGTGTTGTTGCGTAATGCAACAGTAGCTTCAAATCAATTTTTTCCCCTTCTTTAGACGCTTCTGCTTAGTTACAGGATCTGGTGGACAATTGCGAGGTTCATCCTCAATATCTGAGGATGTCTTTAACGGTGTCATTTTCCCAGTCAAGCAGTTGTATTGCTCGCCTATTCATAGTAGTTGGTTCAACATCTTCATCATTACAAACACATTGCATGCGACGATGAATGCCACCAGTGTTAACATTTTAGACTGTTAGAAACTAAATCATAACATGAAGATTTAATATATTAACAGTTCTGACATAGTTGAGACGCTAGACTCCGTGAAAGTAGATCAGGGAAGGGGGATAAAAAGAGACCCGTCAAATATTTTTTTTCTGGATGCCAGGCTGATAAAATAGTAGTATATGCGCAGACTCCCGAACTAATAAAATACTACTTGCATCTCAAAATGACAACAAAAACAACTTCGTTGTATCACATATCGCGTGCCTACTTTCTTCTTTTTTAATTATTTCCATTGGCTATGGTACATTCAACTGAAATTTACTTAACGTAATCTTGTAAACTGTAACATAACCACAGTATGTTCCCTTACATAACTCTACTAACCCAAGCGCTAAATCAATTAATATTTAAATAAATACCCGTTGTCTGATAAACATAGCCAAGGGAAATAATCAAAAGAACAAGAACAAGGTAGACACGCGATATGTGATAGAAGCAAAAGCTTCCAGGTTCCATACTACATAGAAAAGTTCAATACGATCCGCGAATTCAAAAAGATTGTCAATCTCTGAAATATATACTGGACACACAAAACACAAATGAAAGAGATTCATCCGTGTGTGTAGCGAGTAAATTAGTTACATGACAGCAACGATGCTGAATACAATGTTTTTGTTTTACTGTTTTCTTTGTGAATTATTTTTCAGCCACCATCATAATATTAAAATTTATAATACAAGTAAAATGTACTTAGTTAAACAATGGTAATGAAATGGTAGATTCTGCTATTGTAATGTTCATTGTATATAAATAAACGAAATGCAATAAATGTCACAAGTAAATACCATATCTCCTTAGATTACCAACCTGCCAACCCACAAGTTGGAGAATTTGGGAGAACATAATTTTACGACACTGAGGAGACATCAACAATTAAACAATTAGGTTAGATGGCTTCAGTTTCTTCAAATTAGTTTGTAAGTCTGAGAAATCTACGTCAGCAGAAACTACATGAATAGTTATGATATTCACCACCACCTCATAAACGATTGTTATTAAAATTGATAACAATTATTTCTCCCTTATTCCCATATCTGCAATTCTCTAGTATATAATAGTGTTGTTTTCTGGCTATATTGTCACCAGATAATAGTGTTGTTTTCTGGCTATATTGTCACCAGATAATAGTGTTGTTTTCTGGCTATATTGTCACCAGATAATAGTGTTGTTTTCTGGCTATATTGTCACTAGATAATAGTGTTGTTTTCTGGCTATATTGTCACCAGATAATAGTGTTGTTTTCTGGCTATATTGTCACTAGATAATAGTGTTGTTTTCTGGCTATATTGTCACTAGATAATAGTGTTGTTTTCTGGCTATATTGTCACCAGATAATAGTGTTGTTTTCTGGCTATATTGTCACCAGATAATAGTGTTGTTTTCTGGCTATATTGTCACCACATAATGTGTTATTTACTTATATCTATAATATAATAGCCGTGTTCTGTCAGTCTCTCTAGAACGCTTTATAAATAGTGCATTTAAGTCACGGATTTCTGTGCAACATCCAATTAAAATGATTGGTGTCGAGACAAAATTCCCCCACCCCCGCACGGCTCAAAGCAGACGCCATGGTTGTATACACACGTTAATGTGAAGCGCGATCGTCAATCTGATCAATGTCGCAATAATGAACCAACATCAATGGTTTGCGTCAACGAAGATGGCGAACCACACTTTCACCGCGACTTTCGCATTTATTCATTTAGAAAATATTGGTTATGTATTCAATGAGTTGGTTATGGACTGTATGATGTCATACTTTTGTTCCCATACGGTGAGCTGGGTTCGCAAGCACATTGGCAATGTGAAGCATATCAGGTTTAGCAACCCAATAAATTTCGTCCCGACGGGATCCGAACGAATCTAGTAAAGACATATTACTAGAAAAATTGATACCTTGCATTTCCTTAGTGTACAACTGATATAACTCCTTTTATATTTTTTGCTTATATTAATTTGCATTATTGTTTAACAAGGGTTACTGCAGTCTCCAATTAATTACAATTGTTAACACCATTTTATTATTACCAATGAGGAACAAATGATTGTAATGTCATGCAAATATTGTAATATTTATTTCAATTTATGTTTCAATAACAGGAAATTATTTTTAATGATATATATAGTAAAATAATATTAGTTAATATTAAACAGTAATTATGTATTATGAGTTACAATAATATTGCTTCTCGGTATGGATACAAGTACAATGTGAACGCCTGTAGTTATGTCGATAGCGATACTAACAGCGGCGAAAAGGTCAATCATGCTTGATTGTGGCTAGTGTTCAGGTTCGTGTCCAGTGCATAGTACGGAACCAGTTCTCTCGTACAGCTGGTCCACTGTCAACATGGTTACAGACATCCCACAATTCAGTGAATGTGATAAAAATATCGAACATGGTATTTCCAATGCAGAAGTCGAATATGTCGGTCATTGACGCAAACAAAACAGCGACACAATGCACTTCAATTCCATGGACTATATCCTGCTGGAAATCTAGTTGGGCGTATTGTTCTTTTACAAGTGAAATCCAATGGGGATTGGAGAATGAAAGTAAAGAAAGGAAAATAGAATGGTTTTGAGTTCAATGCTGGAATGATAGCTCTCCAATTTACCAAATTGAAAACAAGAGTATCTGACTCGCACAGTTCGGAATGTTGACTTTTTAAACAGAGAGACATAGGATATTGGAGGATGCGGAAATATAATTTGATGATGATGAGTGGTAACCTTGTTCTTATAGCTGGATCTTGGGAGTCTCAGTAGAATAGTTCCAGATTTGCTTTCCATTTCAACTAAAAATATTTCTAGATCACCAACGGCTTCAAAGACAGTTCAGACGAAAGAATTGGTACTAGATATTCTGGTAAGTAATGGTGACGGGCAGGATGCAGTCTAGAAAGTTCATAGGTATGTTGCTTGTTGAGTACCAGCATACATTCATAAACGTTATGGAAAAGGAATTTTAGTTAGATCTCTCTGAGTAGAAAGCTTCATCAATAGGCATTGCTTAAGTCTAAAGCTGAAATCTGCTGAGTATGCAAGAAAGCTCAGAAAAACCACCCCATTGCAAGTACGAAGTAAGAGCAAATAACTCGCAATTACTGGCCATCTAAACAAAAAATTACGTTATACTTGACGACGGTTCATACTTTTGTGTATACTATTCCTAAACCAAGGATAATGAAGAGGTATAGAGCGAGCCTTGGACAGAAAAGGCACCATGTTCTACATTCGTCGCAGACAAGTATGCATCTGGACTGTGCAGAAAGCAATGACAACACATTGAACTTGTTTATATTGCCTAGAAAATCACTACAACCAAAACATGATGTCTTGATTGACACGTCCTGAATGGGATATTAGTTAGTTAGTTTTTTTCCTGTAGTGCCGCAAGCGGCACATAGGGAAGAAGTTTTAATTCTCCGTGTGTTGCGGTCTGCTGGCTGTAGTTTTAGTTCTTGTATAATCTTGCAGCCTGCTATTTCCCCTTCTTTTAGTATGGTGTTTTTTAAGGTTGCTTCAGGTTTCCTCGTTTTTCTTTTACCCTCAGGTGTCCATGTAAGGGCTTGTTGATTTATTCTGTTTTAATATAGTCTTTAAACGTGGCCCAGGTATTTCCATCTGCGCTTTCCTATGCCATTTGAAACATATTCTTGTGTATTTTGTTTCGTAAATCACTATTTTTGACGAAATCGTTTCACTTTATGTTCATCAAAGTTGATTTCCAGCTTTCACTTCCACACTGGGAAAATATGGTATGGATATGGAATAGAATATCTTACCAACTTTTTACAACTACCAAACCGACCGTACTATCGAGCTACATCTGTATATGTTAGAGCCGGATGATGTTGTGCAACGAGAACCCGTTTGTTATGTGATTGTGTTGTTATCTAGTAAATGCATGTATGTGATGAAGGTAAGGTGGAGATATCTAGGGAATCTTCTTCTTCTGTGAACATTACTTTTGCATCTCATACGATATTGATTATGTATGGAAACTTTTCATTAGTTTTGCATCTAAAGCGATATTGGTATGTATGGGAAAATGGGTCAAAATGGCGGCAATGTATAGATAGGAAATATAAGATCTGTGAAAATCTAAATTAAAATTATAAATGTGCCATTAAAAGTGACTTGAACGAACATAAAATTAAAATAAAACAAGTCAAGAGTTCAAATACCTAGGAAGTATCTTCACAGAAGACCCACAACTCAATAGAGAGATAGAAACCATCTGTCAAAAGGCAAATACTGTGACATACCAGCTGTCATCTTTGCTATTGCACCCAAAAATCAACATGGAAGTAAAGAAACAAATGATTAAGAGTATCTTAATACCAACACTATGCTGCCAATGTCAGACTTGGCAACTGACATTTAGACATAAGAGAAAGAACGAAACTTATGAAATGAAATGTTTAAGGAAGACTATTGGAGTCACCAGACTTGACAAAATGCACAGTGAGAGCATTAGAAAGATTATAGGTATTATATCAGGCATCGAATATATAAAGTAGCAACTGATAAAATGGTTTGGACATCTTATGAGGATGAACAATCAATTTCCAACAAGAGCTTATAACAAGATGGAATCAGGATACAGCGCCAAGGGCAGACCTAGAAAAAGATGGATAGACAACATCAAGACCATCCTGAATAAACATGACTACTCCTCAACCAGAGCAACACACATGGAACGCAGATTACGTCTCCTTCACAAACCCCTACGTTTAACGGCAAGTGTGGAAGCTACGGCAACACTAGCACATAGGGATAAGACAATGAAAAAGTTTCATTAGTTGTGCATCTAATACGAAAATGAATACGTAGGGAAAAGTTTGTCTTAGAATGTTTCATACCCCCCCCACCCCCCTTCCCAGAAAATTTGAACATAGCTTTTAGTACTAGGAACTGACCAAAAGGTCGGTAAAAACACCAACGATAGCTGTTTTAAAAAAAAAAATAAAGGTCCTCAAATTTTCCGCCAAATAGTGACATTTATTTTAAAAAATCTAATCCAACACCCCTTAAAAATTGTTTTTAGGCCCTGGATGTAGGTGCCCCACAATTTAGTATGCAGACATGATTTTTTCGTCAGATTGACTAGCTAGAATTTACTAAAACAATGGTTCTAAACCTTTTTTTTATAAACCTGACTATCTATTAGACGAATTTTTTTCACGTGAACGCCTTGTGACCTTCATGTCAACGGTTTTTAGAGCTCAACGAGGCTTTAAAAAAAAAGGTTTATTGATATATATCTTATTAAATTGTGTTCAAAGTAATTGCCACCCCTTTCCCATTCGGGTCTATGTCCCAATTTCAATAATTTTTCTCTGTAACTCCTGTAAGTTTCCGTGGTCCCATGGGGTCATATGGTCAGAGTTGAGAAGTCCCTTGCAACTATTTCTGTTAGATAATCCATTTTCGCTTGTTCATCTTAGAAGGTGCACAATCTGTGAAAGAAAAGAAAAGACAGTGTAAAACGTTGGCTTCAGACCAAGCAAAGGCTAATAAATAATTTATGATGACGTGTTTTCTGAGAATTACAAATTGAAAAATTCTATCTTTAACATCTGTATATAAGCCAAAAGCTATTATTTTTTTTGTCCCCAGTTCGGCGTCCCCACTCTAAAAAGTACAGTTATATATTTCCGTGAGACTAATTCTCACAAGATAGCTATCACGTTAAGCTATGAGTCTCCCTCAATCTAGTTTATATTATGTGTCCTTCTCTTTGTCTTCGTACTCCCGCAGATTAGTAGAACGTAGTTTTGAGAATGCATAGCGGTGGACCATGTTTTACATCTTAGCTATAATATTTGATCTATTCAGTGGAACACATCCAACTTCAGCATAGCTTCTGAGTCATTTTTACCATTTATGGGATGGAACAGTTCACTCCACTATAAAATGTCATTGGTCGCTCCCTACGATATGCATGGCAGGTCTTAGTGTTGCTATTCTTTGGTCTCCTTTCGGATCCAAGAATTATACGATTCATCGCTGATACCGATTCGGTATAAATGTACTTTTAAACCGGCAGTGTCTCTCTCTCGGTCACTAAGCATCATCAAAGTTCTTCCGGATTATTCTATTTAACGCTTTCGTTATTCATTGTTTAGATAATCTAGAATTTCAAACAATACAGAACTTATATCCTTTTGTACAATGAGAAGGTTTCGCCGAAGCTTTGTTTCATAAACAGATAGCTCCTACAACCAGCAGCGCCACGTAACGATGCAAAAAAAGAAACTTCATTACCAAAATACAACATAACTGTATCTGGGCTATCGACATTAAAGACACACAAACATAATTAAAACAAGCCGTCATACGTGGTGATTTTGATTATTTCCGTGCATTTCGTAGGTCACTATGTATGTACTTAGTGTCACCTGCCAGCGTCGACCAATGAAATTGACCGAAATAATCGAGAACATGACGTATGATACAGTGGCGTAGCAAGGGGGGGGGGGGGTGGAGGTGCGGACCACATCGGGCGGCATCATCGGGAGGGCGGCAAATTTATTTTCGTTCAGTCTTTCACAATAACTGACATACTTTTTTTTATATCACAAGGGCGGAAAATTATGATTCCTCCCCGGGCGCCATTGACCCACGCTACGCCACTGGTATGATATGAACGTTTGTTTTGATTCTTCTCATATACCTTTACTTCCTGTGTATATGTGAAGTGCTATTGGATTTTTACAAGATGAAAGCCTGACTATTTAAGCATGTCATCTACTGAAGTTTTGCTGTTGCTTGGATGTTGGTCAGGCAGCCCATTGGTTTGATATTTGGACGTTTCTGGGTGCGGTCCAGGGCCGTATATACGTTCTCAAGTGGGAAGGGTTTACCTAAAAAAAAAAGTCTTTTATTGAGTCAGATATTTTATTGAGTCTTTTATTCAATGCAAAAATTTGACCTTATTGTGAAAAATTGCTTGGTGGTTTGGTTTTTGACCTGCATTTTTGGCCAGTTTCCTAGTACTTAACGTTGTGTTTCGATGTTCTATGGGGGTTGGGGTTGAACCCCTAACCTAACCCCGCTTATCTACGGCTTGATACGGACCTTAATCATTAGCATTATCTTATCATACCAAAAAAATCGCAAGCAAGAGTTTTAAAATGCATGAATGTAAAAATTGTTACCTTAGATATTTCCATAGATGTTGTCTGTTTCTTCATGTTGTTCATTGCCATAGATGGGTGTGGAACATGTATTCTGAACTGAAACAATAACAGATATATATAATCAAAGGAAATGTACGAGCAGATATTGTTTGCAAAGGGAGGAACAATAAGAATAAGTAATCACTTACCAAGAAAACAGACCACGAACAAAATATATTACAAATTCGACCACCTAAAAGATAATTATCAATATCTTGGTATAGCAGACCAAACAATCATGTTCTGTAACAGGAAAGGGCACAATATACTGTCCATTCATTTACATAAACTGAGATTGGTTGTATCAGCCACGTGCTCTTGTGGACAGGATATATATTGCGGAACATATCTTGCAAGATTGCAGTACACTAAATCAGGTGTGAAATGAGTACTGGCCTAGACAAAGACATCCCCAAAACGTTATGGAAGTCTTGAGAACTCGAATACAGTATCATTTATCAAAAGAACTGGACTTGCTGTGGGGTAAATTATCTGAATACACCCAAAACCACCATTTGCTGACTAGGTTAAAAATAACCTCAACAATTTAATCAACAAAGTATCACATGCTGGTTGTAAGTCCTGAGTGTGGAAACAAATCCCTGCAGGTATAGAGACTTATTAGTCACAGCAGGGCACACCTCATTCATCATTATCATCCCGGTTGAGCTCAAATGATCGTCGTAGACTCCGAGGAAGGAACGAACAACATATCCTATTCTGGAAAACGAGATTAGTACATTCATTTTTGTCTGTAGTGATTTTGTAGGCAATCTTTACGTGAAGTAGTTTGTCATTACTTTCTAAAGGTGCGGTTGTCCAGCTGCCTATAACTGAATTCGAACTTGTTACCTTTGACTTCTGAAACGTTTTCGCAGCTTCCTGGCCACTTTTCCAGACTTTCTTTATTATTGTATATGCATGGAATTATTCATCGTGACAGTAAGAAGAGATGGCGATGGCTGCCATGCCAAAGTTAACTATGATTTGGAAAGGTAAGATTAGTATTACAGTAAAGATAAGTATTACAGTAAAGATAAGTATTACAGTATAGTAAAGACCAGTCTATTCAGATCGGTAATGCTAAGTAGACTTTGATACAGACGTGAAAGTGGGACACTCAAGGCAGACAAGGAAAGAATGATTCAGTCTTGTGAAAACAATTGCTACAGACGTTTATGAAGAAGTAACTATATAGAAAATAAGAGAAATATATTATATATATCTATCTATTCGCTAAACCCTTTATGTTTTGCCGTTCATCGTCAGGGGTAGAAGAGTTTTCTGGAGATGGTCCTCGTGTGTGATGAGTATATTGTGGAATTTGTTGCCTCTTTTATCTCGGTGGTTCATTAAAAAAATTAAATACATTGGTCCGGCAGATAAATTTGCAGGTTATCAAGAACCACTTTTGACAGTGGTGAAACGGCGTAAATTTGTTTCGTTTGAACATGTAACGAGACCGGGCTCACTATCTAAATTTATTTGGCAAGGAACAGTTGAGGGTGAAAGGAAGAGAGGTAGATGAAGAAAATCCAAGATGTATAACATCAAGGAAAGGTCTGGGCAGGAATTTATCGACATGGTATCAAGGTATAATAATAATAATAATAATAATAATAATAATAATAATAATAAGGTTGGTTGGTTGGTTGGTTGCTGATCCAGCGGTCCATGAGCTCATGCCCTTTGACCTAATGCCATTAGATGGCATTATATTGCTGGGAAGTCTGTGGATTTTCGACCCACTCATAGACAGAGCCAGAGAATAACTATCACACCTCGGGAAGGTAGGTTTCAACCTATGCACTGCGCCTAGCCACCGTAGCCAAGATAGGGTTCACTGTGCTCATTCCCCGCCATCAATTGACTACTGGTTATGCTGAACTTCTCTATTGCTCCAGGCATGCAACCAACTGTTAAAGTCAAAAGAATTGTCACGTCCTGAGTCACTGTGCCTCAATGATGGGCCTCAATCATAGGAAAAAACAGTGTTGTCAGTTTCCTCCTCCTCAGTGCTGCACAGTACATCTCTGGCTCCCTCCCAACCACAGAGGGAGCATACATATATATTCAGGTAAACATGAAACACATTTCAACAACAAAACAAAATCATAACTGTATAGATGATATGCCATGAATCTTCTATAAGAAGATAACCTCATTATAACGGCATGTCATCCACTAAGGTTTTCTGTTGCATGGATGGTATGTCTAGTTGGCCATTGGTGAGACCCACAGACGCAACCACATGCGTATCGACATGGCTGAAAACAGAGGTATTTGGAGAGTTTTTAGTGCTGATGTCTCCAGTGTGGCACCGATGCGACCCTGACGGGTTTGGGACTATTATTATTATTATTATTATTATTATTATTATTATTATTATTATTATTATTATACCTTGATAAATCCAGAAGGGAGTTTGAGAACGAACGCTGAAAAAGAAGATACATTGACAAGACGGCCTGAAGCAAGAGTTGTAGTTGGGCTGGACAAGTGAAATATGTCTTCTCATGGCTGAATCTGATAATTCATGAACGATTTGATATGTCACAGAAGAAGCGTGGGGACATTACATTGTTAGACTGTCGTTCCTTGCTTCCGAACCTTGAATCTTCCTTACTGCACAATCTTGAGTTATCTGAGCATGACTACGCAAGTTTTTCCCCCCTCATATATTGCTATATACCACCAGTTTCTTCATTGTTATATTCATGTACATTTGTGTTACTTGACCATTCTCCCAGCCCAGCAAAGAAAACTTTCAACTTGTGAGATGAAATGCCTGAGAAATGTCGCAAGAGTGACCAAACTAGGCAAAATTAGAAATGATGAAATTAGGAGAAGAATCGTTATACGATCATACATCCAGATACAAAAAATAAAATGGTTTGGACACCTTATGAGAATGAATCATAACCAACTACCAACAAGATCATATAACATATGAAGACCTGGATACATCCAGATACAACAAATAAAATGGTTTGGACACCTTATGAGAATGAATCATAACCAACTAACAACAAGATCATATAACATATGAAGACCCGGATACACGACCAGAAGAAGAGCTATAATACGATGGATCGATAACATCAAGACAATAATGAACAAATACGGATTCAACGCAACCAATGCTACACATCTGACCTTTGATAGACAACTAAAGTTCCAATCTCTACGCTTAACGGCAAGTGTGGATATTTTGATCATCATCCACCTGGGGATAGACAAGAGACAATAGACCATTCTCCTTATTTGTTAACCATCATCAGAGAATGCAAACCATCATCAGAGAATGCAAACCATCATCAGAGAATGCAAACCATCATTCAAGTTCTCCGGGCATCCCTTTATCTGTTTAACTCATACATTCTTTCCAAAATAGTCCTTATTCTTCCCGATGTTTTTTCCCCCGTGTTTATTGGGTTTTATTTTATGTTTCATTAAGATACCATGATAGTAATTGCTTCGTGATATTGACTGGACATTTTTTTACTGTATCACAAATGACAAAGTATCATACGCTAAACATTTAGTGTTTGACAAATCTAACGTCATTCCATCTTCCTATGCTTTTATTTTATCAATCTGTCATTTTTGTCACCTACTCATACATTTGCAATTTTGTCAATCTACCAGGATGTAGTATATATGCACTTATGAAAATATGCAGCCTCTCAATGTTCTGATGACAATATCCTGTAACTCTTGGTGACAGGATATCACGAATCTCTCATTGTTATGATGACAATATCCTGTAACTCTTGGTGACAGGATATCACGAATCTCTCATTGTTATGATGACAATATCCTGTAACTCTTGGTGACAGGATATCACGAATCTCTCATTGTTATGATGACAATATCCTGTAACTCTTGGTGACAGGATATCACGAATCTCTCATTGTTATGATGACAATATCCTGTAACTCTTGGTGACAGGATATCATGAATCTCTCATTGTTATGATGACAATATCCTGTAACTCTTAGTGACAGGATATCATGAATCTCTCATTGTTATGATGACAATATCCTGTAACTCTTGGTGACAGGATATCATGAATCTCTACGACATAGCCAAGATGGATTATCATCCACGGTAGAACGGAGCATATCTCACCACAGGCAGGTTGTACATTGCTTAATCACAACTACTACTTCATGATCAACCGTTACATCTCTTACCCATAAGTTGACGTAATTATTTGACACTTTAATTAAGGATTAGTGGCTAGTTTTCGTCTTTTTGCGTTCATTCTCAAACTTCTGAATATTATAAAAGGTGTAGTCCGGAGAACGGAATACGTTGAGTCATGTTTACAGCTTTGCTGCGATATCTGCACATTTCAGCCTGAGATATCCTTCAGTATGACTTCTGTGTCACTTTGGTCCTATATGGAATGGGACGATCAACTTCACCGCATAAACCCCTTAGACACCTCTTGTGACATGCATGGACAGTAAAAGTGCTGCTATTATTTGCTCCACTTTTGACCCCGACAATACACGGGCAACTGGCCTAGTTTTGACAGAACATAATAGCGCCAAACATCCTGATCACATAATTCCGGCCAGAACAGCTTTCCCGTATATTCAAATTAGTTTATTTTATTTTGAAACAAACCGGTTACATATACTTACACACACACAAATAACTAAACAATCAATAACAAATATAGCACACGAAACAAGTTTAACCAACAATAACGTTGTGAGCACATTCATGTTGCTAGATTACAACAATTATGTCATGCTGTATGACAGACTGGTACATAGCGTCTACCTGATAGACAAAGTAACAGGTTCCATTGTCCCTGTAGGCAATTATGCACTAGCACCGTTCATAAAACAATGGTAGTATATTAAACTTAAATAATGTCCAGAAAACTACTACAACCCACGCCCGTGTGTTGTCGAGGCCAGAGAGGGGAGCAAAGAATAGCAACATTGTTTACCTTTCGTGTATGGCGTAAGAGGCGACTAATGAGGTTATGAGATGGAGTTGGCTGTTCCATCCAATATAGGGTCAGTGACCCAATGCCTTGCTGAAGTCGGATGTATCAGACCGAAAGGCGCAGATATCGCAGAATGCTGTAAATCATGACACAACTCATTCAGTTCTCCGGACTACATCCTGCTAATCTGCAGGAGTATGAGAATGAACGCAAAAGAAGAAGACTACAACCCAAAGAGTATTAAACTCGTGCCAGTTCGTAGGATGAAGTCCAGGGAATGTAATTCTTTGTGTTCTATTTTACACGTCTTTACTACAGTATTTTACCATCTCCGAGTAGGATGCTAATTCTCAAAGCATTGCGCACCCTGAGAGTTGGAACTCTCTGGATATCAAATAAAGATCTGAAGAAACCTTCACATTGCACGTAAGGATTCAAGAACTGTATTGCTAGTAATTACTTGAGATTGAAAAACAAACAAAAAAACAAAACTACACGCTACTACAGTGTTCACGGTATACCTTCTTCATAATTTGAATTCGAATCCTCAGTGTCAAAAATCACGTTGTTATAGCCAGATAAATCTTTGAGTGTATTTTGTTTCGAAGACGAGATCAGGTAGATTTGCTCCAGTTTTTTAGATTTCATTCTGTACCACACGACCAATATTCCCAGAAACAAACTTAGACAAGTAATTACAGCTAAACCAACACCTAAGCCTATAACCAGAACTTGGCTTGTGTCAAATGAACTTGTGAAACTTGTAGAATTTGCGATTGTAACACCTGAAGAGAGATGTTAAAAAAATACTACTTATACAAGTTAATAGCAAAACAAAACTTGGAACATACTAAAATATACCGTTCACGATAGTATCTTTCAAATGTTATGTGGTTCATACACCAACATCATCATCAAGTATCGTCTCCCCAACAAATGTTAGCTGCAACGGACCTCCAAATATCCTCTGTTTATTTCTTTGGTAGTACACTCTACTGCTCTCTAACCTGTCCATCACGTGATGTCCACCCCCCTCCCTCCACTTGTATCTCTGCCTAGCTCTTGCTCACGTCCCCTCAACTCTACACTCAAGTAAGGTCTTCAACAAGGTCTTTTATATGTTCAAGATGATTTATTTGTTTGCTCTTATTTGTTATTTTTTCATACAATACAACGTTTCAAGTATAATATTCAACCAATTAATGTTTAAAAAAAAAATAAAAACACAACTTAAATATGCGTTTATAATTAAACATCATCATCATCAAGTACCGTCTCCGCAGCGAATGTTGGCTGCAACGGATCTCCAGCATCCCCTGTCTCTCGTCTTGGTGGTACACTCTGCTAGACTGTAACCTGTCCATCGTGTGATGTTACTCTCCCACTTGTATCTCTGCCTACCTCTTGCTCGCTTCCCTTTGAATTTACCCTCAAGTAAGGTCTTCAGCAAGGTGTCATGTCTTTTAAGGTGTCCAAAATATTTTATTTGCTTGATTTTTATTTCCTTGAATAATTCTTTCTTCATATCAAGTGTTGTTAGAACCCCTGTTTGTTTTTTTCTCTTTCGATGATGTTCTCCCTATTCTTCTATATATCTACATCTCAAAGGCATCAACTCTGTCTTCTAATTGTTAGTTTATTGTCCATGTTTCTGAGTTAATTAATTTAGAATAAATGTAGCATTGTATAATTCTAATTTTTAACTTGTTTGTAATTTATTTAGATGTTAATAATTTCCTCATGTCATTGAAGGTACATTTAGCCATTCCTATTCTCCTTTTAACTTCTGTTTCACATCTGCCATCATTTGTGACTATGTGTCCAAGATATTGATATGTTTTACTTGTTGTAGTTTCCATGTATTTTTATGTTTAGCACCAGTTCTTCTGTGACTTTGCTGATTATCATGGTTTGTGTTTTTCAGATATTTATATCCAGTTCATATTCTTTTCTTGATTTATAGACTTGATCTATCAGTCTTTGTAGTTCGTGTTGACTTTCTTCTAAGAGACAGACAGTGTAAGCTGCATATGGTGTCATCTGCAGTATCGTCTGCATCTCAGGTTATTTTCCCATTGATCTTGATTCCTGACATTCCATGTGTTTCTGTATATTATCTTTGTAGATATTAAATATGCTTGGTGATAAAATGCATCTTGTCTTACCCCTCTTCTTATTTCTATGTATGGCGAGTAGCTGTTTTCACGCCTTATTGGTGCAGTCTGTTCCCAATATATATTTCTAATCAGTCTGATGTCTTTTCTATCTACGCCTATTATTTTGAAGACATTTGATTAATTTTCCATGTTGGACTCTGTCGAAGGCCTTTTAATATGACCATATTTAAGTCTAATAACAAGGGTGAAAATGTTTTCCGCAAACCGCACTTGATGTTGTAAGTGACCAATTGCTTCGTGGATTACATCTCTTTCATCTTTCCGTCATTTTACAATCACATGGACATCGAAATAGCCACATTTTTTCTGTTCGACTTGCACCCAGATAGGTAGGTAGTACTACTACTTCTTGCACCCAGATAGGTAGGTAAGTAGTACTACTACTTCTTTCACCCAGATAGGTAGGTAGGTAATACTACTACTTCTCGCACCCAGATAGGTAGGTAAGTAGTACTACTACTTCTTGCACCCAGATAGGTAGGTAGTAATACTACTTCTTGCACCCAGATAGGTAGGTAGTACTACTACTTCTTGCACCCAGATAGGTAGGTAGTACTACTACCTCTTGCACCCAGATAGGTAGGTAGGTAATACTACTACTTCTCGCACCCAGATAGGTAGGTAAGTATTACTACTACTTCTTGCACCCAGATAGGTAGGTAGTACTACTACTTCTTGCACCCAGATAGGTAGGTAGTACTACTACTTCTTGCACCCAGATAGGTAGGTAAGTAGTACTACTACTTCTTGCACCCAGATAGGTAGGTAGGTAATACTACTACTTCTCGCACCCAGATAGGTAGGTAGGTAATACTACTACTTCTCGCACCCAGATAGGTAGGTAAGTAGTACTACTACTTCTTGCACCCAGATAGGTAGGTAAGTAGTACTACTGCTTCTTGCACCCAGATAGGTAGGTAGTACTACTACTTCTTGCACCCAGATAGGTAGGTAGGTAATACTACTGCTTCTTGCACCCAGATAGGTAGGTAGGTAGTACTACTACTTCTTGCACCCAGATAGGTAGGTAGGTAGTACTACTACTTCTTGCACCCAGATAGGTAGGTAAGTAGTAATACTACTTCCCGCACCCAGATAGGTAGGTAGTACTACTACTTCTTGCATCCAGATAGGTAGGTAAGTAGTACTACTACTTCTTGCACCCAGATAGGTAGGTAGGTAGGTAATACTACTACTTCTTGCACCCAGATAAAAAACGTGTTATTAAAACGTAGGATTAAAGTAAAAGATCAGTCAAAACGAAAATTTAAATATTTCCATAGTTGCCGGTACGCATTAAGATATTCCTCAGTGTCATCCTAGTTGAATTTATATCCCGCCGAAGACGAATGTGTCAGGTCATTGGCGAAAAAAACGGCGGCACAACGCATTTCCATTCTCTGGACTACATCCTGCTGGAAATCTAGTAGGACCATGGTCCTGCTACAAGGATGATCCAGCGGGAGTTTGAGAATTAACGCTAAAGAAGAAGAAGAATTTATATCCAGGAAAACAATACTGTTTTGCACATTTTAAAGCCACCACAACAGACACACAATAATCAGTATACTAATCCATTGAAACATTCAAATTGTTAGCCCCTGAACGTAACCCGGAAGTGATATTTCTCGTAATCTTCTATAGATTGCATACGTAGAAGAGCGGAATCAAAGTTATAGAGGAACCGTGCTGAAGTCGGGTGTATTTAGACCGAAAGGAGCAGGTATCGCAGTTAAGCTGTAAATAATAACACAACGCATTCGGTTCTCCGCGATAAATACATGTATTTATAATATACTTACTATGTGTAATCAGGTATGTCTCACTGTCCACTCCATACGAGTTACCTCCAGCGACGTTAGGATACATTTTAACCTTGATATAATTCTTTACATTCAAATTAGTAAAGGTTTTCCAATCCATTTTTATCCTACATTCAGTTGTATAATAGGTGGGTGTCTCATTCCTAATGTCGTTGTATAGAACATTAGTTTTAAGTCCTACTGATGTAAAGTGAACCTATGGAGGGCGAGAAATGAGAAACGAGCATTTATTTGGTTATTTTGTTTGTTTCTACCCATATTGTTTGTTTCTACCCATATTGTTTGTTTCTATCCTTTTCTCATAATTTATTAGTGGACCATAATAGTAGTTCGTGATCATAAAAGAAAATCTGTAGTAGAACTGTATACAACGTGTTAAATGGAAAAAAATATTTAAAAAAAAACAATAATGACAAATGGTTAAAAGTCAGTTTTACAAATAATACAAGAAAAAGATAAACACTTTGACAAGATAAAGACGAACACAAAAACAGAAACTAGAAAAGACTAAAACTACATTTAAGGAAAATATGTTGGCATCTGTATTTGTTATGCAAGAATCAGAAGGAAAATAAGTAGAAAACAAAATAAATATACATGTTGAGATAGGTTACCCACCGAAGACGGATGTTTTGGGCCATTGGCGCAAATAACACGGCAACACAACGCATTTCCATTCTCTGAACTACATTCAACTGGAAATCTTGTAGGACCATTGTCCTGTTGCAAGATATATCCAGCGGGAGTTTGAGAATGAACGCTGAAGAAGAAGAAGAAGAAGATAGGTTAGTAGATAATGTAAGTGTAGAAATATGGCCTATGTATGAGAAGTAAGATTCACAACTAGAAATATGACCTATGTATGAGAAGTAAGATTCACAACTAAGTAAGATTCACAACTAGAAATATGACCTATGTATGAAAAGTACATTAATGAGGAACATTAATAATTTCAGATGGTAAATGCAAGACCGAAATTAGAAGCAGAATAGGACAAGCAAAAGCAGCATTCCATAAAATGAAAAATATCAAATGCAACAATTCCATATCGATGGATACTAGAAAACGTGTTCTCAAATGCTACATTGAACCGGTGCTACTCTATGGAAATGAAGCATGGACAATAAATAAGACATCACAAAAATCATTGCAGGCATCGGAAATGTGGATTATTCGAAGAATATTACGCATTCCATGGACAGCAAAGATTACTAATGAAGAATGTCTTAGAAGGATTAATGTGAAAAGATGCATTATTGATAATATAAGAAAAAGACAGTCAACATTTATTGGGCACATAATGAGAAGAGGAGGCATTGAGAATATAGTGACAACAGAAGGGAAAAGATAAAGGGGAAGACCCAGAGACAAGATATTGGACAGTTTGACTAAATGGCTTCGATTGACGACACCAACAGAGATGATGACATATATGAGGGATTGATGTACATGGAAAAATATGATCACCAACGCTATTTGGCACGGCACTTGATGATAATGATGAGAAGTAAAATTCAGACATTAAAATCACAAATAAAAATATGGCTTATATATGAGAAGTAAGATTCACAAATTAAACTCACAAATAAAAATATGGCTTATATATGAGAAGTAAGATTCACAAATTAAACTCACAAATAAAAATATGGCTTATATATGAGAAGTAAGATTCACAAATTAAACTCACAAATAAAAATATGGCTTATATATGAGAAGTAAGATTCACAAATTAAACTCACAAATAAAAATATGGCTTATATATGAGAAGTAAGATTCACAAATTAAACTCACAAATAAAAATATGGCTTATATATGAGAAGTAAGATTCACAAATTAAACTCACAAATAAAAATATGGCTTATATATGAGAAGTAAGATTCACAAATTAAACTCACAAATAAAAATATGGCTTATATATGAGAAGTAAGATTCACAAATTAAACTCACAAATAAAAATATGGCTTATATATGAGAAGTAAAATTCACAAATTAAACTCACAAATAACAATTAAAATGAAAGTTAACATACCGTGCTTTATCAAGCGTGACTACCCAACATCTCAAACAATGAAGTGAAAATGGCGAGGAAAAAGTCAGAATAAGGCAATAATATAACGTAAAAATTGGAAGTCACTGCTACAAAAAGCACAATAAAGGACAATAATGTAATTGTAAATTAAGTTGTTTCTCAGTGAAAAGTAAACTATTGGCCTAATTTGATAACTGGGCTGTCCATAATAACTTTATTTGAATAACAATTGTCAATAATTCACGCCTGCTTAATTATGTCTAAACAATTTATCAAAGATATAGGCCTGAATATTTAACATTTTTAGATAAATGTTTCAAATTAAAAAATAGAATTTTTAATTGATGTATAAAAAAACACAGTAATATTGAGTCAGTGCTTGTCAACTCCACGCACTTTTTTTTCCAACAACTACAAACATTTTCATACCCCTTCTCCCCCCTCTTCACCCCCCTAATTGTAACTTACGGGCAGCCACTATGCACAGAACTTCTGTGCACCATTTTTTCTTTTATGTCTAGAGAAATCCCAGACTCTTACATTACACGACCCAGACTCTTACATTACAAGACTTAGACTCTTACATTACACGACCCAGACTCTTACATTACACGACCCAAACTCTTACATTACAAGACCCAGACTCGACATTACAAGACTCAGACTCTTACATTACAAGACCCAGACTCTTACATTACAAGACGCAGATTCTTACATTACAAGATCCAGACTCTTACATTACAAGGCCCAGACTCTTACATTACAAGACCCAGACTCTTACATTACACGACTTCAACTCTTACATTACAAGACCCAGACTCTTACATTACAAGACCCAGACTCTTACATTACAAGACTCAGACTCTTACATTACAAGACCCAGACTCTTTCATTACAAGACCCAGACTCTTACATTACAATACCCAGACTCTTACATTACAAGACTCAGACTCTTTCATTACAAGACCCAGACTCTTACATTACAAGACTCAGACTCTTACATTACAAGACTCAGACTCTTACATTACAAGACGCAGACTCTTACATTACAAGATCCAGACTCTTACATTACAAGGCCCAGACTCTTACATTACAAGATCCAGACTCTTACATTACAAGGCCCAGACTCTTACATTACAAGATCCAGACTCTTACATTACAAGACCCAGACTCTTACATTACAAGGCCCAGACTCTTACATTACAAGATCCAGACTCTTACATTACAAGGCCCAGACTCTTACATTACAAGACCCAGACTCTTACATTACAAGACCCGGAACTCTTTCAGGACTTCATTACTTTTAGGTTTGGACCAAATTAATTTTATAAAATTTCCTTATATGTGTTTTTTATGGTATCACTTGACATGCTAATATTGATAAATAGTGTATGTGTAATATATCATTGGAAAGGGGAATGGATACAGAATATGAATATATAAGTACATTGATGATATTTGATTACTTCACACGGTTGCAGTTAGCCTTGTGAAGTAATCAAATATCAAATCAAAGCCAGTAAAGTGGCGAAAGGTCCTGTAGACCCATGCTATAAAGACAGTATAGTGGCGAAAGGTCCTGTAGACCCATGCTATAAAGACAGTATAGTGGCGAAAGGTCCCGTAGACCCATGCTATAAAGACAGTATAGTGGTGATTGGTCTGGAAAGAGTAGAACTAAAATGAAGTTATAAGTAATAGACATATGTGCTTCTCTATGAGCAGGTGGGCAGCGGTGATAATTTGATTGAGATAGCAATAGTTTTGAAGAATGAGATAGCAATAGTTTAGAAAAATGAGATAGCAATAGTTTAGAAAAAAAATGTAACATTCTTGAGAATATAAAAAACTGCATCGAAACTAATAGCACTCTGATAATTGGAATCGAACTCTGGAGATCAATACGGATTTCTAGGTAGATTGAAAGTAGATATAAAAGACATCACATTTATATGACTTATTGATGAATGAATCGATAGTGATACACGACAACAAAACTGGCTAAGGTTGTGTAGCCACAATTTCGTAGATGGAAAAGGGGGAGGGGTAGAGGTTACCCTACTTTTAGGAAAGCATAACATTGCATTATATTTAGTACTAGGGAGCAAGCAAAGAAGCAAATACCCTTCCCCCCCCTTAAATAAAATTGGTTTTCCACACAAAATCACAAAATATTAGTCATCAAAAATATTTCCAAAATGACAGAATTACATAAGAAAAAGAGGAAATTACCTTTTATATAAGCATTCGCTTTCCGATGAAGTATCATTAGTCTGAGCTATCTCAGCTATAATTAGAAATTGAATCACCCGTCTGTTGCCTGGGCCCGAGAGGGGAACAAAGAATAGCAACACTGTTTACATTCCATGCATGCCGTAAGAGGCAACTAAGGAGGCGATGAGATGGAGTTGCTGTCCCATCCCATATAGGGTTAGCGATCCAACGCCATGCTGAAGTCGGATGTGTCACGCCGAAAGTCGCAGAAATCACATCAATGTAAACCATGACACAACGCATATAGACTTCGTACACGTCATATAAAGGGGTAGGTGTCACTAAAAATTGTCGCAAATTTCCAGTTTTGAACCAATTCTCACATAAAACTAGTATTTCTCTAGGATAGATTGCGCACTGATCTTTAGCAACGCCATTGATCTTGGTATTTTCGACTTATTCCGTGATTTTCATTGACTGGGGTTACACAAAATATAGGCTATGTAAAATAAGAAATGATCAGTCGCTTCAGCTACGATAAGTGACGCTTTTGTAAAATCAGCAGGCATAACTATTTTTAAAAAAGGACTCGGTAAATACTGCACGGGGAAATGTATGTTATTTTTGGTAACAATTAACTCTTCTTTGTGACGTCTGTACTTTTGCCTTTAATATATCTAGATGGCCATTGTTGAGTTTAGTTACTGTTGCACTACAATGAGTCATTTATCAAAATGACAATTGTAAATAGATGAAGAATGTAAATCCCATAAGGACAAATATTGAAAGGGAAACATGTCCGAAAGATGAGTGTATTCTGGGAATCAGCCAAAGTGTTCAAAGTACTAACGCTTATTGATTGATGTAGCGGTATAATACTTACGTTGTCCGGGCTTGAATAAACTTCACATAGGGCTTGTGGGTATACCCGTGTAGTTTTGCAATGCATGGTCACAGAGACACCGTCAACGTCTGATCTCCGCGGTGGAATATAACAACTCACGTTCTCAGGTTTTGCTGTAAATATATAATAACATGTTATTCATGTTCAGCTTCTTTCTTCTGAGTGCGTTTTGAAACCACTGCAAATTAACATGATATAGTCCGATGAACGGCATGCGTAGTAGTATCATGGTTTACAGCAGACGTTCTCAACCCCGCGCTTGTGAACTTGGTGTTCTCGTAATGATATGTTGTGCTTGCGCCCTGTGAGTTAACAAGTGCTCGCGAGCACTGAAGAGCATTAGTTACCTTTACAATTGAAATTTTGTTGTACAAACAAAAACTATTAGTGTTATTATTTAAACTAAATAAAGTTTAAAGGTTCTTTGCTTGAGGTATATTTTATTTAGTAAGTAAAAAAATGTAAAGTTAGATGTTAACGATCTCACATTTTAGAGGCTCTGCAAATGAGGGCGGTAGCCATTTCCTCTCCCTCGCAGTCTTTACTTTCCGGATTAATCCGGTGCCCATTAAAGGCAGGGTCGACCCGGGAGACATTGCGATCTGAAAAACATTTCCGCCTCGACTGGGGAATCAACCCAAGACCACCCATAAGCCTCAACTGGGGAATGAACCCAAGACCACTCATAAGCCAGTGCGCTAACCACTGTGCTAAGGCGGCTCAGATATTTTTATTTAGTATTTACCACGTATTCGTTTGGTTACTACGGACTACGGCACTCTCCATTTTGTCGGACATCCTCTGATATTTTGTTTATTTATATAGTGTTACGATCCACAAATATAGGGAACTACTAGTATTACTACTTCAACTACTAGTACTACTACTTCAACTACTAGTACTACTACTTCAACTACTAGTACTACTGCTTCAACTACTAGTACTACTACTTCAACTACTAGTACTACTACTTCAACTACTAGTACTACTACTTCAACTACTAGTACTACTGCTTCAACTACTAGTATACTACTACTTCAACTACTAGTACTACTACTTCAACTACTAGTACTACTGCTTCAACTACTAGTGCTACTACTTCAACTACTAGTACTACTACTTCAACTACTAGTATACTACTACTTCAACTACTAGTACTACTGCTTCAACTACTAGTACTACTACTTCAACTACTAGTACTACTACTTCAACTACTAGTACTACTACTTCAACTACTAGTACTAATACTTCAACTACTAGTACTACTACTTCAACTACTAGTATACTACTACTTCAACTACTAGTACTACTACTTCAACTACTAGTAATACTACTACTTCAACTACTAGTATTACTACTTCAACTACTAGTATACTACTACTTCAACTACTAGTACTACTACTTCAACTACTAGTATTACTACTTCAACTACTAGTACTACTACTTCAACTACTAGTACTACTACTTCAACTACTAGTATTACTACTTCAACTACTATTAATACTACTTCAACTACTAGTATTACTACTTCAACTACTATTACTACTGCTTCAACTACTAGTACTACTACTTCAACTACTAGTACTACTACTTCAACTACTAGTACTACTACTTCAACTACTAGTACTACTACTTCAACTACTAGTACTACTACTTCAACTACTAGTACTACTACTTCAACTACAAGTACTACTACTTCAACTACTAGTACTACTACTTCAACTACTAGTACTACTACTTCAACTACTAGTACTACTGCTTCAACTACTATTACTACTTCAACTACTAGTACTACTACTTCAACTACTAGTACTACTACTTCAACTACTAGTACTACTACTTCAACTACTAGTACTACTACTTCAACTACTAGTACTACTGCTTCAACTACTAGTACTACTACTTCAACTACTAGTACTACTACTTCAACTACTAGTACTACTACTTCAACTACTAGTACTACTGCTTCAACTACTAGTATACTACTACTTCAACTACTAGTACTACTACTTCAACTACTAGTACTACTGCTTTAACTACTAGTACTACTACTTCAACTACTAGTTATACTACTTAAACTACTAGTATACTACTACTTCAACTACTAGTACTACTACTTCAACTACTAGTACTACTACTTCAACTACTAGTACTACTACTTCAACTACTAGTACTACTACTTCAACTACTAGTACTACTACTTCAACTACTAGTACTACTGCTTCAACTACTAGTACTACTGCTTCAACTACTAGTATACTACTACTTCAACTACTAGTACTACTGCTTCAACTACTAGTACTACTACTTCAACTACTAGTACTACTGCTTCAACTACTAGTACTACTGCTTCAACTACTAGTACTACTGCTTCAACTACTAGTACTACTGCTTCAACTACTATTACTACTACTTCAACTACTAGTACTACAACTTCAACTACTAGTACTACTACTTCAACTACTAGTACTACTACTTCAACTACTAGTACTACTACTTCAACTACTAGTATACTACTACTTCAACTACTAGTACTACTACTTCAACTACTAGTACTACTACTACTTCAACTACTAGTACTACTACTACTTCAACTACTAGTATTACTACTTCAACTACTAGTATACTACTACTTCAGCTACTAGTACTACTACTTCAACTACTAGTATTACTACTTCAACTACTAGTATTACTACTTCAACTACTAGTACTACTACTTCAACTACTAGTACTACTACTTCAACTACTAGTATTACTACTTCAAATACTATTACTACTACTTCAACTACTAGTATTACTACTTCAACTACTAGTACTACTACTTCAACTACTAGTACTACTACTTCAACTACTAGTACTACTGCTTCAACTACTAGTACTACTACTTCAACTACTAGTATTACTACTTCAACTACTAGTACTACTGCTTCAACTACTAGTACTACTGCTTCAACTACTAGTACTACTACTTCAACTACTAGTACTACTACTTCAACTACTAGTACTACTACTTCAACTACTAGTACTACTACTTCAACTACTAGTACTACTACTTCAACTACTAGTACTACTACTTCAACTACTATTACTACTACTTCAACTACTAGTACTACTTCAACTACTAGTACTACTACTTCAACTACTAGTACTACTACTTCAACTACTAGTACTACTACTTCAACTACTAGTACTACTATTTCAACTACTAGTACTACTACTTCAACTACTATTACTACTTCAACTACTAGTACTACTACTTCAACTACTATTACTACTTCAACTACTAGTACTACTACTTCAACTACTAGTACTACTACTTCAACTACTAGTACTACTACTTCAACTACTAGTACTACTGCTTCAACTACTATTACTACTTCAACTACTAGTACTACTACTTCAACTACTAGTACTACTACTTCAACTACTAGTACTACTACTTCAACTACTAGTACTACTGCTTCAACTACTATTACTACTTCAACTACTAGTACTACTACTTCAACTACTAGTACTACTACTTCAACTACTAGTACTACTACTTCAACTACTAGTATTACTACTTCAACTACTAGTACTACTACTTCAACTACTAGTACTACTACTTCAACTACTAGTACTACTACTTCAACTACTAGTACTACTACTTCAACTACTAGTACTACTACTTCAACTACTAGTACTACTACTTCAACTACTAGTACTACTACTTCAACTACTAGTACTACTGCTTCAACTACTATTACTACTTCAACTACTAGTACTACTACTTCAACTACTAGTACTACTACTTCAACTACTAGTACTACTACTTCAACTACTAGTACTACTACTTCAACTACTAGTACTACTGCTTCAACTACTAGTACTACTGCTTCAACTACTATTACTACTTCAACTACTAGTACTACTACTTCATCTACTAGTACTACTACTTCAACTACTAGTACTACTACTTCAACTACTAGTACTACTACTTCAACTACTAGTACTACTACTTCAACTACTAGTACTACTACTTCAACTACTAGTACTACTACTTCAACTACTAGTACTACTACTTCAACTACTAGTACTACTACTTCAACTACTAGTACTACTGCTTCAACTACTAGTACTACTGCTTCAACTACTAGTACTACTGCTTCTACTACTACTACTACCACTACTACTACCACTAATTCTAATACTTCCACTACTGCTGCTGCTACTACTACTACTACTATTACTACTACTACTACTAGTAATACTTTGTCATCTACTGCACCCCGACGCAAACTCACTGGTCTTGACTTTGTCTTACCAATAAGATTATTATGTACGTAGGGAGGACAGAGCGAGGTTGGTAGTATTGCGCAACTCTTCCTTACTTTAATCTAACATCATCGCGCAACTTATGGCATCACACTCTTGTCAACATCGAAACACGAATTTCCAAATTAGAGTTCTATTAAATAGACTGAAATCACACATCAAGTGTTCATGCTAAAAGTCAGCGTGGATTCAGAAAAGGAAAATGTAGTTAATATGATTTTTAACGCCAGACAACTACAGGAAAAGTACCCTAATATGATTTTTAACGCCAGACAACTACAGGAAAAGTACCCTAATATGATTTTTAACGCCAGACAACTACAGGAAAAGTACCCTAATATGATTTTTAACGCCAGACAACTACAGGAAAAGTACCCTAATATGATTTTTAACGCCAGACAACTACAGGAAAAGTACCCTAATATGATTCTTAACGCCAGACAACTACAGGAAAAGTACCCTAATATGATTTTTAACGCCAGACAACTACAGGAAAAGTACCCTAATATGATTTTAACGCCAGACAACTACAGGAAAAGTACACTGAACAGAATATCGGTGACATGTTCCATCGCTATTTAACAAGGTGTTCTCTGCCATGCTAGGTGATAATTTCAGGAACAACAGTGTAAGAATCAACATTGTCTTCCGTACTGATGCTCCACTGTTCAATCTTCGCAGACTGAAAGCAAGGATGAAAACCCAGGTGGACATCGTTCACGGACGACTGTGCGCTCAAAGCTACCAGTATGCATGGCATGCAGGAAAGCATGGACCCCATCACTTCTGTATATACTAATTTTAGTCTCGCTATATGTACAACAACAACAACAACAGCAAAACAGTTGTGCTGCATCAATAGTCAACAATGAAATTAAGTTTGTATACCTAGACAGAACTTTGTTTAATACAACAACAATCTACGAGGATGTCGCCCTGCGCAATGTTCGCGCTAGTGCAAAGTTTGGTGGTCTAGTACGAATATCTGGATCCGGCGTGGTCTGTGCCAGAAAACAAAACTTAATATGTATCGCATGGTTGATGCTATATTCAGCCAAATCTTGGACTGTGTATGCTAGATATCCAATGCAAATTAATTATTTTCACCTGCCGTGCCCGAGAAAGTTTCTCGATGCGCGTTGGCAGGATTACATCCCAGACACGAAGATTCTAGAAAGAAAAAAACTAGGACAAAAAGCCTTGTTGACCAGGTCTCAACATCGTTGAGCAGATCACATCGCCCGTATGCCAGGCGAACGAGTTTGCAAAGCGAGTATTCTACAATGAATTGTATGCAAGTAAGCGTTCAAACGGAGGCCAAAAGAAACGCTTCAATGAATACTTTACGACATGTCTCAAGCATTGAAGCATTGACCCAAGCTCTTGGAAAACCAAAAGGTTTCCCCAGGCCAAAGGTCATGTGCTTTAAGTATGATCGCAGAGGAGTGGGTGCTGTGAGCAGAGTTCGACAAGTCAAACGTAAGGGTCAAGAAGTGGGAAATCAGGTGTGGGATAAGCCCCCCCCCCCCCCCCCCGGTGGAACGAAGAGGCGCAAAGGGCATGGAGCGAGAAACGGAAAGCAGTAGCACTATGGAAAAGGGCAAGGAAACGTGTTGCGGCTCAGCTCATGGAGGTCGCACAATCGAAACGGAAGAAAGATATCTTAGTCCAAACATTCAAACAGATTGCAAAGTCAGCAATGGCGTCAAAATGGGACGAATTTGTGCCAGGAGATCACACGCGAAAAGTCACTAAAATTGTTCTGGCGTTTACACCAAATCCATGAATGGTCTGACAAGACGCGTGACTATTGCCAATTTACAGAGCGACGATACCGTCTGGCAGAAGACGGACGAGACAAAAGGTGCGGCGTTGCTGGCACACTACACCGCACAAATTGGTCAGAGAAATTTGGAAGTATATCAAGAAATCAGGAAAACGATTACAGATACTTGTAAGAAATTGAGCATGGAAAACCATATGCTAATCACAGTTGAAGAAATCAGGAAGGCGCTGAAAAGTACAAAAAACACACCACCAGAACTTGATGGCATTAGATACGATGACATTAGTCTGAGAACTGATGAGGAGTTGGGAGAGTTGGCGGACATGTTCAATAATAGCCTTCTAACGGGCACAGTAAAAGAAGGCTGGTTGCACAGCTATTTAGTTGCACTACCCAAACCTGGGAAGGGCCACACCAGGATGAAAGGCTACAGAATATTAACAATGCAGAATACGACAGGCAAGCGTATTGAGATATCTGGGTGTTTTTTTGACAGAAGTTTGGGTTTCACGGAACATGTTGACCACGTTATCATAAGGGTAGGCAAAGGCTTAGCAGCAATGAAGGTTATGGCTGCTGCACAGTGTGATCAGAGGTTGTCATTTCTTTTGTACCAGGGTTTTGTTGTGGCTGTGGTGGAATATGCACTGGCAATTCTGATTCTTAGCCAAACTCAGATCGAAAGACTGGATAGAATCCAGAATTCAGCAGTGCGTATCATACTGGGATGCACAAGAGACACATCGACGAGAGCTATGCGATATCTACTTGATTGTCCAACAACTAAGCACATATTACAGTATTGCCGTGCACGGGCGTACCTTCAAATATATGCAGATAAGGAATACCCGTTGCATTTCGAAATACATAAAGTTAAAGGCAGCAGACTCAAGAGAGGGAGGTCGTGGATGGGACGTGCTGTACAAAGGATGTCATACAAAGCGTGTGCAGATTGCAGGAAGTGGCAGCAGGTGCGGAATGGATAAGTCTACTCACAGATTTTGAAACTTGTTTGAGAGTAGTAATATCACTTAGCAGGGAATGCAGAGAATGGTGTCCCACGGCTGTGGAGAAAGAAGTGCAGGCTTTGGTCAGTGAGAATACCAAAGAGGGGGATGTGATTATATACACTGACGTATCTGTGATTAGACATGTTCGGAGAGCTTGGGCCTTCACAGCTCAGTGCGCAGGTAAAACAATCAGGGAGGAGAGTGGTGCATTTGCGGTCACTACGAGTAGTATGAACATGGAGACTATGGCGGTGACCAGAGCATTTGAGTGGGTATGCACACAGAAGGAACGCAGGTATGCATCTTGAGCGACTCTATGAGCATGATTAAGAAGGTACAAGTGGGTCTCGTTCACGAACAGTGGATTGAGGCCTTGAGAAAGGCGAGACTGAAAGTGGTTATATTTATTGTCGTGCCGGGACATATGAATGTTCGAGGCAATGAAAGAGCGAATCAACTGGCATAATTCACGATTGTGGCACAGAGCGAAGTGGCATCAAATCTTACCTACATTCGTGTTCACATAGATCAGATCTTTCAGAGCCCAGATTGGACTCATCAGCCATCTGAGGACTCACAAACAGACACACCAAAAATGACCTTTCTTATTACCATGCTCGTCTTCGCTTGCGAAATGGCAACATCATAATTATCTCTACTACTTCTACTACTGTGGCTACTACTTTTTACTGCTGCTACTAAAGCTGTTGTTACTACTTATAATTCTGCTTATTATTGCTACTACTACTACTACTGTTACTGTTTCTGAAATAATTATATTGCTGGTAGCACTTCTACTGTTGATATTGCCACAACTACTGCAGCTGCTGTTTCTACAACAACAAGAACAACAACCACAACAACAACAACTACTACTACTACTACAACTACTACTAATGCTACTTTCACTAATACTGCTAAGTCTACTGCTGCTATTACTTCTACTGCTTCTGCTTCTACCGCTGCTACTATTACTATTGCTACTTCTACTGCTGCTACTATTACTTTTGCTACTACTGATGTTAACTGCTTCTGCTGTTGCTAACTACTTCAAATTTTGTTAGCTACTTCTACAGCTGCTACTAATTCTACTGCTGCTAACTACTTATAATGTTGCTACTATTACTATTGCAACTACTGCAGCTACTATTACTGTTGCTACTACTATTACTGATGCTACTATTACTATTGCAATTACTGCTGCAACTATTACTGCTGTTACTATTACTGCTGCTACTATTTATACTGCTGCTACTATTACTTTTTCTCCTACTGCTGCTAACTGCGCCTACTGCTGCTAACTACTACTACTGCCGCTACCATTACTGTTGCTACTACTGCTACTACTGCTACTGCTGCTAACTACTTCTGCTGCAGCTAAATATTTCTAATATTACTAATTACTTCTACTAAATACCGCTATTATTACTGTTGCTACTACTGCTGCTACCATTTTGTACTGCTGCTACTATTACTGTTTCTCCCACTGCTGCCAACTACTTCTGCTGCTGCTACTTCTACTGCCGCTAACTACTTCTACTGCCGCTAACTACTTCTACTGCCGCTAACTACTTCTACTGCCGCTAACTACTTCTACTGCCGCTAACTACTTCTACTGCCGCTAACTACTTCTACTGCCGCTAACTACTTCTACTGCCGCTAACTACTTCTATTGCTGCTAACTACTTCTACTACCGCTAACTACTTCTATTGCTGCTATTACTGTTGTTACTTTACTGCCGCTAATTACTTCTACTACCGCTAACTACTTCTACTGCCGCTAACTACTTCTATTGCTGCTACTATTACTGTTGTTACTTTACTGCCGCTAACTACTTCTACTGCCGCTAATTACTTCTACTACCGCTAACTACTTCTACTGCCGCTAACTACTTCTACTACCGCTAACTACTTCTACTGCCGCTAACTACTTCTACTGCCGCTAACTACTTCTACTGCCGCTAACTACTTCTATTGCTGCTATTACTGTTGTTACTTTACTGCCGCTAATTACATCTACTACCGCTAACTACTTCTACTGCCGCTAACTACTTCTACTACCGCTAACTACTTCTACTGCCGCTAACTACTTCTACTGCCGCTAACTACTTCTACTACCGCTAACTACTTCTACTGCCGCTAACTACTTCTACTGCCGCTAACTACTTCTACTACCGCTAACTACTTCTACTACCGCTAACTACTTCTACTGCCGCTAACTACTTCTACTGCCGCTAACTACTTCTACTACCGCTAACTACTTCTACTGCCGCTAACTACTTCTACTGCCGCTAACTACTTCTACTGCCGCTAACTACTTCTACTGCCGCTAACTACTTCTACTACCGCTAACTACTTCTACTACCGCTAACTACTTCTACTACCGCTAACTACTTCTACTGCCGCTAACTACTTCTACTACCGCTAACTACTTCTACTACCGCTAACTACTTCTACTACCGCTAACTACTTCTACTGCCGCTAACTACTTCTACTGCCGCTAACTACTTCTACTGCCGCTAACTACTTCTACTGCCGCTAACTACTTCTACTACCGCTAACTACTTCTACTACCGCTAACTACTTCTACTGCCGCTAACTACTTCTACTGCCGCTAACTACTTCTACTGCCGCTAACTACTTCTACTGCCGCTAACTACTTCTACTGCCGCTAACTACTTCTATTGCTGCTATTACTGTTGTTACTTCTACTGCTGCTACTATTACTGTTGCTACTACTGCGGCATATATAGAAATGCCAGGATCAATGGGAAAATAATAAACAACCTTTTATATGCAGATGATACTGTTCTTTTGGCGGAAAGTGAACATGAACTAACAAAGACTAATAGATCAAGTCAATAAATCAAGTAATGAATATGGACTGGATATAAATATTAAAAAAACAACAACAACAAACCATGATAATCAGCAAAGACACAGAAGAACAAGAGCTAACATAAACATACATGGAGAGAAACTACAACAAGTAAAACATTATCAATATCTTGGACACATAGTCACAAATGACGGCAGATGTGAAACAGAAAAGAAGAACAGGAATGGCTAAAAGTACCTTCAATGGCATGAGGAAAATATTAATATCTAAACAAATTACAAACAAGTTAAAAATGAGAATTATAAAATGCTACATCTATTCTATATTAATGTATGGCCCAGAAACATGGACACTAAATAAACAATTAGAAGACAGAATTGATGCCTTTGAGATGTGGGTGTATAAAAGAATAGGGAGAACATCATGGAAAGAGAAGAAAACAAATAAAGAGATACTAAAAACACTTAATATGAAGAAAGAACTACTACAAGAAATAAAAATCAGGCAAATAAAATACTTATTAAGGCAAATAAAAGAGGTAGGCAGAGATACAAGTGGGAGAGTAACATCACACGGTGGACAGTTTACAGTCTAGCAGAGTGCACCACCAAGACAAGAAACAGGGGATGTTGGAGATACTTTGCAGCCAACCTTCGTTGCGGAGACGGCACTTGATGATGATGAGCGATTACTAATACTACTGCCACAAGGAACTTTTATCAATTGATACAAACGCAAACAGCAATAACAAAGCAAGTATTGATACTAATACAATTAACAAACGCTAATGACACATGTCTGCACTTACAGTAAATCTGGAGACGGTTACAGCCTGTCTGTGTCCATCTCCCTCTCTCTTTATCTTTACATTCCCATATTGATTCCATATTGAACGGTGAAGTCCTAGATACGTTGAATATGGTCAACGTGGTGGTGTAATTTCCAGCTACAATCTTAATATTGGAATTATAATTGCTTAAACAGTCATCATGGTGTCTGCACCGTCCAATATATGTGCTATAATTGTCACCTTTAGCCCACCATTCTACATTATACAACGAAGAATTTTTGACCTTGGCAGTGCATGACATGTTGTAGGAACTCCATTCTCTTGCTGGTTGACAGACATTGGCTGTTTAGAAAAATTTAAATAATACAAGTCAATATCTAAAAGTATTAACATTTTATTTACAATTTACGACAACTCATCTTGAAAGAACATTTTAAGAACATGTCTTCAACAAAACTTCAATTTTTCTCACCAATTCAGTAAAAAAGTTTTTTAGTGGTTTTTTTTTCTATCTGATTTATCACTTATATTCATTCGTGTCCAACTATTTTCTTCAGTGGTTCCTTTGCGCTTTATTCTATTCGGATATGACCGCAGATAGGCGGGATTTTTTTTTTAAAAGGGGGGGGGAGAGGGGTTCCTAAAGATTATAAAATATGTCTAAAAATATATGTCTAGACCTATATGCTTAACCCCTCCCCCCACCCTAAACCTAAAAAAGTAATTCGCCCATTTTCACATGTAATTCTTTTTCATGAGAAAGTTGATGCCCCTTTTGCATAAAAATTGTTATAAGGTGGGGTTGGATAGGGGTAGGGTGGGAGGAGTGGGGTTATTTACCTTGTGGTTAAATTCCTAGTACTGAACGTCATGTGTTGATTTTCTATTTCTTAAAGGGGGGGGGGGGAGTAGGGGAGTATTGAAACACTCTGCCCCCTTTATGCCTCATCTACGGACTTGTTGGGATATGTAGTATTTAAATATGCAATACCATATATTGAAAGATTTGTGAGTTGAGAGGATTAATGGAAATAGAATAACTTTTTCGCCCGTGTGTTGCCGGGGCCCGAAAGGGGAGCAAAGAATAGCAACACTGTTTACCTTTCACGCATGTCGTAAAAGGCGACTAAGGAGGTTATGGGATGGAGTTGGCTGTCCCATCCCATATAGGGTCAGTGACCCAAAGCCATGCTGAAGTCGGATGTATCAGACTGAAAGGCGCAGATATCGCAGCAGTGCTGTAAACCACGGCACAACGCATTCCGTTCTCCGGCATACATCCTGCTAATCTGCAGGAGTTTGAGAACGAACGCAGAAGAAGAAGAAGAAGAACTTTTAAAAACAAGTAAAGTAAGGGTAACTCCCCTCACACCCCGTAGTTTCCCAACAAAATAAGTCATGAGAAATCTCACTCTAAAACAGAACGATGATTTTTAGATCCCCCCCACCCACTAACCCCACCCTCATTTCGCGAGTCACATCACATTGATTTATACTTCTTCCTCTCAGTAAGTGTTGAGAGAGACTTGACTATTTGGATTTGTTGGGAGACTTGTTGGGAGAGACTTGACTGTTTGGATTTGTTGGGAGACTTGTTGGGAGAGACTTGACTATTTCGATTTGTTGGGAGACTTGTTGGGAGAGACTTGACTATTTGGATTTGTTGGGAGACTTGTTGGGAGAGACTTGACTATTTGGATTTGTTGGGAGACTTGTTGGGAGAGACTTGACTATTTGGATTTGTTGGGAGACTTGTTGGGAGAGACTTGACTATTTCGATTTGTTGGGAGACTTGTTGGTAGAGACTTGACTATTTGGATTTGTTGGGAGACTTGTTGGGAGAGACTTGACTATTTAGATTTGTTGGGAGACTTGTTGGGAGAGACTTGACTATTTAGATTTGTTGGGAGACTTGTTGGGAGAGACTTGACTATTTGGATTTGTTGGGAGACTTGTTGGGAGAGACTTGACTATTTGGCCCTGGGTTAAGCCACGGCCATATAGATGTATTTCAGATCATGCTATAGCGTTACAAAAAGAGTCAGCTGTTACCAAAATAGCTAGAATTTCCTTTAAATACCACGCCCTGTTCCAGAATAGTCTTCGGTACTAATCTCAAGCATCGTCACTCATCTTGGCTGAAGCGATTGTTTATTTGTCGCTTTGTGTGCACTTTGGGTCGTCAACCAATTAAATGCGCGATAGTGGCCGCCTGTGACTACGTCGATAGTTTCATACACGCAGACAGCAGAATAAATGTTACGCTTGCTTGATTGAAGTTAGCTTGAACAAGGTGAGCTGTGTTTAAGAAAGAGAACCATCTCTCTCGTACGGCTGGCCTACTTCTAGCGATATTGTTACAGAGGTCCATCGTTCAGTGGAAGCACTGAAATAGACTTAGTTAGATTAGTTTAGTTTAGTTATGTAGTTAGTTAGTTAGTTATTCCTCTAGCGTCAAAGACGGCACATTGGGCGGATGTCCTAGATTTCCAAGTGTTGCGTTTCATTGATATTTGTCTTAGTTCTTCATTGTTTCTGATACCGATGGTGAAGCATTCTCTTGTAATAGTTCTACGCAAAGTCTTTCTTGGTATTCCTCGTTTTCTCTTGCCCCGTGGTGACCACATCAAAACTTGGCAGGGAAATCTTTTGGTATCCATTCGCAGCGCGAGTCCGATGTAATTCCAGCGACGCCTTCTTATATAGAAGGATACATATTCTTGTTTTATTTCTTGCCTGATAACTGTATTTGATTTAAAGTTTGACCAATGGATGTTCAGTAGTCGTCTAAGACATTTATTTTCAACGGTGTTCAGTCTGTGGTCTACATTTCATGTTGCAAAAAGACTAATTGGTTACAAATACTTCAGATGAATGTGTCGGGGAAATGGCGCAAATACAACGGCGACATGACACATTTCCGTTATAAATTCTTGAGACTAACGGGAATTGAACCAGTCCGTTCTACGGCACCAAATCGCCTAGCAACAATTGCACACGCGTTTTTCAGTACTTGACTAACCGCATCGCCAAAAAAAGATGCGATTTCATCAAGCCATTCAAATCGTGCACACAAAGTCACCCGAACGGACCAATCGAGACAAGGACAATTACAACAACAACAAACATCCCGTACAGGTATTGAAATATCCTCAGTAACAACAAACACATAACATAATATCCGTATTAGTTATACAAGGGCCGATAGGTCTTCTTGTAAACATGGATAACATATATAGACAATACAATTTTGCTTCAAATAATTGTTTATACAAGTAAATTTAAGTAGGAAGACGTTCGGGTGACTTTGTGTGCACGATTTGAATGGCTTGATGAAATTGCATCTTTTTTTGGAGATGCGGTTAGTCAAGTACTGAAAAACGCGTGTGCAATTGTTGCTAGGCGATTTGGTGCCGTAGAACGGACTGGTTCAATTCCCGTTAGTCTCAAGAATTTTTAAAAATTGTCCTCTGGCTTCCTACTTAAATTTACTTGTATAAACATTTCCGTTATGTGGACTACGTCATACTGGAAATCTAATAGAAACAACCTGCCACAAGAGAGATACGATGGGAGTTTGGGAACGAGCACAAAAAACACTGAAAAAGTCGAACAGGCGAAGATAAGTGACACTTTACGAGATCAACACTCATGACTATTATGGAGAAGGGCTTGATAAACCACCAGGCTCATACATTTTACAACTGTATTCGTGAGAAATGGTTCAAGGTCAGGACATCCTGGCAGCTTGATAACCGACTCTTTTTGCAAAGGTGTAGCATAACCTTGTATATATCTAGATGACCGCCGTTAAGTGTTTAGTTTTTGTTGCTGTAGTCTTGTATGAATGCAGTCCGGAGAGGGGAACAACCTATTTTAGTTGACGGGCAGGATTGATCTTTTTTCATGTGGGGTGGGACATGCAGCTTACTTTTACAAATCCCTTAGAGTTCCAAGTTGTTATACTTTACGCTCAGTTGTCAGCACAAATAGTACTTATGTTGAAATAAGTCTAGCGGACTAGTAAAAATGAATTGTCATGCTATATATGGCCCGGGATCCGTATTTTGGCTACCTCTGTACATTCAGTAATATTTAACATCAAACTGCATCGTAGTCTTCATTATTCTCTAAAACCAACATCATCTACTATTTGAACATCTCATTCTACTGATGATGGCTGTTACAGAAACAATTATACTGATGATGGCTGTTACAGAAACAATTATACTGATGATGGCTGTTACAGAAACAATTATACTGAATATGGCTGTTACAGAAACAATTATACTGA
Source organism: Meghimatium bilineatum (assembly GCA_034231615.1). Taxonomy (NCBI): domain Eukaryota; kingdom Metazoa; phylum Mollusca; class Gastropoda; order Stylommatophora; family Philomycidae; genus Meghimatium; species Meghimatium bilineatum. The sequence continues at coordinate 14,772,242 of CM067311.1, read as the reverse complement.
TGATGGCTGTTACAGAAACAATTATACTGAATATGGCTGTTACAGAAACAATTATACTGAATACGGCTGTTATAGAAACAATTATACTGAATATGGCTGTTACAGAAACAATTATACTGATGATGGCTGTTACAGAAACAATTATACTGAATATGGCTGTTACAGAAACAATTATACTGAATATGGCTGTTACAGAAACAATTATACTGAATATGGCTGTTACAGAAACAATTATACTGATGATGGCTGTTACAGAAACAATTATACTGATGATGGCTGTTACAGAAACAATTATACTGATGATGGCTGTTACAGAAACAATTATACTGATGATGGCTGTTACAGAAACAATTATACTGATGATGGCTGTTACAGAAACAATTATACTGAATATGGCTGTTACAGAAACAATTATACTGAATATGGCTGTTACAGAAACAATTATACTGAATATGGCTGTTATAGAAACAATTATACTGAATATGGCTGTTACAGAAACAATTATACTGATGATGGCTGTTACAGAAACAATTATACTGAATATGGCTGTTACAGAAACAATTATACTGATGATGGCTGTTACAGAAACAATTATACTGATGATGGCTGTTACAGAAACAATTATACTGATGATGGCTGTTACAGAAACAATTATACTGAATATGGCTGTTACAGAAACAATTATACTGATGATGGCTGTTACAGAAACAATTATACTGATGATGGCTGTTACAGAAACAATTATACTGATGATGGCTGTTACAGAAACAATTCTACTGAATATGGCTGTTACAGAAACAATTATACTGAATATGGCTGTTACAGAAACAAATATACTGAATATGGCTGTTATAGAAACAATTATACTGAATATGGCTGTTACAGAAACAATTCTACTGATGATGGCTGTTACAGAAACAATTCTACTGATGATGGCTGTTACAGAAACAATTATACTGATGATGGCTGTTACAGAAACAATGCTACTGATGATGGCTGTTACAGAAACAATTATACTGAATATGGCTGTTACAGAAACAATTATACTGAATATGGCTGTTACAGAAACAATGCTACTGAATATGGCTGTTACAGAAATAATTCTACTGATGATGGCTGTTACAGAAACAATTCTACTGATGATGGCTGTTACAGAAACAATTATACTGAATATGGCTGTTACAGAAACAATTATACTGAATATGGCTGTTACAGAAACAATTATACTGATGATGGCTGTTACAGAAACAATTATACTGAATATGGCTGTTACAGAAACAATTATACTGAATATGGCTGTTACAGAAACAATGCTACTGAATATGGCTGTTACAGAAATAATTCTACTGATGATGGCTGTTACAGAAACAATGCTACTGAATATGGCTGTTACAGAAACAATTCTACTGATGATGGCTGTTACAGAAACAATTCTACTGATGATGGCTGTTACAGAAACAATGCTACTGAATATGGCTGTTACAGAAATAATTCTACTGATGATGGCTGTTACAGAAACAATTCTACTGATGATGGCTGTTACAGAAACAATTCTACTGATGATGGCTGTTACAGAAACAATTCTACTGATGATGGCTATTACAGAAACAATTATACTGATGATGGCTGTTACAGAAACAATGCTACTGAATATGGCTGTTACAGAAATAATTCTACTGATGATGGCTGTTACAGAAACAATTCTACTGATGATGGCTGTTACAGAAACAATGCTACTGAATATGGCTGTTACAGAAATAATTCTACTGATGATGGCTGTTACAGAAACAATTATACTGATGATGGCTGTTACAGAAATAATTCTACTGATGATGGCTGTTACAGAAACAATTATACTGATGATGGCTGTTACAGAAATAATTCTACTGATGATGGCTATTACAGAAACAATTATACTGATGATGGCTGTTACAGAAACAATGCTACTGAATATGGCTGTTACTGAAATAATTCTACTGATGATGGCTGTTACAGAAACAATTCTACTGATGATGGCTGTTACAGAAACAATGCTACTGAATATGGCTGTTACAGAAATAATTCTACTGATGATGGCTGTTACAGAAACAATTATACTGATGATGGCTGTTACAGAAATAATTCTACTGATGATGGCTGTTACAGAAACAATTATACTGATGATGGCTGTTACAGAAATAATTCTACTGATGATGGCTGTTATAGAAACAATGCTACTGATGATGGCTGTTATAGAAACAATGCTACTGATGATGGCTGTCATAGAAACAATGCTACTGAATATGGCTGTTACAGAAACAATTATACTGATGATGGCTGTTATAGAAACAATGACAAACTGCTGAATACAAATATTGCCTAGAAAAAGGAAATGCAGTTTTAAAAACAATACTGGAATGTTTGCTGGAATGTTTTCACCATGATCAGGTGCAATGCCTACTGTCATAGGCGATCATGTATCTCCAAAACTTTATATTTTCAGTATCTTTTATCAAGATCGTTGGTAACTCTTTACCATGGCACGATGTCAGACTATCTAATATTTTCTCACGCTGTTCTCCTTGAATTATCTTGTATTCAACCTTGCCCGTAATACTAATTTCTCTAGACCTCCCTGTCTCATAACATGTACAAACACATAGATGATGTCTCTTTCTTTTATTTAATCCTCGCCTCGCATTTGACTCTTTCATTTGATTCCTCGTTAGTTTTCATTGCTGGCTATTGTAATTTCTGCATTATTTTATAGAACAAAACATCTGTTGACTCTTGCAACTATTCTGTTTATTTATTGTCTAAGTCTCGCATCCATATCTTAGAATTGGTGTTGTGTAGTTCTGAAAAGATCTCTTCCTTAACTCTGATAGGGATATATTACACAGTATATTCTTCATTTGGAGGAATGATGCCTTTGCCTTTAAAGTTTCAAGAGTGGATGAAAGAGAGGCATTAATTGGTTGGTTGGTTGGTTGCTGATCCAGCGGTCCATGGGCTCATGTCTTTTGACCTAATGGCATTATATTGCTGGGAAGTCTGTGGATTGTCGGCCCATCCCGGGACAGAGACAGTAACTATCACACCTCCAGGAAGGTAGGTTTCAACCTATGCACTGCTCCTAGCCACTGTAGCCAAGATATGATTCACTGTGCTCATTCCCCGCCACCAATTCACTACTGGTTATGCCGAGCTTCTCTATTGCTCTAGGCATGCAACTAAATGCTCAAGTCAAAAGGATTGTCACGTCCTGAGTCACTGTGCCTCTATGATGGGTCTGAGCCATTGGAAAAAACAGTGTTGCCAGTTTCCTCCTCTCCAGTGTTGCACAGTACATCTCTGGCTCCCTCCCAACCACAGAGGGTGCATACATATATATTCAAGTAAACATGAAACACATTTCAACAACAAAATAAAAGCATAATTGTATAGATGACTTGTCATGAAGCTTCTCTAAGAAGATAACCTCAATATAACGGCATGTCATCCACTAAGGTTTTCTGTTACATGGGTGGTTTGTCTAGTGGGTCATTGGTGAGACCCACAGACGCAACCACATGCGTATAGGCATTAAATAATACAGAGAGTTTCAAAATCAAAGTAGACCTGAGATATTAGAAATCAAATTAATGTAGAGATAGTTAGAAAGTTTAAATAAAGTAAAGTTATTAGAATGTTACAGTAAAGTAATGATATTAGAAAGTTAAAATAAAGTAAAGTTAGAACCTTACAGTAAAGTAATGATATTAGAAAGTAAATTAAGTGGAGTTATTAGAACGATACAGTAAAGTAATGATATTATAAACTTAAAATAAAGTAAAGTTATTAGAACGTTACAGTAAAGTAATAATGTTATTAAGTTAAAGTGAAATGAAATTATTAGAAAGTTAAAGTAAAGTAACGGGATTATAACATTAATGTAAAGTGAGGTTGTCAGAAAGTTAAAAGAAAGTGTAGATAATAGAAAATTTACATAAAGTAAAGATAGACAATTGCAATATTTAAAAATGAAATCATAGAAATGATGAAGTCATTTGTATTGACTGTAGAAATAATAACTATATGACTTACAAACAGTCACAGATAAAACTGTAGTACTCAGAACCACGAAATATAATGATCTCATCCCTTCAAACATCTTAAGACTTCAACTCACAAATTATGACTTCAGCATCAAAAATTAAAATATAAATGACTGAAAGAAATCGTTTAATCAAGTTTATAGTAAAACATATGTTTTAAATTTGAGTTGAGGGAAACCTCACGGATCTTCCTACAGACATCACACTGTAATAGGTTGTTACTTGAACCAATGATGAGTTATCTAGTGATGTCACGTAGTGGCCTGGAGTTCTTGGAAATGTACATACGATATATATATATATATATACTTCCTATTTATGAAGTGGTAGTCATAAATTAGGCTGCAACTAAACATCGTGTCGAACGCAATCTATCTATAAATCCGTAACCCGTCAGGGTCGTATGGGGCTTCAGCATACAGAGTCCTCCAGCGATTTCTATCTTGTCCTGTCCATTCCTTGATGTCTGTCATTGTCTATATTTGCTCTCTGTTTCTCCCCCTCTACTTCGACGGTTCCCTGCAGTATAGTTTTTTGACAAACAAGGAATCATGTCTGGATGCATGTCCAAACTATGTTTGTTTTAACAAACAAGGAATCATGTCTGCATAAATGTTCAAATCATGCTGGTTTTTACAAACACGGAATCATGTCTGCATACATGCCCAAACTATGTTCGTTTTATGAAACACGGAATCATGTCTGCATACATGTCCAAACTATGTTCGTTTTATCAAACACGGAATCATGTCTGCATACATGTCCAAACTATGTTCGTTTTACCAAACACATAATCATGTCTGCAAGCATACATGTCCAAACTATGTTCGTTTTATCAAACACATAATCATGTCTGCAAGCATACATGTCCAAACCATGCTAGTTTTGTACTTGGTATTGTTGAACACAATCATTTCTCGGAATTATACAACTACATATCGGCCACCGAACGTTTATTTACTTCAGTTCTAGGTAACTACTTTAAAATAACGCACAAAAAGTGTTATGCAATGACATGTATAGTACATTTTTGTTTTAACAGTAATGTCAAGTGTTTATCTACGTTTCATTATTAAATTATTTTTTTTTTTAAATCCTGAGAGCTCCAGATGAAAATTAGCAATTGGCCGAGACCGATTTTGACAAGACAATTGACCCCTGGCCTCTTTATATAAAATGTACCGCCGAACCGGTACATTTTGTGGGATTGGGTTTTCATAGGAATATATATACCGGTATATATACACACACACACACACATATATATATATATATATATATATATATATATATATATATATATATATATATATATATATATATATATATATATATATATATATATAAATACATACATACATATACATACATACATATGGGGCAGTCTCCGGTGAGATGGCAGTCAGAGATTCAGACTTAGGTTGACTACGTCTATCCCGCACAAGGTGTTCCGCTGCCAGTGATGTTGACTCGTATAATTAGGCATGTTGTGCTTGTGCCCATCGGGTACTGAACCTTTTCTTATCTGCGACTATTATTCTGGTATAGGAAAACTCTACAGACCAGGCTCGTTCGCCCTCTTAGCCGGGGTGTCATTCACCACCATTGTGAACTCCTCGTCCATGTCTGAGTCTTTATACATATTTAGGAGCACCAAGGGCTACAAGTTTGTTCTGGAGCTGAACAACATTTTAGTTCCCATTTTCACTGTAACGTTTTCCCGTTCTATTTGCACTTGGCGCTTCTCTCTAGTGCTGTGCCGCCCTCTCATTGTACTCAATGTTATATTTACGGAGCCTAGCGCGTGACTTTCAATATACATCCTGACATCTACCGACTTCGTGACATTTGCAATAGCCACCCCTCCAATGCCCCAGACAGACGGACTTACGTCACTGTGTGTCGACAGTGTCACTGTATTTGTTGGCGCAGATATATATGAAATATTGTTATTCTTTTTTGCAGTCAATTAAGATTCCATCTGCTGCCTCCACATTTACGGACACATCCCCAAAAATGTTGATCAGGAACACAGCACGATCAGCTGCATTTCTATTTCCAGGGGTGCACCACGAGCAGGTACTTTTGGGATCTTGGTTATCTGCTAACCCTGTGACTGCACGAGAGCAATGCCCTACCCTTACCACCACACAGAAAATGCATGAGCTAGTCAAAGAAAACTGCAACGGATAAAACGTATTGTTTTCCATGATGACTTCTTCTAGGTCACAACTCGTGCCCTACCCGGCCGAGAAAGATCATTTGTTACCTATCACTCATTTCAAAACATTGTTGTACAATCCTTCACTGTTGTCTTGGAAACAGTTTTCACCATACACCGCCTGCATTCTTTGATAAATGTTGATTGGTCGACATCCTTCGACTGTAATAAAACTGAATAACTGCTTTTTGGTCGTTTTGGACGGATTCGTCATTACACCGGCTACGTTGTCGAATGACTGTACATGAAACTAAGCTTGCGAAGAGAATGACCAATTGACCATTTGTCCATCGATGTGTACTTCAGTGGTAAAATCAATGATGACGCCTTCACGCTCTTCGCGTGCTCTCTTGACAGATAACAGCACGGGAGGGGTGGGGGGGGAGTTTTATTTGAACACGTCTCGTGTATATGTGTGTGTGTGTGTGTGTGTGTGTGTGTGTGTGTGTGTGTGTGTGTGTGTGTGTGTGTGTGGATGTACGCGCGCGTGTATGCGTGCGTGTGTGTATGTAAGCTTACATTTAGATAACTGGATATAAAAACGCTACCATAAAGGCAGACATACATAAAGGTACACAGATAGATATACATGCAGGTACATAAGCTTATAGCAGCAGACACATACAAACAGAAAGATACACATAAAGGTAAATGGACAGAAATAAGGATTGGGTCAAAGGGCATGAGCCCATGGACCGCTGGATCAGCAACCGACAGAAATAAGGCAGACATACAAACATAAATTAAAAAATAGATATATATAGGCCCCTATATATATATATATAAACACACAACAGACTGACAAAGGTAGACTTCAATCATTCAATCAATGACATAATGACTTCAATCATTCAATCAATGACATAATGGCTATAAAGGACAAATCTCAATTTTAATAGAGAGTATGGCTAAACATGACAAACCTCCTAACTTTTAAAGGACAAATCTCAATTTTAATAGAGAGTATGGCTAAACATGACAAACCTCCTAACTTTTAAAGGACAAATCTCAATTTTAATAGAGAGTGTGGCTAAACATGACAAACCTCCTAACTTTTAAAGGACAAATCTCAATTTTAATAGAGAGTATGGCTAAACATGACAAACCTCCTAACTTTTAAAGGACAAATCTCAATTTTCATAGAGAGTATGGCTAAACATGACAAACCTCCTAACTTTTAAAGGACAAATCTCAATTTTCATAGAGAGTATGGCTAAACATGACAAACCTCCTAACTTTTAAAGGACAAATCTCAATTTTCATAGAGAGTATGGCTAAACATGACAAACCTCCTAACTTTTAAAGGACAAATCTCAATTTTAATAGAGAGTATGGCTAAACATGACAAACCTCCTAACTTTTAAAGGACAAATCTCAATTTTCATAGAGAGTATGGCTAAACATGACAAACCTCCTAACTTTTAAAGGACAAATCTCAATTTTAATAGAGAGTATGGCTAAACATGACAAACCTCCTAACTTTTAAAGGACAAATCTCAATTGTAATAGAGAGTATGGCTAAACATGACAAACCTCCTAACTTTTAAAGGACAAATCTCAATTTTAATAGAGAGTATGGCTAAACATGACAAACCTCCTAACTTTTAAAGGACAAATCTCAATTTTAATAGAGAGTATGGCTAAACATGACAAACCTCCTAACTTTTAAAGGACAAATCTCAATTTTAATAGAGAGTATGGCTAAACATGACAAACCTCCTAACTTTTAAAAGGTCCCATTGTTTCTTTGTTGTTGTTTTTTTTCAAATTGACCAATAACAGAAAAAAATAATCAAACATAAATTTAATTGCCAGTGACACTAAATGGAAAAATTTTTGGCAACCTAAGACAGATTTAAATGCAGATAACCCGACAGACGTAAATGTAAACAGTTATGAGAGCAAAGATATACAGAAACAGACATAGGCCCCCTAATAGCAAGTAGAGATACACAAAGGTAGACAGAAATACAAGCAAACAGACATAAAGGCAGACTGATAAAGGCTGACAGACTGAAAGAAGGTAAACAGTGAGAAGGGCGAAGGCTGGCAGACTGACAAAACGATAAACAAATAAAAACAGACCAATAAATGTAAGCAGACTAACAAAGACGTAAGCAGGCAGACAGATTTGACACTAAACTTTAGATCACTCAGTGGTAGCTACTCAATTTAAAGGAAAACGAATTTCCCAAGAAAATGTAAAATGTTTGAAACAACAGGATAGGCTGTTCCCATGCCTCGTAGATGTCGTCTGTACTATAGGCATTTACGTTTTTGATTATTGTTGGGCTTTTGATTGTTCGTTATTTACATACTTGGAGTGGCATGCCAAAAATAGCCAAGGCCAACTAATAGATTTCACGCAAATCGGAAACTAGTTCATGTTTACGTTTTAGTTGACATGTCTCCTATAATGACTATCGGTCACGATATGCCTATACTTAGTCAACAATAAGAGGCGTCTAACTTGGTGAATCTAATGTTGTCAAGTGTTGATATTTCTGAAGTGGGTAAGAGAAGAAGGGTTTAACAGAAATATAAATATATAGACTAGACTTGCTATTCGTGTTGGTTTAAGTCTGCTGATCCTATCTAAAAACTGTTGCTGGTGAAGCTCAGTAAAGCGGGAAAAAAGAAAAGGCTATGTTGAAAATGAATAAAACCCTTGGTCTTCATAACACAGACTGCACGTTTTGATCAACAGGATTTTATCAAGATCATTATCATCAAGTGCCTTATCCGCAACGAAGGTTGACTAAAACGAACCTTCAACATCCTCCATCTCTTACATTGGTGGTGCACTCCGCAAGACTATAACCTGTCCATCCCGTGAAGTTTCTTTCCCACTTGTATCTTCGCCTACCACTCGCTCGTCATCCCCTCCCTCGATTCAATTAGATAACTCCAAAATACTTTGATATTTATTTTATTTAATAGTTCTTTTTTCATACGAAGTGTTGTCAGAACCTCTTTGTTCGTTTTCTTCTCTTTCTATGGTGTTCTCCCTATTCCTCTATATACCCACATCTCAAAGGCATCAATTCTGTCTTCTAATTGTTTGTTCATTGTCCATGTTTCTGAGCCACGTATTACTTTATAATAGATGTAGCATATTATCACTCATTTTTAGTTTGTTTGTAACTTGTTTAGATGTCAATATTTTCCTTATGCCATTAAAAAAACTTAGCCATTTCTATTCTCTTTTAACTTCTGTTAATCTGCCATCATTTGTTATTATGTGTTCAAGATATTGTTAATGTTCTAATTGTTGTAGTATCTCTCCATGTATTTCTATGTTTAGCACCTGCTATTTTGCAATTCTGCTGATTATCATTGTTTGATTTTTTTTTTGATGTTTATGTCTAAGTACATAATCTTTACTTGATTTATTTACTTTTTATATTAGTCTTTGTAGTTCATGTACACTTCATGTCTTCAATTGAAGACATTCATGGTATCGTCTGGATATCACAGGTTTTTTTATGATTTTCATACTGATCTTGAGCCCTGGCACTCCTTCTATATGTTTAAAATGTTCTCTGTGTGGATGTTAAATAGGCTGGTTGATAAAATACATCCTTGTTTTTTTTTTTATTTCTGTGTACAGCTGTTTTCACACCTTATTGACGCAGTCTGTTCTGTCCTTACTGCATGTTTTCCTGTTAAGGAGTGCAGGGATGCTTTTAAGGCTGTAGAAATAAAGGACGCTTTGCCAAAAGCGACGTGTACAGGTAGAACTTTTTGTGTTGCACCTCCGAAAGACAAAAATTCTTGTCCCAACCGCGGATTGAACTCGGGACCTCAGGAATAAAAAAAAATATTTGTTACCAATATATATTTCTAATCACTCTGATATCTTTCCCATTTATGCCAATTTCTTGAAGACATTCAATTTTTCATGTTGTGCGCTGCTGTAAAAGGCCTTGCTGTAGTCCATGAAGCAAATATAGATATTTTGTTGTTGTTGAAATTGTATGTATTTATCCATCAATAGTCGGATACTAAGTATAACTTCTCTGGTACCTTTAGTTTTCATAAAACTAAAATGTTCTTCACCGACTTCAATGTCTATATTGTTTTTAATTCTTTCACGTGAACTTTACAATATCAAGGGCATTAACTCACACTTTCTGTAAATAATTTTAAAGAAATTTGCGCCCGTCTTATTTTTTAGTAGTTTGTAATGTCATCGCGGGATGAAATATTTTGTGACGTCACTCTGTGGGTCCATTTTTTTCTATTGCAATAGTTCACGTATCGATGTTTAACTTGCATTCGACTGATAATAATACAATATGCAGACTATAGCGTTTAGGAGCGGATTGGATGTTATGGTTAGAATTAGTTCTAATACTACTTCTAACCCCAACACCCCCAACCCTCTATCCTAAACTCTAGCATTATCCTTTCTCTTCCGATGCGCACAACGTGGACTCGTGTAACAATGTAACCTCCGCTATTATTAGCCTTTTTTAATTTTTGGCCAAACGCTCTGTAAGTGAGGTAATTTTATTGACCGCGCGAAAACTGTGCACACCATAACGCTTTATGCAATAAGTCTTTGCATGGTATCTAAGTTCGCTCCAAATTCCGCTTATTGACGAAATATTCGGTAGGTTTTTCATATTGTACAGTTCCCTTTCATGTAGCATCGTGAGTAGTATTTGGTTATGTAGCTCATCAAACATATTATTCTGTATTCTGTACAACCCACGGCCCTGGGCTTCTTAGGTTATGGCATGAATACTGATAATTTCAGGTCATTCGGCATGTAGCCTGTTTCATGTATGTCATTGTAAAGTTCTGTGATGTTTCCACGCCAAATTCATCTAGAGTTTTTATTATGTCTGTTGTTATGTTGTCAGCGATTGCAGTATTTCCGCAATCTATAGTTACTATTGCGTTTTCAACTTCTGATTTCAAAATTTCTAGTCCATTATTGTATTATATTGTAGATAGTTTGTTATGGTGGTCATCAAAACAGATCTATCACATATTCTGTCGATCTTGTCAGTACTTCTGTCTTATCTATTATAATTTTCCACTCTTAGTTTTAATGCAGAAACCCCCATTTACGGGACTTTTCTTATTTGTGATCTGTCTTATTTCTTTGTGCATTTCTTTAGTCTTCTGTTGTAGTAACATCTCTATTTCTCTGCATTTTGTTTCTATCCATTGTTCATTCGCTGTTCTGCATATGTTACGTATCTCTCTATCTATAAGTGAATATTTTGAGTATTTTTAGCTTTCTTCCTTTCTGGCATTTTCTCAGCGAGAGAAATTTCTGGATATGTTGTCACTGACGCCCAAAAAGATGTCACCAACTGAACTTATTAACACGAGACAAAGAGTTGCGGAGAAACACGATCGCCTACGCCGATCAGCATGGCACTTGATTGATTGATTGATATTTTCTCTAATATTTCATATATCCATGTTTGTTTGCTCTTGGCTTTTCCTATTAGTAAATTTTAAATTGTTGTTTGAATGTTTTTCCTGACGCTATCCCATTTATTGCATATTTTCGCTTATGGACTCTCCCTTATGTATTCTTCCATTCATTCTATCATACGTACATATCTGTTCATTACTTCTACAAGTTATTTTTGCTGTAGATCTGGTTGTTTTTAGTGCTGATGTTTTAAAATTATATTTAAAAAAGTTCAGATTCTTGTAAAATAATCCACATCAGCAGGTCCGATAGAAAAACCTGAGATATAGGGGAAAACCCCACGAGTGGTAACGCTGTTCGCTAGTTGAAATATACTTTACATTCTTCCTAGGCCTATGACTAAATAAGAACAAAAATCACTTAGGCCTATCCTACAGGATGTGGCATCTAACTGCTCAAGTAGTAAGCGAATGACATCATGATAGGGACAGACACACACAAGAAGAAACTGATATTTTACCCATTAAATATAGGCCTACTTTTTTAAAAAACCATATGGTGGACAGTGTTACCGCTCTGTAATCTGTATGTCCTCATAAGAGAAGAGGGCACAGCAAACTTCTTTCCAGACTACACTTTCCTTGGATTTTCACTTCAGATCTCTCCATGTGATGTTAGTCACTGATTATATTTATGGAAAATTATTTCTTCTTCTTCTGCGTTTGTTCTCAAACTCCTGCCGATTAGCAGGATGTATACCGGAGAACGGAATGCGTTGTGCCATGGTTTACAGCACTGCTGCGATATCTGCGCCTTTCAGTCTGACACATCCGACTTCAGCATGGCTTTGGGTCACTGACCCTATATGGGATGGGACAGCCAACTCCATTCCATAACCTCCTTAGTCGCCTTTTACGACATGCGTGAAAAGTAAAAGGTGTTGCTATTCTTTGCTCCCCTTTCAGGTCCCATCAACACATAGGCAGGAAAATTATTTAACCTTCGGTAGCTTCGAGCAAAAAACAAAGTGAAATCATACATCACCTGGGATATATTTTTTGCTGGCGACCATGTCCTAAAAGCCAACTCTGAGGCTGATCTACAAATCATCAAATGCTGATTCTCTAAAGCCTAAACCAAATTTCGGCTTACTATTAATACGGAGAAAACAGAAGTCTCTTTCAAACCCCTGTCTTAACCAGCACCTGGCAAAATCTATCACAAGTCCCGCATAAAGGTAAATGGGGTAGCACTGAAAGTTGTTAATAGATTCACATACATAGGTACCAACATTCTGACACGACACATAGAGCCTATGCTTGCTTGATACTGCATATCAAGCGACCAAACGTGACATAACTCGAAAACCGATCGCCATTCAATCCTGAGATTCCTCACAGCAAAAGCAGAGAAAAGACAATAGGTAGACAGACATAGGTACTACAACACTATCACAAAATTCCAACGTTGATGAGTACGTGTATACCAGGATCTCCAAGGCAAGCAGCGCATTCGCCAGACCGCGTGCAAATGTGTGGCATAGAAATGACAATAAACTACAGACTAAGCTGAAAGTTTATAGAACAGTGGTACTTCCAGTGTTATTATACGATGGTGAAACATGGACTGTGTATAGACGACATGCCAGGAAGCTCAATCACTTTCATACAACTTATCGAATAAATGCTGCTATATTTGAAAGCTCTTAAGTGCTCTCATTCAGTTTGAAATGTCTACACAACAAGTCCGGTTTTCTTAATTAATGCTGCTGTATTTGAAAGCTTCTCAGTGCTCCCATACATCTTTCTGTGGATATCCATCTCTGTGGGCCAGTGTTCTTCCCTTAACTGGTTTAGTGTATTGGAGTCTTGCAGGATATGTTCAGCTGTCTGTGCTGCCTGCCCACATGGGCACAGAGGTGATGGGACCAGTTTTAGTCTATTTAAGTGGCTGTTTAGTCTGATGTGTCCTGTTTTGTGGTGGAAAATAATGACATGCTCAGCTCTGTCAAGATAGTGATAGTTGTCTTCTCGGTGGTCAACTTTTCTGATAGCTTTGATGAGGGTCCTCTTTTCTTGGTAGATGATTTCTTGGTCTTTTTGTTCCTGTGTTGCCCCCTCCATCCTTTGCCAGCCTATTTGCCTCTTCATCTACTGGTATGCAACAGTGGAATAGTATCCACTGTAGTACTACCCTTCTTTGGATGCTCACTTCTCATATGTCTTCATGTCTGGCAGATTATTATCTGACAAGGGCTTGTAGAACAGTAACAGACATAGCATCAATAAGAAACTACACCTGTTGTCATTGGCTTGTGTTTTTAATTATTTCTGTAGCAAGGTTTAGAGCCTATTTTTTCATAACCACATGATATGATTATTCAATAAAGAAACAAAGTCAACTGCTGATAGATGCTAGTATATTTAATCATGCTTTCATAATATAAATAATACACATAATAAACAACCCAGCAAAATCTATTGACCACTATTTTGACATGACAATAGTGTAAATGGAACAAAAAATACATTCAATGATTATTCAGGAGGAGGTGATTAAGGAATGTTGGGGGATAGTCTTATCAGCTTGTCACCTGGGAAAAAAGCATCATTATCACTGCATGACTTTTGTCAAATTCTTACTTTTGTCTTCTGTCAAATAGTTGCCATTGATGATGAAGATATGCAGGCCAGCAGACAAAAGCAACCTTTGTCCTTTTGTGGAAGACCCCCGGGAGGTGGGGAATCACTGCAGGTGGGTCATCCGATATGAATGATGAACTAGTTGGCAGAGAAGTATATGCTCCACTTCTGGAAGGACATGATAATCCTGGGATGCTGCCACACTTGAATGCCTCCCTTTGGGAACTAAACATGCATTCATAAACCTCACTCCTAACACACGACCATACTCTTTGCAGAACAATCATCAAAGATGATATCAAAATATGGGTCTTAACAACATACAAGAATTACACACAGTAGTATCATAGGGCCTGTAGTATCATAGGGCCTATCGCTCAAACTGGAGAGCTCTGGTTTCTGTCCTATGCGCAGTGTTTGGCGCTGAAGGAACAGAGATATATACAATACGACCATGCCTTTGAGACAACAGCCTTATACAAGTTTGTATGTCACCTTGGTTACTCACCTGAGGGAGACATGCTTTTGTCATAAGGTCAGTTCCTTATGTAAATGAGAAGTCAACTCCTTATGTAAATGTCAGAGGACCAACTAAACAATTCAAGCATTTGTAGTTTTTATAAATAAGTGAATAATATAGAATTGTTGATCTCCAGGGTTTTCGCCAAAAAAAAAGTAACAAAAACTAGCTTATGGTAAACAACCAGACTAGTAGAAAACAAAATGCTAGAACAAAGACCTTGATAACTGATGAATCACTATGGAAGTCTCTAATCAGTATCACCAGGCAATCATTGTGAATGTAATTTCCAAGCAACAAGAAGAATGAACATGTAAAAAAAAAGGAAAATAAATAGGGATAGAAGTTGATATTAAACAACTAGAGAGAACGTCACAGGATAAAGATGTTGGAGACTTGTAGCTGATGACCTATAAACCTGATTGATAAAAGGTGAATGCAAAAAAAAATACGTTGACAAATCGATACTTATTTAGATTTTCAATAATGGAAAATATTTTTGGGAGTAATGAAAAAAAACAACAATTCAATCACCCAGTCATGGAGTTTTCAGTTTCAACTGAGTTTAAAATGAACAATAATTATTAACAGCTTGTATATGTCATGATATTAAATTTATATTTCAACTAGTATGTTTTGAGGAAACAATTAAACAAATAAAACTTGTCAACCTGTGAGGTCTGCCAAAGCCGGATGTGTTGAGCCATTGGTACAAATAAAATGGTGACAACGCGCTTACATTCTCTGGGCTACATCCTGCTGGAAATTTAATAGGACCATTATCCTGCTAAAAGAGAGAACCAGAGGGACTTTGAGAATGAACACTGAAGAAGAACATGTGAGATTTTTCCATATAATATAACCTTGTCAGCCATATTTGACAATGTAATCATTCCTGAGATCTCCATGGCCTAGTCGTTAAGCCATTTGTCTAGTGTTCAAGAGATTGCAAGTTTGATAAAGTTCCATGACTTCTTGTTTATAAGGCATTAAAGTCCCTTTTTAAGCCTTACATCATTGATATAACCTTTGTGATTCCTTTTAAGATTTCTAGCCTTTCCTTGTAGTATTATTCTAAAGGCAGGCTCTACATACTATTTTGTAATAATGCCAACTCTACATACTATTTTGTAATAATGCCAACTCTACATACTATTTTGTAATAATGCCAACTCTACATACTATTTTGTAATAATGCCAACTCTACATACTATTTTGTAATAATGCCAATTCTATATACTATTTTGTAATAATGCCAACTCTATATACTATTTTGTAATAATGCCAATTCTATATACTATTTTGTAATAATGCCAACTCTACATACTATTTTGTAATAATGCCAATTCTATATACTATTTTGTAATAATGCCAACTCTACATACTATTTTGTAATAAAAAACTGAAATAAATAGCATCAGTGTCATCTTAAAGAACATTTAAGGGACAAAAATTGAACTAGAAGACATTAATAATTTTTAACCATTGATTTATGACTTCCGCAGGGCTCTAGATATGTTTATTAAGGTCCCACAGAGACCTTAAAAAGTGACCATACAGTGTTTACCTGTAAAACAATAATTTCTTATTTTTTGTGGAATTTTTCAATGTCCCTTTGGAAAAATTAATCAGGGGAGGTTATCCACTTTATTGGCTTGCTTCCCTGTACTAAATGTCATGCTAAAACTTTCCAATGTAGGGTAGGTTTTAACACCTTCCCTCCCCCAAATCTAAGGGCTTGGATTCATGTATTTAATACTTAAATTTATAAATATATCTGCTCTGTAAGGTCTTTTCTATTTTTAAAAGATTATACAATATTTTATGACTTTGTGGGGCTTTTGTACATGAATTGATATCAACAAATTCTACAGGTATGAAGTAATACCCTGTGTATTTATGTCAACAAGTTCTACAGGTACGAAGAAATACCCTGTGTATTCACATGAACAAGTTCTACAGGCATAAACTTTTAGTTGTCAAATGTTTAACTATCTATCATGTTTTCTCTGATTTTGCTGTAAGGCATTGCAGCATTAAATGACAATTGGTTTTCAGGTTATGAAACACTTCATTACTTGACATACAGTAATATTGTAAACTCTCAGAATAGTAGCAACTCCTTCAATCCAGCTTCTCCTTAATCTTCCCATGCCTCTTGGTGTTTCCATTATCATGTTTTATGCACTTGTTGCTGGCCAATATCTGTTTATTCTCAATAAGTGGCAGAATCATTTCAATTTCTGTTGTTTCAATATATTTGACTGTTCTTCTTCTTCTTCTTTCGTTCACTTGAAACATGTCTATATCTGTAATTCTGTCATATTTGACTGTAGATTTTATTCCAGCATTTTTTGTAACCTCTTCATTCCTCACAGTCTCTGCTGTTTATGCTTTGTTAAAAAAAATTTTATACAAGAAACAATTAAAAAGCAACAATTATGGGTTCATGTTAAGCAAATGTGGCCTATTTTTTACAGAACTAATCTCATACATTATTTAATGAAACAAACTTTTGTTAAAGGTGCATACAATCCCTCCCACCAAAGGGTGTTCTAGGGGAGGGGGAGTGGACCTCTCAGTGCATTATGTGAAGACTGAATTAGCACTAGCAGACACTTCACATTTTTTATCTCCACTTCTCGGAAGCTCAATGAAATCAAACCTACTATTAAAAAGTATTGACTGTTATGACATGATTAGGCCACATTTGCACAATATGTACCCAATATTTTGTAGTGTCACATCACACAACGTCTAACAAAGTCCAAACATATGCAGTCATTGTGTAAAATAACTGCTCAAGAACTTGTTAAATATGTTAGAGTATTACACATTATATTCTTTTTAAAATCACAAATATTAATACATTTCTTTGAATAGTCCTATAACATAATTTGGTCATGTTTTTATTAGACTTTGAGTTAGTAAAAATAACAACAACAACAATCTTTAAAAAGGTAGACAGAAGGTAAGCACAACACCAGTGTTGTACTTTCTTATCCCATTTTACAACATCAGTGTGAAGGACTAGATGATGATGATTGTTATGATTAGAAACATTGACATTAGACAGAAAAAAGGTACAATAATAGAAACTTTGACGGAACAGTAATCGCAGAGCATAACCCCCTCTGCAGCCCCATCCCCCTCCCCGCCAGGGTCCTCAAATCTAGCAGTATCTTGCAGTTGTACCTACGTTCTGCAAGTGACATGACATAATTTCTTAGACCATGCAATAAAATGAAAACAATGCACAAACCATCATACACTACTAATGAACATGCACAAACCATCATACACTACCAATGAACATGCACAAACCATCATACACTACTAATGAACATGCACAAACCATCATACACTACCAATGAACAAGCACAAACCATCATACACTACTAATGAACATGCACAAACCATCATACACTACTAATGAACAAGCACAAACCATCATACACTACTAATGAACAAGCACAAACCATCATACACTACCAATGAACATGCACAAACCATCATACACTACTAATGAACAAATGCACAAACCATCATACACTACCAATGAACAAGCACAAACCATCATACACTACTAATGAACAAATGCACAAACCATCATACACTACCAATGAACATGTGCATTGAATCTTGTTTCATTCACATTCCGCTATAATAACAAAATATAGGGGGTATGCTTTGCAATCCTAGAACCTCATTGACATTAGACAGAACATAGTTACAATAATAGAAACATGGATGGGTAGTCAACCTAACATCTAATCTCCTTAATTTTCTTTTATGACATGGAATCTCCGTGGCAGAGTGGTTAAGATATTCATTTTGTGCTCAAGAGGTCTTGGGTTAGAATCCATACATTTGTCAGTTCTGGATTCTGAACTGAAAAAACCTCTCTCAACATCTTGTTTTGTTTACATAGTTGATTAATTTCTTCCATCCCTGGGGATTATCGCTTATAACTACAGATTTACATGTTTTGAGTGGCGCGTTCAGCAAACGACGTGTCAATTCGTTGAGTGGAAGTCATATATAGCATTCTTAGTACAGTGATCTCATCTTCTACACTTTTGTTCATCCTTTCTCAATCCCTATAACATGCATGGTGAAGGGTGCAGATTTATTATTCCTTTCTCAATCCCTATAACATGCATGGTGAAGGGTGCAGATTTATTATTCCTTTCTCAATCCCCTATAACATGCATGGTGAAGGGTGCAGATTTATTATTCCTTTCTCAACCCCTATAACATGCATGGTGAAGGGTGCAGATTTATTATTCCTTTCTCCCTTTTGGGCTCCAGCAACACATGGAAGAAAATGGACCATATCAAAAGACAATAAATTGTCATGTCATGTATCAAGATAAATATGATGGCAACTGAACATGAGATTGCTTCCACAAATGAGAGAGTGATAGAATATCCAAGGCAATGATGTCACCAGTTACGCACAATATAAAATCACGAGCATGTTCAAGACATCTCTTATGCTCTTACTTCTGTGTTACATGGTCTCCTGTCTCAGACTTCAGTATCATTTCATGTATAAAATATGGTGTTCATTGGAGATAAGGCTTCATGTCTTATAGTTTGTTTTCTAGACTGGCTCCTTGCAGCCAGACAATGTTAGACCTCCTGATATAGTGGGTAGGTTTGAAGGTGTTTGGGTACATGTTCCACATAGTCTGGAAAAAAATCTTGAAAAAAGTGCGAGACAGGTTGATTTGATACAGTAGTTCTCAAAACTAAACTACTGGTATCTTTAGTTCTTACTTGGATCTGTTACTGTAAGGATGAGAAGTATTCTTTGCAACTTGTTATGTTGTAGGAAAATATTTCTTCATGTTTTTGGTAGAGAGTAGAGAGTCAAGTAACAGTTTCCATAATGAGGGATAGATGTTCTAGACCTCAAGTAATCATGTACATACTTGTTTTACACTATTGTTAATATATTTGCATTGTTTTTTTTACATCTGGAGCCAAAACAGTTGCTCCATATTCTATAACAAGATGTTTCAGGATATTCAAGTTGATTCCCCAGTTTGTTCCAGTTGCTTCAGTATGTACAAGCATCTGCATGCTCTTCTTTCTTTGTTTCTTGTATATGGGAAAACTATATAAGTCTTTTGTCTAGTTTAATCCATGGATAGATAAACCCATAACTCATCAGGGGTTGTAGGAGTACTATATTGCATGTGTCAATACACAGAATCCCCAAGCTATGTCTTTCTTCATCAATGCAGAGGTTTGTGGAAAAATCTTCACCAGTCCAGTCTTTAATGTTGTCTGGCCAATGATTTTCTGTGACCTATTGTTTCTTTCACCTTTAACTGTTTCTCACGCCCGTGTGTTACCAGGTCCGAAAGGGGAGCAAAGAAAAGCAACACTGTTTACCTTCTATGCATATCGTACGAGGCGACTAAGGAGGTTATGGGATAGAGTTGGCTGTCCCATCCCATATAGGGTCAGTGACCCAAAGTCATGCTGAAGTCAGATGTGTCAGGCCGAAAGGCGCAGATATCGTAGCAATGTTGTAAACCATGACACAACACATTCCGTTCTCCGGACTACATCCTGCTAATCTGCAGGAGTTTGAGAACGAACGCAGAAGAAGAAAAAGAACTGTTTCTCACATGATTATTTTTTAATGGGAAAGCATGTCATCTTACATGTTCAAACCATGCACATTCTAGTCATTTTACTATTGACAATAGTGATTATTGTGAAAGTATTTCATATCTTACACCAAATGGCATAACAGGAAAAGAGAATAAAAGAGCAATCATAAGAAATATAAGTAAAAAATCTGAGTCAATAATCATTGACTAGTTTAAATAGTGAATTGTATAACATTGTTTAAATAGTGAATTGTATAACATTGTTTAAATAGTGAATTGTATAACATTGTTTAAATAGTGAATTGTTTAAAAAAAATGCATGAAGTGTCATGGTTAATTTCACAACCCAATTTTGTATGTATACTTTCTCAGGCAGTGTATACTGAGATAATTCAGTCATGTACATCGTATAGAGATAGTCCCATCTGTACGGATATCAGTTTACAATATCTGTTAGAGTGGAAGAGAGGATCTCCCTAGCATAGTGGTTAAGCTGTTTGCCTTGTGTTTAAGAGGTCATGGGTTTCAAATCCGGCTTGTGTTGTCTTTTTTTACAAGGAGGATTTTTTTCAGATTCCTTTGAATTATCACTTGAAGCTATGGAGTTACGTGCTGTGAGTGGTACTCTAGCACTCGTTGAGAGTGATAGAGTACAAATGGGAAACCAAGTACAGTGAGTCAATCCTCTATGACTTTTGAACTTTTTTGAGCCAGAAAACTAAAAATTAAGTTGAGAGATATGTGTCAATCTCAAATTATAAACATACCAGAACAAGTTATCATTATACACCTCAGAACAGGACAAAACCAACTCTGCAGTCACATGTATACAAAGTTCAAGATTAGCAATACAGCCATGTGGATAGGCATCACAGACTACAGAACATATACTTCAAGAATGTCCTGAATATGAAATGCTAAGACACACACCATCATAAGAAGGAAGCTACAGTATTTTGGACACTTAAAGAGACATGATGATATCGAAAGGCTGATTCTGGAGGGCAGAGTGCCACCAAAGAGAAGAGTGGAAGACAAGAAGATGATGGACCAGAAACATCAAAGAATGTATGAATATGTCTCTGGCCAATACAGGTATGCTTGCCTGGGACAGACAAGGGTTCAGAGTATCCATGATGAAGACAATGTTCTGGAAAGAATATGTCACTATATATATATGTATAGGGTCTAAGACATATGGTCTAGAGTTCCACTGGTCTAGAGGAACAACACTAGAGTAAACACAAGTGTGGAAGAAAACAAGTGAGATGACAAAACAAACTGACTGGTTCTGCTTCTGTAACAGATGGTCAACCTATGGACAGAGTAGACACTCAATGCTTCATGACAATCTGCACGATTGGAGGATTTTGAGATCAACAAGCATGAGTCACTATAGAGAATGTGTGAATTGAGAGTGAGGATCGGCATAGCACGGAGAGAACACGATATTAAACAATTTAAAAATCACTCAACTAACACAGAACAAGAACCATAATTCTCCCTGAGAGATTTACTAGAGATATAGCACCATAGTTGTCAACTTATTTTTCTATAAATCCATATTTTTAATAATTTATTTCTGTATTTCATTAAAAACTTCAGTATTTAGTACTCCTTCCAAAAATATCTCCAATTTCCCTGCAACTGTTTCCGAATGTACATCATCTGAACTTTCACAATCATGCTCATCGAGTCACTGAATATACAGGCTTGCTCGCGGACAGCCTGCGAGCACACCTATTTCAAAGCTTTGATTATTGCTAAGATCTCAATTGCCATTCTGCTTCTTGTCTGAGTGAATGCACTATTTTTTTTCTATGATAGTCTCCCCCCACCTTTGAGCCATGAAGGCACAGGCACTCCTGATGTGTCTCTCAACCGACTCATCTGTATATATAATCATATCACTTTCTCTGGAATTCTCAGCAATCAGAGTGAGCACCTCCGACTCCATCACTGTCAGACACAATTCATTGCACTCTCTATTGAGTGTTATTATTACTGTGAAGGCTGTCGGACAATCTAAGGGTGCCCAACTCCATTCCACACCAGGTAGCACATCCTCAAATCTAAACACACTCTGTATAATATACTCTGCATATTCCATCCATGACTTTCCTCTCTTAAGTCGACTGCCTTTCACTTTGAGAATTTCAGGGTGTAGAGTGTGCTCTTTATCAGCGGTGATTTGTAGGTAGTCCCGCACCCTCCACATTTGTATTCTTTGCTCTGCAGTTAGACAATCAAGTAAGTATTGTATAGCCCATGCCGACGTATCTCTCGTACACCCCAAAATGATTTGCATTGCCTCATTCTGGATTCTATCCAATCTTTCTGTTTGAGTCTGACTCAGAGTTAGAATCGTCAATTGTGTACTCTACCACCAATCCCTGATACATCAGAAATAGCAGCCTCTGTTCACATTGAGCAGTAGACATAACTTTCATTACCGCAAGACCTTTATAAGCCTTTACAATGATGTGGTCAAAATGATCTTTGAAACTTAGACTTCGGTCCAACATAACCCCCCCAAGTACTTCATTGTGCTGGTTCTCTCAA
Source organism: Meghimatium bilineatum (assembly GCA_034231615.1). NCBI lineage: Eukaryota > Metazoa > Mollusca > Gastropoda > Stylommatophora > Philomycidae > Meghimatium > Meghimatium bilineatum. The sequence goes on along the minus strand of CM067311.1, from coordinate 14,749,199 downwards.
GGACATCCCATTTCAAAGTAACCAGTAGCGTGGATGTGTTTACTATGTGATTATTTAGACAAAACCATGTTATCAATGCTTTTGATGGATTAACAAAAGTTCCAGAATTACTGCACCACTCCCCTATACGATCACACTCTCTCAGCAAATTCCTGGCACTCGCTTCTCTATCTCTGCCCTGCCTATATACCAAGATGTCATCAGCATAGGAAATAGTTCTCCCCGGTCAAACAATCTGACAGCTCATAATTTGAACTGTATACACATTAAATAATACTGGGGACAGAGGTGACCCTTGTGGTAGTCCCCGGGCTTATGGCTGTTGGTGCCGAACACCAACTCCCACACTTAAGAACAACATGTCTCTGAAAAGTGCAGAGACAATCCACCTGACATTAAAATGACTTACTTGGAGATGCAGCATTATGGTCATCATGCAATCCAAGGACACTCTGTTATATGCATCATCCAGGTCTATTTCAGCCACGCACGTCTCCATTTGTGCATCAAAACTTTTGAGCACTTTTTGCGTGAATAAAGCGACATTGTGCCACGTCTGTTTACTTGGACGATAGCCTCCCAACATTGAGGGTAGTCTCTTATTCCTCTCTAGATGTAATAACAATTTCCATGCAACAATCTTTTCTAATAACTTGCCGATCGTATTCTGCATGGTTATGAGCCTGAAACTCTATATCTTTGCATGACTCTTGCCAGGCTTGGGTAGTGGGATTAAGTAACTATACAGCCAGTCTTCTTTAACTGTGCCATTCACTAGGCTCTTGTTGAACAACATTGCCAGCTCCTTACATTTTAATAGAGACAGTTGAAAACATAATCGATCTCCCTGACTTACTGGTTAAACCATTTGCCTTGTATTCAGGAGGTCACTAGTTCGATACCAGGCTGTGACATCTCGTATACAAGTGAATTTTTTTCAGAGAGCCAGAGGAATTATTATTTACAGCTACAGAGTTACGTGCTTACGAGCGGTACTTCTGGTAGGTAACGTGATGATTTGTTGAGAGGGGCTGAGTACTGTGGGAAAATCTAATTACAAATATGTCAATTCTCTATGTTTCTTGAGCCCTTGTTAATGGGATTAAAACAAATGAATCATATTTTTAAGGCTGCATTATCTTATGTCAATAATTATTGATGAATTCTACTACTTGTATTACTACCACAACCAGCAGTGAAGGAGTAACCAGGATGACATGGAATGTGAGGAGTGCAAAAATATATAACAATTATTTGGAAAAAATATTATCTGAAAGATACACATGCAAAAAATGTCATAGTAATCTTAAAGTTTACACAATGCATTAAGGTTGTGAGGTATTTGAGACTTCACAATAATAAGGACCGGAATTTACAAGTGAAACCAGTTCTCTTCATTCATAACTTTTCCCTTCTCCAACTCTATTACTCAGGAACTCATTATATTCCTGTCATGTGAAGCTAAGTACACCTGAGACAGGAAGTGAACCCCTAAATACTTGGACTGTAAAACAAATGACTTAACAACTTGACTACATCAACACTCATCAGTGCCCGATTACTCAACCAGCAGAGTAGACCATGACATAATAGCCTCACAACTTTTAGTGATCCTTGCGACAATGGATCAATATAATATTTAAAAATATTTGTTTAATACGTTTGCATATCTGTGACAGGGATGCAGGATATTTCGAATGACGTGGCTTCCACAATATATAATCCAGCTCAGAAGCTTTAGGTATTCTTTAAATAAATATTGATAACATTTTGAGCATATTTAATGTCTGTAAAATCAATCACATTTGAAATTCTGTATATCATCCTCAATTTTAAAAACATCAAAATACAACAATTAACTCTGAACTATTAAAAAAATAGTTATCAATTATATTATATTCATTTACATAATTTATGTTTGTTAACGGTCAGGTATATAAAATACTTCTGGATTTGTTTATAAATGTAAATATTGTCAGTGGACATCCGTGGCTAGTCAAGCATTAATGACCATAGTTACTTTGAGTTTAGTGACTAGTGTGCAAATACGAGAAATAGTTCTCTCATATGATTGGCTAACTATATTAGCGATATGATTACAGACGCCAACATTCACTGATGTCGTAAAAACACTGAATGTATTAGTTACCAATGCCGAAGTCGGATGCATCTGGCCAATGGTGCACATAAAATGGCAACACAACGCATTTAAGTTCTCTGGACTACATCCTGATTGAAATCTAAGAGGACCTTTGTCCTGCTATAAAAGATTTCTTGAGGGAATTTTAGAACAACCACCAAAAATAAATTGTCAGTTTTACTAGCAATATACAAACATGTTCTAGTTTTACTAGCAATATACAAACATGTTCTAGTTTTACTAGCAATATACAAACATGTTCTAGTTTTACTAGCAATATACAAACATGTTCTAGTTTTACTAGCAATATACAAACATGTTCTAGTTTTACTAGCAATATACAAACATGTTCTAGTTTTACTAGAAATATACAAACATGTTCTAGTTTTACTAGCAATATACAAACATGTTCTAGTTTTACTAGCAATATACAAACATGTTCTAGTTTTACTAGCAATATACAAACATGTTCTAGTTTTACTAGCAATATACAAACATGTTCTAGTTTTACTAGCAATATACAAACATGTTCTAGTTTTACTAGCAATATACAAACATGTTCTATGGGAAATAATACAACAGTATAGAATATTTTAGTTTTTCTGAAAACAATTAAATATTAATCAAAATGATTTAGTCAAATCAGAACTGATAATAATCAGAATAGAACAAATGGAAAGTAAACATGGCTACAATACTTATACAAAACATGAATATATTTTTTAAAAATACAATGTGACTTATTTATAATTTTGTGTCAGGGAACAAATGTAGCATCAGCCTACAACAGTAACATCAGTCAAGAAACTGTACTGTCATGGAGTTCAAAAAGAAGCTTAGAGCAAATTATTTTTTAACATATGCACATCAATGAGTTTTCACACAGAGGTGCATGGATACCTGATGATAACCATGCATAACTGATAAACTAATGGAAAACATTATTGTCTGGAAATTGTCTTATCAACTGGTGAGGAAACAGTTGTTACCGTATACACTCTGAAGGTATTGTTCATACAAGCAGACCTGGTGTAATGCAGTCATCCTTATACAAGATGTGTTTGAAGGATTCAACTCACAGATAGAGATATGTGGCTGCAATAGACTTTGAAAATGTGTACAATGAATTCCCTTGGACTTTTTAATCAATTTTTGAGATTCCAAGTCTCATTATCACATGAACAGGATTGCTGCTGCCTTGCTTCAGAGACAGATAGATTTTAAATATGGTAGTTGGGCACCTGCACCAACAGTCATAAACCTTTGAGTATAGAAAACAGTTTTTCAGAGTATGAGGTTACTACAAAATGAGCAGTGACAAAAAAACACTCAATACATTTTCAAACACAGAAAGAGAAAGATAAACTAAAAAAAATAACAATTGTGAAAAGTGTGCTCAGATATCATACAAAGTGTGAGCATGTTGGAGAATGTGTCATCCGCGTGGACTAGAAAAGTGTCCTCGTAGATTGCCAGACTTACTTCCTGGGAGCAATAACAATTGATATAGAAAGTAAAGTGGCACCCTATTATTGTTGAGTCTGATGTTTGAGTATTGATGGATAGTGTGCTCAGACATCATACAAAGTTTGGGCATGTGGCACCCTAATACTGTTGAGTCTGAGGTTTGAGTATTGATGGATAGTGTGCTCAGACATCATACAAAGTTTGGGCATGTGGCACCCTAATACTGTTGAGTCTGAGGTTTGAGCATTAGTTAGTGAGAACTTCAGGAAATGTGATATCATTAGTATTGTGTGAGATGAAATGCTTGAGGAAAGCTGCAGAGGTCACCAGGCTTGACAGATTACGAAATGAAGACACCAGTGAAAGAATAGGTATAACACCTTGCACAGAATACATAGAAAGGCAGCAGATCAAGTGGTTTGGCCACAATATAAGAATGCATCAGGACAAGTTACCCGTGAAGGCATATAACCAAATGAGATCAGGATACAAAGTCAGAGGAAGACCATGGAAAAGATGGATTAAAACGTTAGGGACATCTTGAACAAACATGGTCATAGCACAGCTGAGGCAGCACATCTGGCCTTGGAACACAAGCTCGAGCTCCTATCACCCCTACACTTAACAGCATGAAGGGCCTATCACCCCTACACTTAACAGCAAGAGTGGATAACAAACCACCTGGGAAAAGACTCTAGACATCATTATGTACACGGATGGTTCAGTTGTTAAGACATGCATAGTGCTTGGGCCTTCTCAGTGTGTAGGGAAGACCATACCAGATGAGAGCTGAGGTGTTGTGACTACAAGCAGCCTGACTATGAAAATTGTAGCAGTAACCAGGCTTTTGAATTGGATGGAAGACACAGATTGCAACTCATGTCTGAATTCTCAGTAATTTGATTGTAATCAATAAAAGCAGGCTGTATTCATGAATAGTAGCTAGCGGTAGTAGGGAAGTTGAATTAGAAGCAGCTACATTAATATTCATGAACAGTTATTCAGGTGCTCGGGGTAATGAGAGAGCATATATGGTGATGAGTTCTACCACTGTATTCAGTAATAGAGTAATGGGCAGAGATGGTATACCAAACTCCTTATGAAGAACAGAAAGAGGGTGATGATTCCCTTTTTATGTCCAGAATAACGGAACTGTTCTTGAATAGTGATGACATCAGAAATTAACATCATCATGGGCATAGAAAGTGTTCATCAACAGAGAACTGGTAAGTGTCAGTTATCGTATAATTAGATATTTTTAAGGGAAGATTGGAGCACAGGTGAATGTACTGTGTGCAATGATAATGATCTGATGAATAACAAACTAACATCCATAAGTTACTGGCAACCAATCAATCAAGTGCCATGCCGAATGGCCTAGGCGATCATGTTTCTCCACGACTCTCTGTCTCTTGTGTTGTCAATAAGCTCGGTTGGTGAGCTTCTACCGTGCCACAATATAAGGCAACCAATACTTAAATAAGACTTATTTTTATATTTTGATGTAATCATTGAAACATATTCTATGTAGGGAATTATCTTTCAAATATTTAACACTTATAGAAATACCCTAACCCTTGTTTGATGGAGCAAACATCAACGGTGCAGGAGACTGCATGGCAGAAATAAAGAAGAGATTGGCAATGGCATATTGCAAAATAACACGGTTGAAAAACATATGGAAAAACAACAAAATAGAAACAAAAGTGCTAATGTTACGAACTTTTATTTTTCCGGTTGCAACATACGGATGTGAAACATGGACCGTAAGTAAAACAGCGGCAAAGAGGATCAACGCCTTCGAGCTGAAATGCTGCAGAAAGATACTTAGAATATCATGGAAGGAAAAAAAACGGAAACTCAGATATTATAAACATATTGAAGATTCCAGAGTGTTGGTTACTACACACAATAACAAAAAGAAAACTAAGCCTGTTTGGTCATATAAAGAGGCACAACTGTTTAGAAAGACAAATAAAAGAGGGAAGAGTACATGGGAAGAGGAGGAAAGGCAGACCAAGAAGACGATGGACTGACGACATTAAAGATAACATGAATACATCGCTAGAAAATGCAAGCCACATCGCCCAAGATAGAGAGAGGTTCAGAGAGTTCATTGGGAAGACAACGTTCTGGAAGGATTACGTCACATGACATGACAGATTTCATTAACCTTATCAGAGCTGTATGAAATGGTGTGATCTCTGCCAGACATTTAAACTCCAAGCAAGCTGTAAGTGTGTCAGGACTATTTCCATTGTCTCACTAACTAAACGCCATGCAGATCAGCAGATAACGATTTAATATAATTTAATTATCTTCCATGTCAAACTATGTCATAGTGTAAAACTACACTACAATATATTTATTAATAAACATATTTTCTTCAAGAAAAACATAAAGACTTCAAACTTTTTGTGTTGCAGTTATGAATTTAAAGACAAAAAAGGCCCTCCTCACATTATCAAGGTGCAATAAAGCCAGAGTATAGTTATATTTTTAATAACCAATGGGCCCTCAAGGGTAATATGGTCACTTTTTGGTGGCCACTTGTACTCACTCATCTTCTGAGACTGCTTTGATCTCTGAGACATTTGTGGCTGCAAAAACAAACACTACCTTACCTTGGGATAGATTCTATAACACTGGTATATGAAAGCATTGCACCAACTACTACACAATCAAAGTTACAAAATTATGCAATGTTTTAATGTAACATTTTTTCACAAAACAACTTGCCCAGAAATTGTGTTGATACATAATAATGGAAATCAAACCACAGATAATATCTACAATTTTTATACCTACACTTTGCTACCAATGTCAAACATGGTCCTTAGCAGTCTTGCACATGTAAATCGTTACATGTGAAATGAAGTGTCTTAGAAAAAGATGCAATGGTTACTAAACTAGATAAAATAAGAAATTAAGAAGTTAGGAAAAGAGTTGGCATAATATGTATTGAACATACTGAAAGACAGCAAGTAAAATGGTTCAGCCACCTTATAAGAATGAAGCCAAACCAAATACAAAAAAGAGCATATAACAAAATAATATCTGGGGCATAAGGCCAAAGGAAGACCAAGAAAACAGTGGATAGAAAACATCAAAACAGCCTAGGACAAACATGGACTTAATGCAACCAAGACAACACATCTGGCCTTGGAACAATAGCTTAAACTCCCACCCCTGCGCTTAATGGCAAAAGTGAATACGATCAACAATTATTCACATGGAGACAAACAATATATATAATATTGTAGTGTAAATCATTTACATTTGATGACTGCCTTTTTAACATATTCACCTGACCACTTATAGGTTTGCCCTTAGTGTTTACAGGTCAATTCAAAAAAAAAACTTAAACCAATAAATCACCCTGTCATGACTAAAAGAACTGATATTAAACTGTGTTACAGGAAGACTCAATAAGAAAACATTAATGAATGAGCTGATTTCAACAAAAAAACTATGTTACCGTACAAAAATATTCCCAAAGATATCATTGTCACTAAAATGTGAAATATATAACAGAAACTCTTGAAATCACAGCTGCTGAACATGGCATAGCTGGTTACTTCAGGAAGACATCATGAAAGTTTTGAATAAGAATGAGGGAAAACTTGACAGAATGTTCCACTGTAGTCAGATTTGCTTGACCTCTGGGCCATGAAATGTTTGGTCCAAACACAATGGCTATGTTCTCTGCAGTCATGTGATTTATGTCTGACTTACTGACAACCTGCACAATAAAAAAACATGAACAAATTGTAAACAATTGATCAAGTAAAATATCAACTATTTTATTAACTGGAGAAGTCTTCTTCTTCTGCGTTCATTCTCAAACTCCTGCAGATTAGCAGGATGTAGTCCGGAGAACGGAATGTGTTGTGTCATGCTTTACAGCATTGCTGCGATATCTGCACCTTTCGGCCTACACATCCGACTTCAGCATGGCTTTGGGTCTCTGACCCTACATGGGATGGGACAGCCAACTCTATCCCATAACCTCCTTAGTCGCCTTTTACGACTTGCGTGGAAGATAAACAGTGTTGCTATTCTTTGCTCCCCTTTCGGGCCCGGCAACACTAGGGCGACTGGAGAAGTTAAACTGTTAAAAACTAAATAGATTAAAGTACCAACAATTGAGTACATGAAATAATGTAGCTTTTATTAACCCTGTATACTCAACATCCTCAAATTTCAGTCCACCTGTAAACAATCATGTCTCCCAACATACCCATACATCTACCTCCCAACTCTGACAAACTCTACATTATATTAATATTATGAATACTAAAATTTGTTATGAATTGACATCATTACACTCCAGGCAGATCCATTGGTGCTCAGTCTTCCCTAGTAGATGATGAATGGTATGCATACTGATGGTTCCAGTGACTCACTTGTCAATCAATAGAAAACAATAACTGTCAGTTATCATGTAATTGTGGATATACCATATATATCCGTGTATAAACCCATCCAATGATAATAAGCAGAGGTGGTGATTTCAGCATCCCAAAAGTGTCCAAAATCTAGAATCCGTTTATAGATTGATATGGGAATAATGTAACAATGCCGGTAATAATACTGTGGTTTTTATGGGTTATAGAAGACTGAGATTTGTTACCATGTGTTTACCTTTTAGGAAATATATGGTAATAAACATGAGAGAGGATTATGAAATTAACCTACAGGTATCAATTACGGCGGAATGACATGTTTGAAACCACTTTTCAAAATGAAAAGCACAGAGAAGATGCCTCACTATTAATTTCGGTTGCTCCTTCTCCCTCCATCACAAATTTTTTTAAAAACTGAAAGACTGTCTAAGCACACGAATTTCTAGAAGTGGCATGTTTGTGTGAGACTGTCATGTATAGATGACCTCTGTACAGAATTAAATCGGACTTCATTCGTTACGTTATTGATTATTTTCGTTGGTCACTATTTATATACTTGGAGTCGCATATACTTGGTGTCACAAAAATAGACAATGCGACCAGTGACATGCAGGGAAATAATCAAAATTGGCCATTGGGGTCATGTTTATATTTTCTATATAGAGGTCTTATAGCCTAGTATAATAAGTGGTCACGGTTTGTGCATACTGTAACTTTTGTAAAACATTACACTTCCTATTTGTTTACCGTAGCGGTAAAGCCATTTACAGTGATCGAAAAGTGGAAAGTGTGTGGTATAGAAGTTCCTTTGTTTAGCCTAGGTAGTGTTTAGACATCATCATCAAGTGCCATCTCTGCAATGAAATTTGGCTGCAACAGACATTCAACATCCTGTCTGTCTTGGTGGTGCACTATGCTAGACTGTAACCTGTCCATCTCATGATGTTATTCTCTCACTTGTAACTCTTGCTTGACTTTACCCCCGTGTTTTTTTACAAGGAGAAAATTTGTGGTAGGCCTACTAATTGTGACATCATGGATTTCGCCAAACTGAATTAATTTTTCTAGTAGAATTCCAACTTGGAAGAATTTAAATGACTGTGGAAGGTCTTCTTCTTCTTCCGTTCACTTGAAACATGTCTATATCTGCAATTCTGTCTCCTTAATAAAACTCAGTCTTTTGTAGTTCATACAGTGTCCCATAGAGCTTTGATTCCAGTGTTGTTTCCTCTGGCCAATATGTCTGCCCCAGCGTTTCATGCTCAGAACACTCTTGAAGTATATGTTTGGCACTCTGTGCTGCCTGTCCACATGTACACATGGCCGTGTTGCCAATCTTGAACTTTGTATACATGTAACTGCGGAGTCGGTTGTGTCCTGTTCAGAGAGGTAGAATTATAACTTGTTCTAATCTGTTCATAATGTGATAGTCATCTTGTGTTGGTGTTTGTGGCTTTCTTATTGACTTGATCATCTGTTTTTTCTGATGGTAGGTGATTGGTATATCTGGTTGGTCTTTGGCAGCACCTTCCTTAGCCAGTTGGTCTGCTTTTTCATTTCCTGGTATTCCACAGTGAGAGGGTATCCACTTCATGGTTACCCTATACTGGTAAGACAATTCGCTAAGTAGTTTTTTCAAGTCTGTTAGTTTTCCAGACTGGAGAGCTTGAAGCACTGACCTTGCATCTGTCAGGAATACCACAGGCTGTAGTTCAGAGTTGGAGTTCAGCAGTTTTTTAGCTGCCACACTAATTGCCTGGATTTCTGCATCATAATTATTGCAGAATTTTCCTGTCGGTGTTCTGATTGTATCTCTAGGCTTGTGTGGATATTCTATATATACACCTGCACCTCCATTCCTCACAGCATTCTGTGCTGACCCATCTGTGTATACTCTGACCCATATATCTTGTGGATATTCCTCATCCAGGAAACTGAGGGTGACTGTCCTCCGCTGCACACTGTTCAGTTCGTCCTCGCTTAGTATTCCTTTCACATGGGTCTGAATGTATATTGGCATTCCATGCCTTTCACTCCATGGGGTTTGTTCTGGTACAGACCTTAAGTGGCTGTCAACTTCAGGTAGGTCTGTAAGTACTGTGGAAGGTCAAAACCACTTTAATTTTGTCTATTCCTATAGAAGTGTCTACCAAAACCTGGTAGACTAGGTCTAGATGATAACCGTGTGTTTAGTGTTTGATAGTGTTGAGATATCTTGGCACCCTGTTAACATCAGAGGGTAGATACTCAAGTGAAATAAAGTACCATACAGCACAAGCCAAATCAGCATTCCAAAAAATGAGAACCATTTTGTGCAATGGAACACTATCAATGCAGACCCGAATTCGAGTGCTGAGATGTTATATCGAACCAATTCTTATGTATGGATGTGAAGCATGGACTGTAAACAAAAACATTCAAAATGAACTGGAGGCTACAGAGATGTGGTTTCTGAGAAGAATGATGAAAATACTATGGACAGCTAAGAAAACTAATGCAGATGTTCTCATTGATGCTGGCGTAAAAAGATCAATTATATCAAACATTAGGGGCAGACAGTCAAGGTTCGTAGGGCATGTGCTGAGAAGAACACAACTTTAACACTTCATAACCACTGGAAAGATCATGGGGAAAAGAGACAGGGGACAACAAAGAGAGAAGTTGCTAGACGGACTCATATTAACCCTTTCACCCTTATGAGATTTCCCAATTGTCAATCCCTGATCCCTAAGGCAAGGGGCACAACTCCTCCAAAATATGGATATGATGATGACAAAATTGCATTTTCTTTCAAACTATTCATCATATCACACTCAGACTTGGCAGATCAACAGAAAAATGAATAGTCTTGCATAAACCTATATCAAAGATAATTTAATACATATATGTTTTAAATAATAAACTGTCAAAGTCGACATAATGTGGGGAAAATTATTTTTTTTAACTTTGGGGTGTTGAGTAGAGGAGTCATATTGATATGAAAATATTGAGATATATTCTCAAATCCCCTTGTTTCCTAACAGGATGAAGTGCCCAAAACGTTGAACCTGTCATCTGTACTCCAGTGCCATACTCAAACAGAATACACAGGTCCATCATAATATAAATTTTTTAAAAATGACGTTTTATTTCAATGACAGTTGCAGATGTTCAGCGCGTGTCTTCTTTCCTTGTTTGTTCTTTGCGTTATATTACATACAAATTTGTCCGATCGGCTGCAAATTGATAAAACATCGTTGACAATGATGCTAAAGTATTCATAACGTGTAGCAATCTCATCAAGATTATGTACAGACCCAATGTTTTGTAGAAAACTCTCAACTTCTACTCGAAAAACTACATCACTACGGCGAAATTTGCGATATCACAATTAGTGCCACGCATTTCCATCTCTTTGTCGGAAACATTAGGCCTATCTAACAAGAACTTCACTGTTGCTTTCCACGTTATATTTGATACGCAAATTACCTACATCGTGCATATTTCCATCGTAACTCCGGCATCAGTGTACATATGAATAATATCTTCCATTTCCAAAACTAGGTCTAATAATTCGCTAATTTTACAAAAAATCGTAATAAATCCATTTTTTCCCCGATCTCGTAGATTAAAAATTAATCAGGAAGCTAAACCACGGATCTACGCAATGGTCATGGTTTTTAATAGTCCCGGCGCAAACTAAAAATGTAATATCGATCGCAACGAAACAAGTAACAAAAATCGAGCAGCGGCGGCTCGAAAATCGGTTAAAACTCCGCTAATTACAAAAAATCTTAATAAATAATTTTTATGTCCGATTGTTTCGATTAAAACATAAAACAGGAAGCTAAACCACGGATCTACGCAATGGTCATGGTTTCTAATAGACCCAGCGCAAACTAAAAATGTAATATCGATCGCAACGACATAAGTAAAAAAAAAAGCTGGCAGCGACTCGAAAATCGGTTAAAACTCCGCTAATTTTTAAAACAATCGTAATAAATAATTTTTATGTCCGATTGCTCCGATTAAAACATAAAACAGAAGCTAAACCACGGACCTACGCAATGGTCGTGGATTTTGATAGATCCAGTACACACAAAAAATGTACTATCGATCGCAACGATACACGTAAAAAAAGCGACTCCGCAGCGCTCCAGGTGTCAGCACATAGAAGCGACTCCGCGGCGCTCTAAGGGCGAATCGGTTAAGGTACAGTAGAAGTTCACCAACGGAGCTTGACAACACAAGAGACAGAGAGTCGTGGAAAAACATGATCGCCTACGCCATTCGGCATGACACTTGAGTAATTACCAGGTAAACACTACACTAGGCCTAGATGATAAACATGATTTACCAGTAGATCAGTGTAAGTTATTTCATTTATTTTTTTGTCACCGATCTTTACCATATTTCAGTTAATAAATAATATCAGATACTGGTATATTATAGCCTTAGACATTTTATCCTGGTTTGAATATATTGAAAAAAAATACAAGTCACAGATGTTTTGGTTTTTTGGGGGGTTTTTTTTCAGGTAAGCTTTTTCCCTCTGTTACTGGGATTTGATGTAACATTTTTTAAAAAATTGAGTTATACTCGTTTATAGGTAGAGACCCCTAAATCAATTTCAAATAAATGTCCAAAAATTACCGGCTTATACACAGCAATTTACGGTAATCAGGGGCAGATTGGAGCACTTATGGATGTGTGCTGTGTTCAGTGATGATTATGATCTCTTGTCTAACTACCTAACTTTTAACTATAGAAATATAGTAGAGGTTCTAGTAATCCAATCACCATGACATTATTATTTGTTTATTATTTTTTTCTTTAAAATTTTATAGATATTTTGTATAGGTTTTGATCTGAATAAATTTAAAGGTATAGGCCTAAACGTTTTTAAAAAATACATATTACTGACCTGCTGCAAAAACTGGAAAACATATTTCAGAATGGTATAGTTATCCTCAGGTAACTCGTCACGCAACATTTTCTGTACTGCAATCACCTGCTTGCTATCTTCAAGGACTGGAAATGATACAACAACGAAGTCTATATATTCATTAATCAACATTTTGCATTTTTTAAAAATCCCAGATAAACATAAGGCCTCTATTTCCTAATGTCAGATACATTTGTATTGTACAATGAATTTGATTTTGTGCACCACATTACTTTTCTTCTTCCTCTTCTTCGGCGTTCATTCTTAAATTCCCACTGGATCTCTATTGAAGCAGGACAATGGCCCTACTAGAATTCCAGCAGGATGTACTCCAGAGAATGGAAATGTGTTGTGTTGCCATTTTATTTGGGTCAATGGCCAGACACATCTGTCTCAAGCAAAACATTACTTTTCAAACTTATTCTTATTCTTCTTTTGCGTTCGTTCTTAAACTCCTGCAGATTAGCAGGATATAGTCCAGAGAACGTAAAGCACTGTGCCTTTATTTACCTAGCATCTTTTGGCCTGACACATCCAACTTCAGAAAGGTTTCTGTGCCCCTCTAACCTTCTATGGCAGTGGTTCTCAACCTTTCTAATGCCACGACCCCTTAATACAGTTCCTCATGTTGTGGTAACACACAAACATAAAATTATTATCGTTGTTACTTCATAATATGTGTTTCAGATGGTCCAAAGGGGTCGTGATTCACAGATTGAGAAAGACGCTCTATGGGATACATATTGTTTTTGTGTTTTTCAATGAATAAACGAAACATTCTTATAATATTATATCGAGTGACATATTCTTTCCAGAACGTTGCCTTCATCGTGGATACTCTGAACGCCTCTCTGTTCTTGGCAAGCAGGTCTGCATTGGCCAGAGACATGTGCATACATTCTTCGATGTCGCTAGTCCATTATCTTTTTGGTCTTCCTCTTCTTCTCTCACTTCACACTATGCCCTCTAAAATTAGCCTTTCAATACCATCATGTCACTTTAAGTGTCCAAAATACTGTAGCTTCCTTCTTATGATAGTATTTTAGTTTCAGTAATTTCAAAACTTCAATGTTCTTCTTTTTCTCTGTCCATGATATTCGTAGGATCTTTCTGTAGCACTTCATTTCAAATGAATTTATTATTTTGGATATTGTCTTGTAAGTCCAAGTCTTGCATCTATATGTTTGCCACTGGGAAAACATGTGGTCTTAAAAGGGTTAATTTAGTGTTGTTATTACTACTTTGCCATAGCTTTCTCATTTGTGTTAATTGAGTGTTGCAATTGCAAGTCTTCTTCTAATCTCGACTGAACAATATCCATAACTATTTAGATTTGTTCTCAGATATTTGGATTTGTTTACATATTCCAGTTCTATATTGTCTATGTTGATTATTGGTTTGATCTTTGTCTTATAATATTACAACAACCAAAACACAAAAACAACAATTAAAACATGTAGATATTACTTTCCATGATGATTACTTACCATGCCACGCTGTACTACATTTGATAGTAAAATATGGCATTGAAAAAGAACAAAGTCGTTCCAAAAATTTGTTGACAAAAATCAACTGGCTTTATCCTTCTTACAATCGTAATGTGTAAAGGAATTTGACCTTTAGGCTGTGACATATTGCTAGCTTCGTGTGGCAAGAATTCTATGTCATATGAGCTTAACTTCATGTGGTTCCGTACTGATGATCGGGGCATAGCAAGGGGGGTGAATGGAGACGTCTATAGATCCTAGTTATGTAATGACATCTGTGGCTATAGGTGCCTATAGAGCCTGTAAGGTTAATACTAAGATCAAAATCCAACATTTAACATGAGATTAAATAATGGTATTATTTTCAAGGACCTTACAATTTAGTTGTGCTATTGAATCAAAGAGGTCATAGGTCATCAAAGGTTCCTGTATTTCTCGCAAGAACTTTTTCAAAATGGCTGCAGCAAGATGTGGATCGCTGTACTCATAGAAGTCAACTTTTTCTCCTGAAATGAAAATTTGAAAACAAAATTAAATACTTTGGCTGATGATGATGGAATACAGAGGGAGCTCAAGTTTGTTACATGTCCCTTATGACAAATGGTAGTTTTACTTTCAGACTCAGATTGGTATTACTATGGAATATGTGTGGCGCATGGCCGTGAGGTTAGAACGCTAGTCTCACATGAGTGAGGTCTAGAGTTTGATCCTCGGTAAAGACTGGGTTTTTTTCTGTCAGAGGGTAAATTAAAAAACTCACCCTGTACATGACGTGGCGACAGCTAGAGCATGCGGCCTTTATCACACAGCTATTCAATCCCCTCCCTGCTATGCCTGAACTGGTAAAATGCAGTATTGACAGTTTTTTTTAATGGAATTTTTTTCAATGGGGAAGTTTTGCATAACCTTTGCAAGTTTCAGGTGGTTATTTTACTCATTGTGGCTGTAGATTGCAATGTCATTAAGTGGGCAATCTTCTACTCGTAAGGAAGCCTGACTTTCTTGTCATCTAAAGACATGCTGCAGATAACAGGGTTGCTTCTCTCCCAATAATCCAGGTATGGGT
The DNA here is from genome assembly GCA_034231615.1 of Meghimatium bilineatum. Taxonomy (NCBI): domain Eukaryota; kingdom Metazoa; phylum Mollusca; class Gastropoda; order Stylommatophora; family Philomycidae; genus Meghimatium; species Meghimatium bilineatum. The sequence continues at coordinate 14,733,709 of CM067311.1, read as the reverse complement.
TTATAGCAGGCTTCATCAAATCAACAATCATAGGGTGTAATATCAATGCCATTCCAGCCACCTCTTATGACAGGCAGAAGTTTAACTATTCGTGCGCTCCTCATTCATGCCCCAAAAGCATGTACATTTACCATTGCAAATCAGATAATGTAAGGAGTGTGTTTAACCAGTGAGCTACAGGAATAATCAGCATGCATAATCTTCAACATCTGCTGGGGGCAGATTAAGCATCTATAGGTTTAACAGCAGTAGAATTACGTCTTTCCCTTAGAATTAATCACCAGAGAGGGGATAAGTGGGGATGGGCAAGGCACTTTCTCTACAAAACTTGCCAGAGCAAAACAATCATGTGTTACGAAGATAGATACGTAGACACTATGTATCTTGGAACCTTGAGGGCCTTGTAGTCCAGTTGAAATTTTACAATGACCTGATTCCTGACCATCTGCAAAGATGCAAAGGGTCATCTTATCTTAATTACATCAGCTCATAGCCAATAATATGATTGCAAACCTTGTCTTATTACTTGAACAACCTCCCTAAAATACTCACACTTGTCAACTGGTACAAGTTTTTGTTATTTTGTACAGAAAATAAACTCATGTTTCATTAAATATACCCATATTGACCTTTCGTACAAGTATTTACCTTTAGTCAAATACTCTTTTAATATCTCTTTCAGACAGAATTTTGGTTCAAAGACTGAAATACACAATAATCCTTCTGGAAACTGATATAAATGGAGAATGTAAGGTCAGAATTGCTGACTTTTGTAACTAGTTGACTTTCTCCGTTATCATAAATATTTCAACAGAAGTGAAATTTCCTAATCTCCTTTCATTTATGTACATCTCCATCGAGACCAGCACCGTGCAGAGGTGATGGGGCTTAGTTCAGCCATCAGGGGCTGGAAACTAAGACTGGTCGGGCAGTCCCACTCGAGCAGGACCATAGTCCTGCCCTAGTAAGCAGAGTGCTGAAGACGGAGGCATCCAGCCAAAAGGCGCACAGATAATCAGGATGCCACGCACAAAACACAATGGAAACATGTCTACATCTATAAATAGTTATGGTGCCTGCCCTGTGGCGGACGTTCAGGCAGGGACGGTGCCGGGCCCTATACCTCGAAAGGGCCCAACCTCAGTTACTGGAAGTCCTTCTCAATTGCCCCGAGGAGCCAGGAGGCAAGGGAATAGAGCTACTGGCCAAACAAACAAACGACCAATAAAAATAATGCACTGGAATGCTGAGGGTGTCAACAGTAAAAGAGATGGATACAGCAAAAAATTGGAACTTGAAAATGTCCTCAGTGAAGAACAAGTTAACATATGCTGTATCCAAGAAACACACCTCAGCAGCGACATAGCCTTCAAAATCAGAGGCTACCAGTGCTACCGATGTGACCGAAAGGACAGGCGAAAGGGTGGAATTCTGACACTTGTTAAAAACAATATCAGTGCATGTCAGCTGGAAGTATATATGGAAGGGGCAGAATACCAGATGCTCCACCTAAAAACAGACAGTGCAGAATTCCATCTCCTGAACTACTACTGCCCAAATGATAAACCATTGGCACTAGACACAATTCCAGACAAAGAGAGACTTATGGTGTGTGGTGACTTCAACAGCCACTCTCAGAGCTGGGGCTACGATCATATCGACAAGAGAGGTGAGGAACTTGAGAGCTGGCAGGATGAAAATAATCTCATCCTTATTAACCAGCCAGCTGACTCACCAACCTTCTACTCGAGAGTATGGCACACCACCTCTACACCAGATCTGGCATTCCACTCACCAGGCCTGGAATGGAACATCACACGTGTCGTTGGAAAGCAGCTTGGGGGTAGTGATCACAGACCAGTATTTCTGGAAATCCACAATGAATTTACCAAGGACAGCAGCATGCTCACTAGGTGGAACTATAAGAGGGCAGACTGGAAAATGTACCAGCATTTAACCAGTGTTCTAGCTAAGGACATGAACTTGGACAAAGACATCAATAGAGCAGTGAGTGAATTTAATAAATGTATACTACATGCTGCTAGTAAAACCATACCCAGGGGAGCACGCAAAAACTACAAACCCTACTGGAATGATGAACTGGAAAAGCTGCAAAATGAGATGGAAACATCTAGACAGCAGGCTGAGAACAGACCTAGCCAAGAACATCACAACAAATATCAGCAAACAAAGGCTAAATTTCAAAGAGCCAAGTTACAAGCCAGACGGAGTAGCTGGAAAGAAAAAACAGAGTCGCTGAACCTAGAAAGAGATACTAGGAAATTATGGAAACTTGTAAAACAACTAAATGATGAAGGTACAGGGAGAAATACCAGGATCACACTTTATAAAGATAGAGACATTTTAACAGGTAAACATGCAGCTGATTACTTTGCAGATTCCTTTGCAGAAGACAATAACATCAAAGTCAGCCCAGACAAACAACAGGAGGTTCGAGAGAACCAGCAAAACATTGGACAAGGCGAACCTATACCTGAAGTCATGGAGGCACCAATCACAATGAGAGAACTGGAGCATGCAATATCCAAATTGAAAATGAAAAAGTCCCCTGGAGCTGATGGAGTGTCCAATGAAATGATTAGAAACCTGGGAATTGCAGCAAGAGCAAAGCTACTGCAGATCTTTAACACAAGCTGGTCCACGGGTAATGTACCACAGGCGTGGAGAGAAGCAATAATGATACCACTCCTCAAATCAGGAAAAGATGGCAACACAGTCTCCAACTACAGGCCCATCAGCCTCACAAGCTGTCTATGCAAAACAATGGAACGCATTATCAATCTTAGGATGCAGTGGTACCTTGAAAGTGAAAACCTTCTGGTATCACAGCAAGCAGGTTTCAGACAGTGCTACTCTACTGAAGATCAGGCAACCTACCTCTCCCAAGAGATTGAGGATGCCTTCCAAGAAAAGAAACTGGTACTAGCAGCATGGATAGACCTCAGGAAAGCATTTGATAAGGTCTGGAAAGAAGGGCTCCTAAAGAAATTGCGAAATTGCAGGGTTACCTCAAGAATGTACAAATGGGTAAAAGCATACCTGCATAATAGAAGAGCCAGGGTACAATTAGATGGTCGCAAGAGCAAGAAAGTTCTACTGCGTCATGGAGTCCCCCAGGGAGGAGTCCTGTCGCCCACACTTTTCTTGGTTTACATCAATGACCTAGTTGCTGAACTACCACACGGGATCAAAGTGGCAATGTATGCTGACGACCTGGTGATCTGGTGCACAGAAGAACATGCAACAGTGGCCACTAAACAAATTCAAAGAGCTATCGATGCCCTAACCTTATGGGCTAATAGATGGTGCATCAGCATTAACACAGATAAGTGCAGCACTACACTTTTTACCCTCTCACCAAAACAAAAAGCCGGTCATATTAAAATAGATGGAGAGCTCTTGAAAGAAGACAAACAACCCACATACCTCGGAGTTACTTTTGATGATAAACTGACATGGAAGCAGCACATAAATAAAGCAACAACAAAAGCCAGGAGGAAGTTAGCTATCCTGAGAAAACTAAGTGGAACCACATGGGGAGCCAGTGGGAATATACTCAGTAAAGTTTACCAGCAAGGCATAAGACCACACCTGGAATATGGTTCAGCAGCATGGTGTCCTGCATCAAACACCACATTACAAGATCTAGATAAAGTGCAAAACCAGGCACTTAGAATAATGTTGGGAGCAATGAAATCAACACCCATAGCAGAGATGCAGAAAATGGGAAGAATGCAAACACTTGGCGAACGCAGAGACACAAAAGTACTAATTCAGGCAGAAAAGTTTCATTGTATGCCAAGTCATCCAATGAAGGAGAGATTCCAAAATCTAGCAATGGGACGACTGAAAAGAAGCAGCTTTATCCATCAAGCTAAACGACTCCGCAGACAACTTACAGACCTACCTGAAGTTGACAGCCCCTTAAGGCCTGTACCAGAACAAACCCCGTGGAGTGAAAGCCATGGAATGCCAATATACATTCAGACCCATGTGAAAGGAATACTAAGCGAGGACGAACAGAACAGTGTGCAGCGAAGGACAGTCACCCTCAGTTTCCTGGATGAGGAATATCCACAAGATATATGGGTCAGAGTATACACAGATGGGTCAGCACAGAATGCCGTGAGGAATGGAGGTGCAGGTGTATATATAGAATATCCACACAAGCCTAGAGATACAATCAGAACACCGACAGGAAAATTCTGCAATAATTATGATGCAGAAATCCAGGCAATTAGTGTGGCAGCTAAAAAACTGCTGAACTCCAACTCTGACCTACAGCCTGTGGTATTCCTGACAGATGCAAGGTCAGTGCTTCAAGCTCTCCAGTCTGGAAAACTAACAGACTTGAAAAAACTACTTAGCGAATTGTCTTACCAGTATAGGGTAACCATGCAGTGGATACCCTCTCACTGTGGAATACCAGGAAATGAAAAAGCAGACCAACTGGCTAAGGAAGGTGCTGCCGAAGACCAACCAGATATACCAATCACCTACCATCAGAAAAAACAGATGATCAAGTCAATAAGAAAGCCACAAACACCAACACAAGATGACTATCATATTATGAACAGACCAGAACAAGTTATAATTCTACGTCTCAGAACAGGACACAACCGACTCCGCAGTCACATGTATACAAAGTTCAAGATTGGCAACACAGCCATGTGTACATGTGGACAGGCAGCACAGAGTGCCAAACATATACTTCAAGAGTGTTCTGAGCATGAAACGCTGAGGCAGACATATTGGCCAGAGGAAACAACACTGGAATCAAAACTCTATGGGACACTGTATGAACTACAAAAGACAGTGAGTTTTATTAAGGAGACAGAATTACAGATATAGACATGTTTCAAGTGAACGAAAGAAGAAGAAGAAGAAGAATTTATGTACATTTGATAGATTTCATAGCAAACATCCAAATGATTATGTAAATAAAATGGATTGAAACCCAGTTTAACTGCAGCAATCCTCTCAATTGGCTTCTTTTAACAAACTTAATTCAAAACTTAACTAAAATAAAGAACAAGCAAATAAAATATTTTGAACATCATATTAAAAGTCGTGACACCTTATTGAAGACCTTACTTGAGGGTTAAGTCGAGAGGAGGTGAACCAAGAGGTAGGAAGAGATACAAGTGGGAGATGGACAGGTTACAGTTAGCAGAGTACACCACCAAGACAAGAGACGAGGTCTGCTGTTGGAGGTCTGCTGCAGTCAACCTTCATTGCAGAGATGGCACTTAATGATGATGAATTCAAACACAGATAGTCTCGTCACAGTATTAATACATATCAAACAATTAAATTTTCCATAGCCCCAAAACTGGTTTTCAGTCAATCCTGCAATACCTAATAACAAACGCAGAAAAAAATACAAAAGAAAGAATTCAAACATAAGAGAAAAGTAAACAATGTACCAGAGACTTACCATTATCATACTTGTCGTGTACTTCCTTCATGGTGGACACTCTGGCACATCTACGAAACAGACCTTCTACTTCATCTCCTTCAAGGGCAAAGAAAAGCAACAAATGTTATGTAGACATATACTGAATTATGCTTGCAAGAAAACCATCTCAAACACCAAATGTTCGTCTAATATATTGAGATACTTAGTATTTCATATTCCTATGCAAGTTAAATGGTTGGTTGGTTGCTAATCCAGCGGTCCATGGGCTCATGTCCTTTCACCCAATGCCATTGTGTGATATATATGCATGTGTTTGTGAGCTGTTGTTTTGTTCCATATAATGTGTTCCATTTATCTGGCCCTGGAGGGAGAAGCATTTTCCTGATTTCATCCAGTGCTGGGCATTCAAAAAGGTGATTTAAGTTAAATATAACATAAATCTTCATCAAACACATAATCCTTCAGGGTTGTAGGAGTGGAATTGTAAAGACATAAAACACAAATCCTGCCATGTCTCTCTGTTCTCAGTTCTTTGTTTGAGAATGGAAAAACTGTATCCAGTATGTGATATTAGTAATCCATACTTTCCTTTGTCTTCCTCTTCGTCTTCTTCCCTCAACTATACTCTGCAGGACAGTCTTGGAAGGGGTATCATGCTAATGGATTCACAATATTTCTCTGTAACATATGTTTTCAAAATCCTGTTTTCTTCTCTCCATTTCCGCATTAATTGTCCAACTCTCACATCCATACAAAAAATTGGTATTATTCAAATTTATATACCGGTACGTTAATCTTCAATAAAGATTTTGACAAAATATTTACAATTTCGAAATACAAATTCATTGCACATATGCAACAGCAACAAATACGAATCTTCAAAAGCTGGACAATATTCAGATTACAGAAC